>CM053582.1:22446251-22516444 GCA_028627135.1 Pseudochirops cupreus
TATACACGTGTATATATATGTGCATACACATGCATACACATGTGTGTATATACACATACATATTTATACAGACAGATATACGTATATGTGTACACACACACACAAGAAACTTTGACAGGCCCTGAAGATTAACAAAGAGCTCAGTCCAGAATTCACTAGGAGATATGAAATGGTTGGCACATAGTAGGCACTTAATGAATACTTGTTAATGAATATTGATTGACACTGAATTGAATGGCATTTGGGAAATCGTACCACACTTTCAATGATCCCACGTTCCCGGCTGCTGGAAAAACCCATGTTTTAAAAACTGGTATTCTGGTATCCAGGTTGCAAAGAAAGAATGACCTCTGGACTTCTACTCCTTTAACAGCTCCCTTGTTGAAGCTGGATTCAATTGGAGGTCTTGAATCTCATTTAGACAAGCTACAGTTGGATATAATCCAGTTACTTCAGGAACCACATAAGTCTTAATGCACCATGAGGCAGATGGCCAAACTGTTACCTGCTCCCAGTAGAAAAAAAAGAAACAAATGGAGCGTGCATCTCTAGTCTAGGTTGAAAACCTTCTATCACTGAATGTGTCATGTCAAGCCTGAGGCCCAGAAAGGTTATGCAGGGAAGGCCAGCCTCAGTACTGAAGCCCTGAGGGTTTTACTTTAAGTCTTTTGGGCTTGGAAGAGAGAGGATGAAAAGAAGATTGAGAAATGACTAAAATATCCTTACACTCCTAAACAAGCTCTTATCTAACTTCCTCTAGTGTTAGTTTTAGGTTGTAAGTTTAGTTTCGATTGTAAGGGCAGGGAGTGTCTTTTTCTTTTTCTTTGTGTATCTCTAGAGCTTAGCACATGTTCCTGGTGCATAATAAGTGTCCACTAAACTGTTTAATGAGTATTATTGACTAAATAGAAGAGGCTCACTCAACATTCAGGAAGTCCCTTTGTGGGGCCCAAAGGCAAGGATTCCCATGCAAGTTGCTCAAACACTCCCTTAAGAAGAGTTAAGGAAGTTTCAATGGATTCTTCTTTGCTCTCCTCCTCTCTTGGTAGCCAAGATCCAGGTGGCCATAAAGAAAACAAATTCTACCCAGAGCTAGCTGGAGAGGCTTCTGGAAAGTGTCATCATCACAGTCAAGAAAGCTATAATAATGCCATGGAGATGGAGAAAGTCCATAGCAAATCAACTAGCTATTCTCCTTGTGTGAAGCTAAAGAGAAAAGGACTTGTTTAACTGGAAGGATGAAGGCTGAGACTGAAATCTATAAGACTGTGATTTGAGTGATAGTGGGCGACAAAGAGCCGTTCACCAAATTTCCAGTACCAGAAACTTGAGAGAGGTAATTTTCACCCCGTCAAAAATAAAGACTACTTTACACAACAGGGAGTAAGTATGTGGAACTCATGACTTCCAAAGGTGGTACAGACAGGAACAATAACAGGATCCCTACAATTTTAGATAAATCCATGGGTAATAGATTCACTAGGGGTTATTACAAGAAAATTAAATTCTTTCCTCCCACCCCCAACCCCTACCCCCGCCTCCTAGGACATTGCTATCCTTCTGAGAGTAATTTCAGAAAGAACTACAATGTTCCCTCACATGGATCCCTGTTCAGAGTCACAAAAATGAGCAGCATGGATCCTAGGTATTTACCCAGTTGGACAATTCTCAAGTTATTACCAATAAAATAAGATGCCATTAGTGAGGAAAGGGGGGGCCAGAAATCAGGTTTTATCCTTTTATTTGGGAGCCATTAAAGTATTTAAGGTCTTTAAAAAAAACCCAAACTTGAGTTGACATTTTCTTCTTTCCCAAAAGGCCAAATGACGGAATACAGCCAACTGTTACTTCCTCAGGATTGGGGCTATGCTTATTTCTAGGTTCACCATGCCCCTTTCTTCTTCTTCTTCTTCAGCCATCCCCCTAATTATCAGCAACAATGATGGAAAGAGTTTGGAAGGGAGGGGGAGCAGAACCCCAGCAGTCTAACCTGAGGCTGGAGAGGGTCACAGAATTTAGAGTAGGAAGAAACCTCAGCCATCTCTTGTCTAATCCTCTCATTTGACAAAGGAGGAATCTGAGGCTTGGACTTAGCCAAGGTCAACCAGGTAGACTGTGAAAGTGTCAAACCCAGGTTCTCTGGCTCCAAATCTAGTGCCTTTGCCACTGCTGAAGCAGTGGGATGCAGTGAGCCTGCGGCATACCAAAGTTGGGGAGCATACTTTCTCCTGTCAGTTTCAAAGAGGCATCTACTGTGATCATGAATTGGCTTTGTTTTCTTAGACCAGTGGTTCTCAACCTTCCTAATGCCACGACCCTTTAGTACTTGTATGTGGGTGTATCTGCATGTGGGTGGACCCACCTGGAGACGGATAGAGGAGCAGTGTCTCTATTCCTAAGACCATCGGAAATACGTGTTTTCCAATGGTCTTAGGCGACCCCGTGACCCCTGTGAAAGGGTCGTTCGACCCTCAAAGGGGTCGTGACCCACAGGTTGAGAACCGCTGTCTTAGACTTTCATTCTTTCCTTCTCCCTGTAGACAAGGACAGGGCTTTTTTTGTTTTGTTTTGTTTTTTGTTTGGTGTAGATGGGATATAAAGAAGGATTTAAAGAAATTTTTATAATTTCTGGATTTAGCTAGAGTGACCCAGGCTTTGTGAAATTCATATAGTTAAGAGAGAATTCAAGGGTCTGATGATGCAAGGCAATGTTGTTCAGCTTCCTGTTAAAGTACCATTTTTATCATTAAAAAACATGTTTTTATAATTTCAGTTACTGAACTAAAATATAAGAGAAGGAAAGAAAAAGGGCAGGAGGAAGAAATAATTCTCATTTCACCTGAACTATGGAAGATTCTATAGTTGCTCTGCTTAAATTCCAATTTCTCCCTGATCTCATTGATTTTTTTATTTGTCTTCCAAACATGCTCTCATGCTGATATACAGGATTGCATTTAAATATCGCCATTTGTACTATATTATAAATCAAGGGACAACAATCGAATAACTATCCAGAAATCAAAATGGAGCTGGCTTTGTTTTCTACCTTCTCTCTCTCTTCCCCCCCCCCCACCCTATCTCTCCCCTTTTCTTTTTCCCCCTTTCTCTCTGTGCTTTTTCTGTCCTTCTCCCTCCCCCATCTCCTCTCTCCCCCTTTTTCTCTCCCTTTTTCTTTCTGTCCTCTCTCTCTCCCCTTTCTCTCTCTCCTTTTCTCTGTCTCTCTCTCCCTAGCCCCATTCTCCCTCTCTCCCTCTTTTCTCTCTCCCTTTCTTTCTGTCCCCCTTCTCTCTATTCCTTCATCTCTCCCCCCTTTTCACTTTCTACTCTCTCTGTGTGTCTCTCTGTCTCTTTCTCTGATTTTCTCTGTCTCTCTTTCTCTCCCATTTTCCTTTTCATCTTCTCCTATAAGTTTTATGAGCATAGGACATTCCTGCAACCTAGCTACTGAATTAGGCCTTCCTTGGAAACTGCCCAAATTTCTTGAATGCTGATGGAAGAAAAGTAGGTCTTCCACTAAACAGCACTCCATGTTGCACTTTGTAGTTCACCTGAGAGAAGGGCCTCTTGGTGAGGGGTGTCCCATGTCAGGATTACAGGGGCAAGAAGGCGTGGCTGCTGCATTCCAAGCTTCTACCCTAAATGACTAAACTCCCACTCTCAAATGTAGTGATAACACTTTCATTTCCATTCCACTACCACATGCTTCAGTCAAATGTGTGAAGGTGAATGAGATGATGTCCATAAGGTCTATCTCAAAAGGGACTGTTACCTACCTACCACATTGGCAGAGTTTGGGGCCATCAAAATATTCAGCAACTCTTCTGCCAAGAGAATCACCCATTCAATCTATTATCCAGATGACAACTCATGACAGGAATGAAATATAGCACCTTAACCTCCACTTTAGGTACAACCATTTCAACAAGACCAACACCCTGCCTATCCTCTGGGGTATATGCACCAGAACTTTACAAATCACTACTGAAAAGCCATTGGAAACTAAATTAGATTTCTTAAAGAATGTGATTGTGACTGCTGAAATGCCAAGTCTGTTAAATTAATTCACTGCAGAACGATGCTTACACCAGACACCACCAGCAAAAGTATGGATTCTGCCCAGATGGAAAACACACCCAAATGAGACTGGAAGGTAAGGCTATGGGCTGTGTTTTGGTTGGCCTTGCAGACACACGTCCCATACCTCCCTGGGTCGGTTCTGCTTTTGTGAGTCAATAGGGCCAAACAGTCCACCCACACCTCTGTTGTGCATTTCAACAGGACGGATTCAATAACAGAGCTTGATTAGCAAAGGAAGACTAAGACCCTGTAGCAGTGCTTAGTTATTTCTTTTGTTCAAAACAAGCACCACTCCCACAGAAAGAAAACTTGGTTGTCCAATGAAGAAAGCACAATCCTCTGTCAGTAACTGGCTTACAAGACCTTGCACAAGGCTCCTTCCCCCCCTGGGCCTAACTTTCCTCACCTGAAAATGAGGTTAGAGCAGATGATCTTCAAGATTCTTTCCAACCTCAGCCATCTATCTATGATCCTAAAAATGTAATGAAATCCTCTTTCTCCTTGGCTTCTCTGGGAAGTTTGATGCCAATGACTTCCCCTTCCATCTTGAGATATTTCTCTTCCAGAACCACAGAAGCTTAGAATTGGAAAGAATTTCAGAGGCCATCCAGTCCAGAGAGACTTGAATTTTAGAGGCCATCAAGCTGCAGGCCCCACTTGGGCCCAGCTGGATTAAAATGTCATTGGGAAACGTTTAACAAAATAAATCAAAATCCAACAGAGATCATTTTAATTGGTGGTTTTCTAAGTCAATATACTGCTCAAAGTGATCTTTTTGAGTTTATACCAAGTTTATACTTGGACTAGTCTAATTGGTAGCTAACCAAGAATCCCATCTACAACATATCTGACAAGTGACTCTTTGGATACCTTTCTGCTCTTCTCAGGGAACAACAACCCTGGAATGTAGGGAGTTCATGTACTATTATTCATATTTTCCAAATAAGAAAAGTAGCTATATGATCTGCCTATAATCACAGAGTATTCAAAGTAAAAAATTTGAATCTAAGTCCCTTGACTCCCAATTCAGGAACTTGAAGCAGATGACCTGGGTTCAAATCTCAGCTTTACCATTCAAGAATTATTCAACCTTGAGCAAGTGACTTTCCTTCCCAGGGCCTCAGTTTCCCCCTTTACAAAATGAGGAAGTTAGATGAGATGGCATTGCAGATCACTGACCACTTGACATCTTGTGTTCTAGGGTCCATAATTTGCTTCATCTGCTCATCTTTAGAACTTGGTTTTGGATGCTTTGGGATGATCATGATCCTAGGGGATACCACCTCAGCCTACCACCTGGGACAGAGTAGGCATTTAGTAAGTGATATGTGTCTGTCTCTCTGTTTATCTGTCTATTTAAGAACTTCTTGACTAATCTAGGAGCACCTAGTATGGCACCCTCCATAGAACAATCATCCTTTCAATCCATGTTTGTGAAATGAAGGAGTGATTACTATAGGCTCTGTGATTTCCTTGCAAGGGGGCCTCTTTCCTGTCCACACTCCCCCTCCCACTCTACCTGCTGGCCAAGATTCTGGAGCTGGGCCAGACTCTCCCCACTTGGCTTGATGGGCCCCCAGGCTACGGAGGCACAGTTCCACCCTGCACCTGGACTCACAGCTTTTCCCACCTGATGGCATCTGCCAGAGCCTCTGCTCTGCCAGCACAGCCTTCGAGGCTCCAGGGCACCTCCACATTGGAATGAAGAGGCATTTGATGCATAATTAGAACTGTCAAAAGCAATAAGAAAAAGTTTTAAACCAGTCATGACAAACCTCTTTGAACAAGTGAACGGCCTGTAAGTCATTGATTACAATGATTTTTATAGAGAAAGCTAGTCTTCCCTAAATTGAGCATTAAGATATAAAAGCTCCTTACTCCAGAACCCATTGAAAATGGGAACACATTTAATTCCGCACCTTCTACAAGGCAGGGATTTAATGAACATTTTGTGAGAACATCTGTTTGTTATTTATCTTTGTCTCATTTAGCACATCAGCAAATCCCTTTGTAGCATCAGGATAGAATCAAAATCACTATTTCATTATCCAGAGTTCATAATTTTTCAACTTCAGCTATGGGACAGAGACACAGATGTTAGTGCTGCCAAAGCTCCTACTTGATGTGGGGGGAGCAGGGGTGAAGAAGCAGAGAAAAAAATGAGGAAATAGAGAAATTTCTCTGCCCCCCACCTGGCCTTCCCACCCCCTCACATACTGCCCGTAGTCACTGCCCATTCCTGCCACAGCAATTGCTACTGAGAACCCAGAGTCCCTCCTTCCTTGAAGCCCATTCATCTATACTTTATTCTTTCCTGAGTATGCGTCTGAAACAAAGTAGGATTTTCTCTAAATGGACTTGTATGTTCCACCAGCAAGAGCTTGACAAAGAAACCTTTATTAGAGCTGTTGAGTGCATGTCCTTGGAAAACTGAAGTGGGGAAAATAAACTGTTTGATGTTTTTCAATGCTCCTGCCCTAGCAGATGAAGTCACTATTCTCCCTCCATCGCAGCAGACTTCTTATGACAAGGGTTCTAGCCTTGGTACCAGAAGCCCTAGCTAGATTGGAGTCTTAGCTCTGATGACTGCTTGTTGTGTGACTTGGAGTGAATAATTTCATTTCTCTAAACCTTGGATTCCTCCTCTGTGAAATGGGGATAAGAGACACTTGCACTGCTTACTCTCCAGGCTGTTACAAACTGGACCCAACCACAGGAACTCCAGGACATTTTCTGCCAACAGGGAGGAGCCTGCAAAGGGTGGGCATCACCCTTTGGCTGTCCCACATCCACCGTAGCCACAGTAACCCACTTGGGCTGGGTGCTTGTGGACAGTACTGTCAGGGACATCTCTCACTTGGAAAGTCTGCCTGACAGCGAATTAGGCAAGGGGCTCAATGATCATAACAAACAGGGGGATTTCCAAGCTTTGCCACTGAGTGGAGTGGAATTGGGGCCCCGTCAGTGTCTAGTGGAACTCTTCCTGCTCTCTCAGCCTTCACACACACCCCTCTATACACACTCAGCTCAAAAGGATGCATCAGTTCCCTTTCTGACTTAATAGAGATAACTGGACTTTATATTCTCTCCTCTGAGTCTCAAAAGAATACTGTGAGATGGGTACTACAGGTATTGTTATCCTCGATTCACAAAGAGGAAAGTGAGGCTCAGACAACCTACCTGCATCACTTGTCCAAGGTCAGACGGGATTTGAATCCAATCATTCCTGACTCCAAGTCTATCGTCAGTACCCACCTCCCCTGGGGTAGTGAAGGACCAGTCAAACCAAATTCCCATGCAATCTAGTTGTTCCCTGTAGCATCTGGTCAGTGAAGATGACACAAAGCCCCATGTGTGTGCCCTCTTCCCATTCCCCCACTCCACAGCCCAGAGTACCTTTCTCCTACTGTACTGCAACCTAGAACCATTCCAATAATAAAGAGGAATAAGAAGGAAACTGGGAAGAACACGACCATGCCCAGCTCCCCTTCTTTCCCTTTTTTTTGTTCTACCTTCTCCCCATTTACTTACTGTAGAAACTGAGATAGAATATGGCTGGGTGTTGATCTAACTAAATGAGTCAATCCTCCAAGGAAACATTTGCATTTTAAACAAATAATATATTTTAAAATCTTTTCCCACTTAGTCTAACAATTAGAGATGAATTAGGGCTAACTAGACATTTTTTCTTTGCTTTGCTTATTCTACATCTGCTAGCCACTCCCGCCCTCACCTCCCACCCTCCACCCCAGAAGAAAACACCACACATACATAGCACATTTAGTCTACAGGAATTACTTGACTGGACATGGGGGTGAGGAGCAAAGGGTAGAGGAGAAGAGGTTATGAGCTTGATTGTCTGGAATGATGATGGTGTCTTTGATGAAAGGGGTAGGTTCAGGGGAAGATAATGGGTTATATTTTGAACATGCCCAACTTGAGAAGCCTATTGGATATCTAGACAGTTGGTGATACAATACTGGAATTTAAGAAAGAGATTAGGGCCAGATACATAGGAGATGTTTAGGAGCCATCTGCCTAGAGGTGACCCATTCGAGGCAATGAGAACTCTAAGAGACAGTACTGAAAGAGAAGAGCCCTAGTGAGCCCTAGTGCCTTAAAGGACAAGAGATGGGTGATATAGAAAAGGAAGAAGAATGAAGCATTCAGACAGGTAGGAGAAGCAAAAAGAAATCACTGTCTTAGAGAGGATCCATGGGTCAATCAATAGTGCCAAAAGCAGCAGTAAGGTTGAGGTCAAGAATGCCAGATTAAGAGGGTTGAACTGTACCCTATGGGTAACTGGGAGCCACTGACAAGTTTCGAGAAGTAGTGGTAACATGATCAGCATATTACAAATGGTGGGCAGCAAATGTGAATAACAAAATAGTGATCCAGCATGTTAACAAGCTGAACTAAGCCGACTTTGTTTGACACACATCCAGACAAACAGCTGGCTAGCAACATCCTAAACAGAGGGCAGCTGGAGCAACCATGGCAATGATGCATGAAGCACCAGTTGGCCATAGCCATGGCACAGCCAAGACAAAATCTGAAATGCTCTCTGTGACCTCGAGGAAGGTCGGGAGACTGGGAGAACACAGGCTTGTAGAACCAAGAAGCAAATACATCTAGAGTGGGACTTTTTACCCTGTGATCCATGAACTTTAAAATATTCTGAGGACGACTTCAGTATATCTGGTTTCCTTTGTAATCCTCAGCATTTTATCCTGTGTATTTTAAGATGCGATTCTCAGTGTCCATAGTCTCCCCAAGGGGTCCAGGACACCAAAGGGGTTATAGAGCTAAGGCTCTAGACCTTCCCAGAATACAGGGGGCCCTCCCGTGGCATGTCAGAGCCTGGGGTATGAGAATATGACAGGGCATATGACCATGCAGCAAGAAGGAGGTAAGTGGTATGTGCTACCCAGAGACATGACAAGGAACATCTAGACCTGGGGCAAAAGGCATAAAATATGCTTGCCAAAGGGAGACAGTGACCTGGGAAATCACTGTGCTGGGGCATGGGAGGCCTGCTTGTCCGTCTCCTTAGCCTACCACCTGATAGCATCCAATACTACTCAAGTACTATGTGTGAAGAAGCCACACCACAGGCCTATGCTCATGAAGAACTGAAAGTGCTGCCAATCACTCTAAAATTGTATACCCTGATTACCACACCCTTGTTATGTCTATGGGTCTAACAGGAAAGTGAAGACTCAAGAGCAGCAGTTCTCAACCCGTGGGTTATGTTCAATTTGTAACAATCAAAATAAATCCTGCATATCAGATATTTACATTACAACTCATAACAGTAGCAAAATTACAGTTAGGAAGTAGCAATGAAAATAATTTTATGGTTGGGGGTCACCTCAACATGAGGAACTGTATTAAAGGGTCGCAGCATTAGGAAGGTTGAGAACCACTGCTCAAGAGAAACAGAGCATAGACTTTACAGAGTTAACTGGTAGCATCATATTCTTGAAGTGGGACTTGTCCCCCCAAAAAACCATAGAAACAGGTGATCACCTCACCTTTATACTCCCTCTCCCTCCCTTTCTCCCTCCCCTTCCCTCTCCTTTCCCTCCTTCTTCTTCATTCTCTCTCCCTCTCTCTCTCTCCTTCGCCCATCTCTATCACTCCACCATACCATCATACAGAGGACCATTCCAAGGATACAGAGGCTGCTGAATAGGATCATTTGATCATAAATTAGAAGAGTTGGGGTCAAATCTCAGCTTTGTCCCCTACTTGCTATGTGACCTTGGACAAATCTCTTCCCCACTCTGGGCCTCAGTTTCACCACCAATAAAATGAAATGGTTTGACTAAATGATCTCTTAAGCTCTTTCCAGCTCTGATATGCAGTGATTCTAGCATAGTTTTACAATGTCACTTGCAACAGTAATTGCTTATGAACTCTTAAGTATGGCATCAATGTTAGGTATTACTAATCATCTTCTTTAATCATATTAATAATGAGAATAATAAGCCCTAAACCCACAAGTCCCATCAGTGATGACTGCTTCCCTCTGAAATTACAGGACCAGATACTGTGAGGTCAACAATCGGATTAGCTCAGGGCACTCTCAGTACTTAATATATGGCCTTCCTTCCAGCCATTTGGTGCCTGGCACAGCCCCTTTAAGATGCTACTGTCAATCTAGAGCTTTCAGGGAGCCATTTCCTAAAGGTTAAGAAGGATAGCTTTCTGCATCATACTAAATCCTGCTAGAACTTAAATGAAGAACACCAAAAAAAGGGCAATGGTCTAAACTCCATCTTTTGTGCCCCCTACCTTTTTTGCCCTCCCCCCCAATCCTTCCACTGGATTTTAAACAAGAATGGCTCTTTTGGCTGCCTGTTTGAAATTGTTTAAATTGCTTGGCCTAACTCCATGAACAACATCAGGAACTTGGCACTCCATTCCACAATGCTTTTCTCCTCTACCAATATCCTTAACCCAGGCAACCTAAAGCAGAAGTAATTTGGCTAGCAGTCTCAATGCTGATCTGGATTTGAAATGACAAAGGGGAGGAGGCTTCTGCTTACCTTTTGATTTCAACCCCCAAGCATGGGTCTACACCAAATGAGGGCCAGCTAGATACTGGAAAAGAAGTCACTCACCCCAGATCTCTTCCAAAGCAGCATCCTGGAAGGGACTACACATTCTCCACTCCCTTCCCACTCGACTCCCACCTGCAATGGACTAACAGAATGGTCTGGCCTGGTCCCATTACCCCACTGTTGATTAATCTTGAGTGGCTCCCTCCCTCCCAATTAAGGTTCACATTTTCAGCCAGGAGTTCAAGACCCTCTATGACCTGGCATCAATTAATCAAGAAGTAGCTATTGAGCACCTGCTATGTGCCCAAAGACACAAGAAAAACAGCCCTTGACCTCAGAGGGCTTATGTTTCAGGAGAAGAAACATCCATCTACATAAATACTGTTGGCATATACAATATATATATATATATATAAAGAAGATGCAATGTAGGTAGTATGAGTTGGGGAAGGATGGAACTATGAAAGCATTCCTGTAAAAGGGAGAACCTGAGTTGAATCTTAAATGAAACCAGGGTTTCCAAGAGGCAAAGGTGAGGAAAGAGCATTCCAGTCATGGAGAACAGTTTTCCTGGCTAAATTCCTATCAATCCCCTTCCTGGACTCTATGCTCCAAACAAAATGGCCTATTTCTGCTCTCTGCTGCCTCTGGGCCTTTGACCTCACAAAGCACTTTCTGCATGTTTTATAATATACTATGTTTATAATATACTATGTAATGCAACATTGTGTGTTATCACACAATACACACATTGTGTGTTAGCACACAATACAATCCTGAGGGCACTGAGGGATTGATTCTCAAGGTATCTGAAAGAGGACAGTTAGTCCCTCACTGTGGATACTTAATATAATGTTGCTAACTCTGTGATCCTGCGAGTTCAGACACATTAAAAAATGACTTCAACATTCTCCATTCACTGACTTCTGAAATCTAACTTAGAAAACCCTGGCAAGGCCACCATGGGCCAGAATCTCCCTCTATGTTGATTTTGGGATCCATTCCTTTAAGCTGCGTTATAGAGGTCTAGGAGGGGCCTTCTAGCAATAAATCTCCTGTCTGAGGTTGGTGATGAATCCTGTGTCTCATCTCTAGTTCCCAGTTAAGGCAGACCAGGTTCAAGCTACCAGGGGCCTCAAGGCCACCCTCTAGGTTGGTCCTCAAGTGTGGCATGTGGCCTAGAGGGCACAAGTTCCCCACCCCCGAGCTAGACTCTAATGGGAGGCAGGGACCCTTTCTTCCAACTTCTACTATGAACACAGTCCTATCAACTTGAAAAGCTTCCACTGGGTTGTAAAGACTTAGATTTTGCTAAACTGTGAGGGTTTTCCCAAAAATAATTATATGAGAAAGAGAATTAATTTCTGGTTTAACTCCTTGGTGACCATTCCTCTCCCTTGTGGTTGGAATACTCCAACTTGGAGCTCCTACTTGGGAGGATCTGTGCTTCAGGCAGGGGTTCATTTCAACAAACATTTACAACCTACTATGTGCAAAGCTCTGTGCCAAGTACTGGGAATACAAAAAGAAGAGTCATGGACTGTGAGAGTTGGTAGGAGAGCTTAGGGATGAATAAATTATTCTCTTTATTTTAGAGATGAGAAAACTGAAGATTGAAGAGGAAAATGACTCACCACATAGCTAGTAAGCCACAAAGCCAAGACTGGAAATCCAGTTCTGTTACTTTCCCTATTACACCCTGTTGTTCCTCCAAGGAGTTTACAATCCCATAGGAGGGGAAGCCATGCACACACATAACTGATACAAGGGAGAGATGAGGCTAGGTCTTTCAGTAAGATGTGAATTTCTTGGGGACTGAGCCTATCTTGATTTTGACTTCATAGGCACGGCACCCTGGCACAGAGCAAACACTGAATAAGTGTTTGTTGGTTAATGGATCCAGCTGCCTGGACCTCTCACAAAAGTGTCATGAGATCACACTGAGATTCTGGGATTTGAGGAGGGAGAGACTATTTTGACCTGGGGGAAGTAAGATGTTTGGAAAGGCTTCATGGAGAAATAGCACCTAAATGCTTATTGACTAAGTTGGGCCATCAAAAGAGGGGGAGGGAAGGGTCCATTTGGGGCACTGGAGATGGGAGAGGACTAGCTCATCATGGATATGTAGGGTAGCCTCATTTGGCCAGAACCTATAATATACAGAGTGTAAGACAAAACTGGAGAATTAACTGGAACCAGGCTGTGGAAGTCTCCAGATGCCAAGATCTGGGGTTTCTATTGTCTTTGGTAGGTGATGAAGAATCTTTGAAGATTTTTTGAGGAGAGGGGCAATATGATAAGAGAGATATATTTGGGACATTATTCTGGCAGCAGTAGAGTGGGGTGGCCCAGATAACCTCTGAAGCCCTTAGTAAATTAAAGCTTCTCTGATTCCAGGGCAAGGGCTCTTCTGTAGCCCCAAAGTCATCTCTAGGGAGGTCACATTTCTGACCAGATCCATCTTTCCTCCCCCTCTCTGTCAGTCTGACCTTGTTCTTTATTATTCACAGTACTTGAAGTAGCCGGGAGTGCCAATATCCACACACTCCTTGAGCTGTCTTGCTTGTATTTACTTCATGCTTCATTCTCATAAAGTACCTTCTCTAGACCCCTTAAGCATTTCTGCTGCTCTCTTCTAAAATTGGGATGCTCTGAATTAAAGGCAGAAACCTGGGCCAATGGAAAAGAGGTACCACACAACCTTGCTCTAAAAAGCCAGAGACCCTGTGAACTCAAAACCATATTGACTTTTTTCAGTGCCATATGACACTGTACGCTCTTAATAGAGTTTATGATTCACTGTCACTTGTAGATGACAAAACACGAAAATCAAATCTTCTTTCAATGATCTACTTCCTTGCATATTTACAACAAAGATGAAATATAATCCACTATCCAAAAAGCCTTGGCAGACAATCAATGGCTTGTGAGAGGGAAGCTGCCCTAAATGGATAGAGAGTCTTAAAGCTAGGAAGCCCTCAATTTGAGTGCCACTCCTGACACTTCTGATGGCCAAGTGACCTCGAGTGAGTCACTCAAACTCTCAGTGGCCCCCAAGCAACTCCTCAGACTAAGTTGCAGAGATGGTGTCAACCTGCCTTGGTAGATGTCTCTTCACCCAGGAATCTCCATGTCAGTGAAACAGCAGGTTTGGTCTCTGTCCTAATTAGTCTTAAACTGCTTTGATTTTTATTAAACCTGGATCCTTTTAATCATTACAGACATATGTAGTTATTGCATACTAAGAACAGAGATAGACTTGGGTACCTTCTACCAGACAGACTGGCCAAACTCCCATGGTGCTAGGCCACTTGGCAGGACTTCGAAGGGTAGTGAGCCAGAGCTGATTTTGCCCCACTGCACAAAGTACAGAGAATAGAGACATGTTCTTCCTGCCATTATATCCATTTATTCTTTTGTAAAATCATTTTTGTTTTTTATTCTAAACTTAAAATATCAAAAAGGGCATTTCTATATAAACAGCAATATATAAAAAGAGAATCCAAATGAAACTGAATTTCCAATCTCCATACAGACTATGTTCCACACCTTTCTTCTGAACTTCCTTCTGTTCCCATCTGTGAACCATGGTCCTCTTTTTCTGGCATAACTATTGCTAATCCTCATTCTTTCCTCCCTATCTCCCTTTTTCCAATTAATATGGAGAGAAATCAATCAACAAACATATTAAGAGCTTTCTATGGGCTAAGCACTGGGCTAAGTGCTGATAACACAAATTAAGGCAAAACCAGATAAGCATAGGGAAGCAAAACTAATCCACACAGGGGCCAGAGGTGTCTCTTTCTTTTTGTATGTCATGCCCAACATGTCTCCATTAAGGAGTGGGCAACATGCTTTCACACAGGTCCTTCAGAGGCAGGATTGGTCATTGGATGGATCAAAGTTCAGAAATCCTTCCAGGTTGTTTGTCTTTACAACGTTGTCCTTATATAAATTGTGCTCTTGGTTCTGCTCACTTCACACTACTCGGGATTTTAAGAAATAGTTTCTCATCATTTCTTACAGCATAATACTATTCCATTACATCCATACAGCACAATTTGTTCAACCATTCTCCCAACTGTCTAAAATCCTCTCTGGATCCTAATTCTTTTCTTTTTGGGAGGGGGGAAGGCAGGGCAATTGGGGTTAAGTGACTTGCCCAAGGTCACTTGGCTAGTAAGTATTAAGTGTCTGAGGCCAGATTTGAACTCAGGTCCTCCTGACTCTAGGGCTGGTGCTCTATTCACTGTGCCACCTAGCCACCCTGGATCCTAATTCTTTGCTTCTTCCCATCCTCTTAAGGATAGGAAAGTTGGTTTTCTTTACAGCTATTCTCTCCCTAGTATTATCCTCCTCTGAAACCCATTCCATATGTTTAATACTGTGTGTACGTATACATGTCTCTGTGTGTGCTCAACTTTCCTTTGTCCATTTCAGATAAGATTTGATTTTGGTTTCAAATAAGATTTAAGATTCCTTTGCCCATTTTCAAATGAGGTTCATTTTATGCCCATTCCTCCCACGTCTTCCTCAATAATCGTATATGCTTTTCTTCTCCCATTCCTCAATTATGAGAAATAGCAAGTTCCACTCCCTTCTTCCCCCTTTCTATATTAGTGTATTCCTTTTACCCTCTTTAAAACCTTAGAACAAAACCAATGCCACTCCCACCTTTCTGGCCTTTTCATGAGGAATGCTTGGAAGTTCCCTATTCCATTAAAGATCCATTTTTTCCCCCATAGGATGATACTCAGCTTTGCAGGGTAAGTTATTCTTGGTTGTAAACCTATCCCTTTTGCTTTTTGGAACAGTATATTCTAAGATCTCCTCTTGTTTATAGCACAAGCTGCCAGGTCTTGTGTGATCCTTACTGGGGCTCCCTGATACTTGAATTGCTTCTTTCTGGATGCTTGCAGGACTTTTTCTCTGACATGAGAGCTCTGAATTTTGATTATAACATTCTGGGGAGCTTTATATTTGGAGGCTTTTTAAAAATAACCTGTCAGGAGGTTATATAGGTAGATTTTTGTCTTTACTATGACCTCTGGTTCTAAAAGAACATTCAGTTTTTATGTATGACTTCTTGAAATGTGGAGTCCAAGTTTTGTTGGTGGTGTTTTTTTAATCAAGGTTTTTAGGGAAGCTATGATTCTTCAATTATTTCTCCTTAATCAGTTTTCCAGGTAAATTGTGTTTTTTTATATCAGATATCTTACATCTTCTATATTTTTAACTTTTTGATGTCATTGTAATGGTTTTTGCTGCCTGATGGAGTCACTGATTTTTGTTTGGTCTGTACTAATTTTCAGAGAGTTCATTACTTGGGTAAAGCTTCCCACTTTCCCTTCTAAGTATTTATTCTCTATCCAATTCTTTCCTTCAGAGTTTTGATTTCATTTTTTATATCACTTGCTTCATTTCTTCTAGGTATTCATGCAGTCCTCATGGAAAATCCATTTTTTCCTGTGAATCTTTGCCTACATTGTTAAAGAGTTACTTCTTCTTTGGGTAGATTTCTAGATTTTTAAAATTTGAAAACTGATCAGGGTATTCTTTGTTTTACTACATCTTTTCAGCTTTTGTCCCTGAATTGGGGGCTTTGGGCCAGGCTCCATCCCTAGCTGATACTTTTGGTGAGTTGGGCTGCTGTACTGTTCTCCCAGGGTTGGGATCTTTAAGATCCAGAACACCATCTCAGGACCTCTGAGTCCCTGGGTCTAGAATATCAAGCCCAACACTGCCTGGTCAATTTCAAAGGTTCCAACCCTGGGGCTCACTGACCACATTGGGGCTTTCTCAGGGGAGCCATCTATTCTTGCTGCCTCCAGACACAGAGCTCTGTAAGCTACTAGTTTCTTGGGGTCATCCCTGGTTGGGCTAAAAGGCTCCTGGCTTGTCAGCACCAGCACTGGCTTTGCTAGAGGCATATTGCTTGTAAGCTTATGATTGACTTGAAAGTAGTCACTAACTGGAGCTTCTCTTTGAATTTCTGGATCATCATTCAATCTGGTGTGAATTTCAGGTTTATGCTGGAGAAGATATGTGTGAGCTAAGCCGTATGTCTCCTTTTAGGCAGCTATCTTGGCTAATCTCCTCTGTTAAATTACTTTTAAAAGAAAAGGTTAATGCACTTTCACGTTTTTCAAAGGCTTTGTTGATAAATTCCCCAATGCAGATCATTGACACAAAGGGGATTCTCCTAGATTCCTATGGACCAAGCGCCTTGAACAGAGTAGGGTGAATGATGAGAACAAGAGAAATGATGACTATCACAAGGATGCTGCTTCTGATGAACCCTTTATGAGTTAGGACAAGCTCATGAAGGAGGCAGTATAAAGTTGAGCAGCTACCTTTTACAGAGAAGGAAACTCAATCTCGGAAAAGTGAAATGAAAATATGGGACCCAGGATTTGAAGTCAGGTTTCTTGACTTCAGAGTTGGAGGCTTCTTGTCACTGGCTGTTAATACACAGAAAAACAAGAAAATTGGTCATGGGTCACATGTCAGAGCAAGAAATAACAAGGACATGGGGATGGGAGTCAAGAGAGCCAGATTCTGGTTCTGGCTCACCCACTAACTGGTTGCATGGGCTAGGAAGAGAGCCTAGACCTGTGATTCAATAGTATGAGGGAACCGCCAAGTAAGCCCTCAGAGGTGACATGCCTGGGGTCATACAGCCAGTATGTGTCAGAAGTAGGCCTTCAATCAGGTTTTCCTGGGGTCAAGACCAGCTCTCTAGCCACTATGTCCTGCTGCCTTTCAGACCAGTTCTATGATGTAAGTCAATTCATATCTTTTCCCTGATACTTCGTTTCCTCCTCTGCAAAGTGATATGGTTGGACTAGATCCTTTAAGTCCCAGCTGGCTCTGAAGGGCCAGATGCCATTTCAGCTAAGCACTGCCCTACAATCCATACCACCAATAACACTCACGGAATGAATAATAAGATAGACACCCAAATGCCCTTTCTAAAAAGCCAGAAGTGTCACTATTCTAGGCTTATGTTTTCAGAAAAATATTCCACAGGCTTGATGATACTCTCCCCAACACAGATCACAAAACTCAGCTCATACAAGGTCTTTCCTGACCCTTCCCAGTGGGAAGTGCTCCCCACTACCGCCCTCACATCACTCTGTATATAATAAATTCTTGGTGAATGAACATCCCCCAACTGGATATTCTGACCACCTCCATCCAAAGAGATACAATGGATGTTCCCAAAAAGTTATAAATAGCCAAAGACAGAATGCCTAGCTAAACTATACATGTGGTTCTAAATGCAATTTGGGGGAGGGGTCCTAACAAAGGAGAAGCAGGGGCAATGAAGATTTGAATGAGCTCCAGATAGGTTTAATTTCCCAAATTTCTTCAAATTTCAGGCTGCAATCATCGCTCTCTAGTCTTCAAAAGTCAAAAGAACTCTACCTGCAGAGAACATCAGGCCAGCCCTAAGAGGCACTTGACAATACCCCTGTGTTCAACTCCCATTGGTTCTGCTCGATACAACAAGGAATTCTGGGAATAGGTCTGTATGGAGCGGGGGATAAAAAGGAAGGCTTTTGACCACAGGGGGAAAAAAAGCAAAAGCAAGTGGCTCTCTGGGAAGGAAGAAAATGGATTTCAGGATGAGCTAAAAAAACATTTTCATAACTGAAAGAACTGAGGTCTAAGCAATAGCAACAGGTCAAGCAGACAGTTATTTACCATATGGTCTTGGTAGAAGGTAATATTTGAGCACATTATTATTCCTGGATTTTTTAATATTATATATCCCGATGCTGGCTTTTTTTTATAAAGCCTCCAAGAGAAACTAATGTAGAGAACTTGTTCCCCAAGAGAGGCAAGAATTGAACCAGAATTGGTCTATAAATCACAAGGTAACTACCTAAAGAAAAAGAGAAACACAATGGGAGAAAGAGCTCTGATTTTTTTGGAAATCATATAAACTAGAGTTGTATTACATGGTGACAACTGTACAATCCTGATATACAATCCCAAACTAATAATGCCTTGTAGATAACAAAATCATATTTATTTAAAGTAATAAGCCAAAAATAGACCTGCAAGAGATGCACTGTTGGCAGAAGAAGGAATGAAGACATTCTCAGTGGGAGAAAATTGTCAACCATTCTGTCTGGCCACATTGGAAGGTAAGGTGTTCTATCCCAGCTCTGCCACTTAGCACCCGAGTGACGCTTGGAAAGTCACCTCTCCTTTCTCAGTTCTGGTTTCCCTCTCTGTCAAAGGAGGAGGCTATAGTAGATTAAATGGCCTCAGAGGTCCCTTCAAACTAGATCTAGGATTTTAGGATCCTGGAACCGATCAGAAAGGCAAGAGTGCAAGGGATATGCACTCTACAGCAGGAAAATGACAGAACGGTAATACCTGGCACTTCTGGAGAGCTTTGCCATTGATGAAGCCCTTCATGGACATTACCCAAGGTGAGGTTAGTCACTTCCAGGATTAGCTCCATTTTACAGGTACAGCAAGGAAAGGTGAGTGGGATTAAATTACCTGCCCAGGGCCACACAGTTAGCTGCAGAAGCAGAATGTTCTTTTTAGCTCTTTGGATTCCAAATCCAGTGCTCTTCCTTCTTACCCTATTCCCCAGTCTACATGCTACCCATCCATCAAAGACCAGCTCAAAGGTCACCTTGTCCAGGAAGTCTCCCCAACACCCTTCCACCTCACTGACTTACATCTCTTAAAGTCACTAAGAGCTAAAATACAGACACACAGAAAGATAGAATCCAAGAGCAAGAAGAGCCCTCAATGACCCCTAGTCTGGCCCATACCTGAACAAACCACCTCTCCACAACACAATTAACAAACAGCCTTTGGGCCTCTACTTGGAGTTCTCTAGAGAAGGAAGGGGAACCTACCACTTTCTAAGACAGCCCATGACACTGTGGGTCAGCTCTCACTCTGAGGAAGTTTTTCCACACGTCTGTGACCTGCTTTATTTAGCTTTGTTCCCAAATAGAATAAACATGCTACCTCTTCCAAGCGACAGCCTTTCAAATACTTTCAAATAATCCTATCCTCGCCTGCCAAGTCTTCTCTACTCCGGGCTAAACAGCCTCAGTTCTTTTAACCAATCCTCAGAAGAAGTTAGGGGATACCATGGATAAAATTCTGGACTTAGAGTCAGGAAAACATGGGTTCAAATCCTATTTCAGACAATCCCTAGATGTGTGCTGTGTGCCCCTGGAAAAGTCATTTAATCTTTGTGAGCCTCGGCTTCCTCATCTATACATCTACTTCATAGGGTTGTTTTAAGGATCACATGAGGTAACATATGTAAAGGGTTTTGCAAATGTTTAAATGCTCTAAAAATTCTTCCTCTTATTATTATTACTGTTATATGACATGATCCCTATCATCTTCATCCTTGCTACCCTCCTAGGGGAACCCTCCTATGAGCTTATTTAAGTTCATTTTTAAAGGTGGGGCTAAGAGCTAAACACAGAACTCCAGATAGGATCTGCCCAGGGAAAAGTGAAGCAAGTAGAACACTCCATAGGCATGGATCTCATGCTGCTTAATGTAGTTCAGGATTCTACTAAGCCTTTCGGCTGCCATGCCATCCTGGTGGTTTTCTAGCCACATACCCCACCCACTACTTGTGAAACTGGTTTTTTGGACCCAGGGGTTAAGCCCATCACTCAACTGAGCAGAAGATCTATTGGTACCCTTACTGTCAGTCATCCCCCTGAAAGTTAACACTCCCAGCATCAATCACAGCATTGGCAAATATGAGAATTATACCTTTTCTGGCTTCATCCAAATAAATGAGGAGAATTTTAACCAGCATAGAGCCAAGGACACACCGTTGGGATGCTCTATTAAAGACCTCCCTCAAAGTGGACACTAAGCCATTAATGACTGATCTTTGGAGTTCAGTCTTTCAACCAAGTCCAAATGCAACAAACTATTCTATTATGTAGCCCAAATAGCTCCATCTTGTCTACAAAGAGCATGAGCAATGTGGACATATGCTCAGTTGAGATCTAGGTACATACAGTATGTCTATAGCAGTCCCCTGTTCTACCAGAGATGTCTAATAGCCCTGTCAAAAAAGGAAATGAGGTTAGTCTGGCGTGACATATTCTGGAGGAAGCCAGGCTGGTTCTCTGTGATCCCAGTTTCCCTACGGGCTCTCAAACCACCCCCTTAACAATGCATTCTAGGATTTTTCTAGGAATCAAAGGAAAGTTCAATGGCTGGCAGGTTCCGTTCTTTTTCCTTTCTCCAGCCAGGAAGAGACAGTGAGGTTGTCCACTTTGCAAAACTCTGCCTCACTTAAATCCAATTTGTGCAAAAGCCAGTATGTCACCTTGACATCACTATCAGTTCTGGATGAACAACAACAGCACCTCTCCTATTTCCCAGGTTCTCGCAGACATCATTGACTGGCTCAACAATCACATGTGACATTCTTTAAACACCTGAGGATAGAGTTAGGGCCTCTTAACCTTTGGTTTGTACAAACTCTTCTGGCAGCTTGGTAAAGTCATCAGACTCCTGAGAATAAGGTTTTTAAATACATTGTAAAAATATATGGGATCACAAAGGAAACAAATTAGACTGAAATATAGTTATCAAAATGGTTTTTTTAAGTTCATGGAATCCAGATTAAGAGCCTCTGCTATCGGTTAGCATCAGTTTCAATTCCCTACGAGTTTTGTTCTCTCCTTTCCAGCCCAAAGGTCATCCTCCTTTAAAAAAAAGTTAAGAAAACAAGAGTAGTGCTGCCTTTTTGCCACATCTGTTTTCTCATTGCATTCACCCCAAAGTCCTAGTCCTTTGCTCCTCCTTTTGCCCCCAATACTGCAAAAAAAAAGGCCATAAACATTTCAAGTCCATTCACTTCATGTCTCACTAAGCAATCTTATTTAATCTTTGTCCCTATCCTAGCACCAGAGGCTCTAAAAGAAAAGGTTATGTGATTTGTGTCAGGTCATAGACCAAATAAATGGCAGAACCTGAATTTGAATTCAAGTCTCCCAATTCCAAGTCAAGAGCTTTTTTTTTTTTTTTTTACTATATCAATAGAGATGTCCCTTGGTCTGAGTACTATACAGAACTTGAGCTACATGTAGTTGTTTATGCTCCCCCTATCTAGGCGCACACACACACACACACACACACACACACACACACACACACACAGCCATTTAAAAAGTCTCCACTGCAGGTTCTTATTCCCACAGTCAATGTATCTGTTCCTGGATGTTCCCATGGCTCCTTCTAATCACTGCTACTGACTTATCGCCACCATCTTTTTCCTTCTACCTCTTCTCTACTCTTTGCTTTTTGCTTCTCTCTGTTCCCTGTTGCTCCTTCCAAGCTTCTCAGTTTTCCTCATCCAACCACTGCTCCTTTCCTTCTCCACACTAAACTAACCACTTGGAGTGTACATGCACCCCTGCAAGTCTTCTTCCTGGATGTATGTACTTGCTTTAGGACCTTGGGGTTGCATCTTTGGACTCCAAGAACATTCTAGCTCCCAATCTCCAGTCCCAGAAGTTTGGTCTCTGGATATCTGGGCTTTGACTGTACAACAATTCTTTCTGGAAGATTCTTTGCAAACTTCTCATTTCTTTCACACACTGCCCCCAAACTCACTGAATTTCATCCCTGCCTGAGATCCATTCGACCTCCTCACAATCTTCTATCCATTTGCCTTCTTAACACTTTATACTGAATTCTGTATCCAGAGTCAGTAAGGATTCTACTTGGAATCTGCAGCCTTGCAGAGACAATAAGGCAAAAAAAGGTGCCACATCTTTGATTGCTTGAAAAGTAACAAATTCCAGAGTCTAAGAACTGAAACTTAGCATCCTATGACTCTAAATGGGACCCTTGACCTTGATCGTGCACTGGCTCTCAGAGGAAAATTTTATTTGATCTTTCTAAATAATCCCTAGGGACCTCTCTCTTTGGGAGACAGGTTTTTTTTTTATATGATTGGATCCTTAATATAATCCATGGCCTTTTGTAACCTATTTATAAAACTTTTCTTAAAAGGTTACATGAATATATTGTTTCAAATATTGAATAATTAAAAGTTATAATCCTTGTTCCATGATCATTTTGAAATTTTACTGTATTTTAAATTTAAATGAACCGTATCACAGTGTCAGACTGAGGAAATAATACCATCCCAGGAAGCAGGAGAATCTAGGTTCCAGTCCTGGCTCTCCACCAACTAGTTGGGAGACTTGAGAAGAATCTCTTCCCCAAAGAGCCCCAGCTTCTCCAACTGTCCAATGAGGAAACTGGACGGGAACATAGCTAAGGGCTCCCCCTGCTCGGCCACTCCCCATTCTGAGACCCTGCATAGTTCTAAACTAGTTTCATGATCGATATTTTTTAAAACTGTTTTTCACCCACCCTGGAAACACCAATCTACTCTTCTCAAAGTGTGCAAAGCAGCACAACACAGCAGAAAGTGCTTTAGGTTTGGAGCCAGATGGCCTGGGTTTGAATCCTAACTCTGCTACCCCAGAGTTAAGTGACCCAATAGCTATGTGGAAAAAATCTCTTCTCTTGTGGGCCTCAGTTTTCTTTTCTGTAAAATGAAGAGGTTGGACTAGAGTCAACAAATATTTAATAAGCACCTGCTACATGCCAGGTCCTTCGCTTGACTCTGGGGGGATAGAGACAAAAACCTTAACCTCGTTCTCAAGGAGCTTACATTCGACTGAGCAGATAGATGTACACATATAAACAACATGTACACAAATACACCTCAAGTGTATAAAAGTAATACTCAGGAGTTTAAAAAGGGGTGGGGGAGGCCAGTACCTAAGGCAGGTCTTAAAGGAAACTAGGGATCAAGAGGTAGAAGGGAAGAAGGAAATAACTCCAAACAAGGAGGATCACTTGTGGATAGGGACAGAGGCAGTAACTGGCAGGCTTGACGAGGACAAAGAAAGTGCAGGAAGGGAAGAAAAAGAAAGAAAAATGAGAAAAGTAAGGGGGAGCTAGACTGTGGCAGGCCTTCGATGTTAGGCTTAAAATACTGATGGGTAACAGGGAGCCATCAAAGAGTTATGAGCGAGAGGCGAATACAACCAGATCTGTGTTTTAGAAATACCAATTTGGCAACTGTGTGGAAGATGAAGCTGTGTGTAAATAATATCTAAGGTCCCGTCCAACTCTTAAAGCCTGTGGTACTCTGAGTGCCATGGTGAATTCCTTATAACTCAATGACGAATCCAATTTCAGGACAAAAATACAGGAAAATGTGGCCTAGTACCATCCTGATAGTCTTATACTCTTGTCAAGGATGAGTGGATATTCTGGTGAAAATTCACCTGACCTTTGAGGACTGCTAAGGCAACTAGAGTGCAGATAACTCATGAGGTCTATCTGGCTAACACCTGATAACACACGTTTTCCAAGCAGATATGGCCAACAAGACATATTTTTCCAAACTCCATCTGGGTTCTCCTTCTTGAACCTTTCCTCCTATTACTTCTAAGAAGCTGCATTTCTCTTAAATGTGCTCAAAGGCATATTGTAGGGAAGAATACATTTTTAAACCAAGAGCAACTAGAAATTCACTAGGGCCCTCTCCTCTACGACTCAGACTCTATAGGACAAACAATGATTTTCCTGAGTAGTACTCTTCCTGATACTAATCTCACACATACACATACACACACATTTTTAAAAAAGCTTTTCAGAAGACCTTATTGGATGTTTTGAAGTACCTGTACTAGGGACCACTTATTTCCAGAAAAGGGAGTGACTTTGACTGCAGGCAGAGATAACATACCTAAGAAATTTTTCAGACGACATTATGCTAGGTGGTACCTTGAACATGCTGGATGACAGAGTCAACATCTCAAAAGATCTGGGCCAGCTGGCATTATGGGCTGGATCAGACAAGACAAAATTGAGTAGGAATAAAGGGAAAGTCCTATACTTGGATAAAATAAAAACCCAAGTAGACAAGTGCAGGATAGCAGAGGCACTGATAATTCACAGATGTTCATATGAAAAAGCCCTAGGGGTTTTAGGCCTGCAAGGACAAGGAGATGACATGTGACACGGCAGCCAAAAACAACAACATCAGCAATAACAGTAACCCTAACCATCACCAAACCAACCCACATGTGCTCTTTAACCACACTAAGAGCCATAGCGTCTAGAATGAAAGAGGGAGAGTTACACTGCCCTGCCTCCAGTCTCTCCCCTATCCAATCCATCCTTTGCACAACTGCCAAATTAATACTTGGAAAAACACAATCTGACCAGGTGTCCTCTCTACTTCAAAAATCCTCAATGGCTCCCTAGTATTTTTAGTATAAGACACAAACTTCTCAGTCTGGCATTTAAGGCCCTCCATAGTCTGGAACCTACCTACCTTGCCAATTTTCCATCACATAACTCCCCTTCCCACTCTCTAGTTGCATCAAACTGACCTGCCAGCTGTTCTCAGCTACTCATCTTCCATCTCCTGCCTCAATCACCCCTCTCCATCTCCCCTAAAATGCTCTCATTCCTCACCCTCATCTCTTGAAATCCCTAGATTCCTTTAAGACACAACTCAGCGGTCACCTTCTACAGGAGACCAAACTTAATATCCCTAGTCATCAGCACTCCTTCCCTACTGAACTTATTTTGCTTGGCATATCCTTTGAATTTATTTATCTGTGTATTCTTTGTTGTATTCTCCCAACCCCCCAGTAGAATGTAAGGGCCTTGAGGTCAGGGGCCACTTTGTTATTTTTCCTCTGCCTCCCCAGCAGCTCACCCCAATTCCCTTGCAAGTCATAGCATCAGCTTCTTGATGTCATGGTACTCTTCACGGACAAAAGACCACCACCAACAAAAACCACCTAGCGCCTTGCACAAAGTAGACCACAGGTAGGGAACCTACAGTGCAGTTCCTCAGGTAGGGTCTTTTGACTGAGTCCAAATGTTACAGACCAAATCCTTTTATTAAGAGGATTTATTCTGTGAAGTTTGGATTAGGTCAAATGGCTGCACTTGAGGACCTAGTGGGCCACATGGGGCCTTGAGGCTGCAGGTTCTCCACCCCTGAAGTAGGCTCTTCATAAATGCTTGCTGAGTTGCCTTGTTGAATTAGACCATATCTGGAATACTATGTTTAGTTCTGGAGCCACATCTTAGGAAAGACATTGCCAAACTGGAGTGGGCCTAGAGGAGGGTGACCAAGACTTTTGGAGTGGGAGGAGACAAGGAGGGAAGAAACAAACTATTGCTATCTTTAAGTATTTGAAATCTTGGCTTGTTATTGAGGTCATGATGGAAATGGCCGAGTCAGGAGAAGCCTGATGGAATCCCTCAAGCAAGTCTAAGGAAGGCAAACATCATTGTCTTACAGGACCAAACAAAACTTTTGTGGTATGATTTTGTTGGATCTGAGGTCCCTCCTCCCTGATCGTGGCTACCTCACCTAGTAAATTCTACTCCCACTTGTCTTTCAGCCCTTTCAGTGGATATCCTGTGATTAACCCCACCATGCTTTTTGGTTTGCATTTTTCTCTCCTTCTACCTCAGATCTCCCCTTCTCTGCCCCAGGTGGGTACAGTCCAGCCCCAGTGGGAAAGAGAATTTGTCTAATTACCAGTATGTGTCTGCCCTGCCTCGGGGCAGAAGGAAACAGTTGTCACATGGCTGAGGATTACTCTTTTTCTGGGTGGCCCTAGGGGGCTGAAGCAGGAGCAATGGGGTAGAGGGATTTGCAGGAAAGCAGATTTCAGCTGGATATAAAGGGAAAACTTCCTACAGTAGACTGGGCTGCCTTGAGAGGTAAGAGGTTCCCCTTAACTTAGAATGACACATGGAAGAGACCTCAATAGCCATCTACTCAACTCATGGTACTATGAGAGGCAGCACGATACATACAGTGGATAGATCTGAACTTAGGAGTTGGGAAGATCTGCATCCCAAAACCCTGCATCAAACACTTATTACTTAAGTTACCCTGGGCAAGTCATTTGACTATGCTGTGCCTCAGTTTCCTCATCTGTAAAATGGGGTGTGGGGGTTGGATTAGATGGCCTTTAAGGTCCCCTCACACTCTAAATTCATAATCCTATGATTCTATAGCTAAACCAGAATCTCCTTAACAGCATACAAATGACCACCCAGACTTTGCCTGGACATCTCTAAGTGGAGACTGCATCAGTACTAGTGCAGACACATTGCAAAAGGGATTCCTGTTTAAACAGGATTAGAACAGATGCCCTCTGAGGTCTTTCCCAACTCAGAGGTTTTATGCATGTTTGTTCTACAGCCTCTAACTGGGGAGAAAATTTATCATCTAAAATACAATCTGCCAGGACAGCTACGTGGCACAGTGAATAGAGCATCAGCCCTGGAATCAGGAGAACATGAGTTCAAATCTGGCCTCGGATACTTCATACTTACTAGCCATGTGACCTTGGGCAAGTCACTTAACCCCAATTGCCCTGCCTTCCCCCTCCAAAAAAAAAAAAGCAAAAAATAAAATAAAATCTGCTGACATTTTCCATTCATTCATTCATTCATTCATTCATTCATTCATTCAATAAGCATTTATGAAATGTCCACTGTGTGCTAGGCTAGGGGAAATACAGAAACAAAAACCAAAAACATCCTACGTTTGGGGAGTTCACATCCTACTGAGGGAAAGAACATGTGTATAGATAGATACATAAATAGAAAATATATACAAAGTAGTTGGTAGGATGGCACTCTCTAAGACACAGAGGTAAGCAGGAGGTACGTTCCAGGAAGGAGGATGACCTGTGTACAAAGTTATGGGGAAGGAAAATGGAATGTTATGAGCTAGGATCAGAGGGTAGCAATGATGCCCCCAAGGCAATTAAGCAATGCATATCCCTTGGCCTGGCTATATTGCTACTAGGGCTATACTCCAAAGAGATCAAAGAAAGAGGAAAAGGATCCATATGGACAAATATATATTTTGGCAGTTCAGTTTTCAGTAGCAAAGAATTGGAAACTTGACGGGATACCCTTCAACCATGGAATGGTTGAACAAGTTATGGCATGTGAATGTGATAAAATACTATTCTGCTATAAGAAATGATGAAAGGGGTGATTTCAGAACGACCTGGGAAGACTTACATGAACTGATGCAAAGTGAAGAGGTCAGAATCAGGAAAAAATTTATAAGATAAAAACAAATAATAATTGTAAAAAACAATCAACACAATAATCGCCCACAATTCCAGAGGACTCACAATGAAATCTGCTACTTACCACCAAAAAGGTGATGGATTCAGAATGCACACTGAGGCATATTTTTTGGATATGGCCAATGTGGGAATTTGTTTTGCTGGACTATACATGGTTGCAACAAGGGATTTGATTTTTCTTGCTTTCTGTATGGGGGTGGGAAGCAAAAAGAAAGGGAGAGGAAAAGAGGTGGGTCTTCATTTGCAAAAACAAAACAGCCTCAAAACCCAAAGCCAGTAAGATCTAATTTTAAAAAGAAAATAAGGAAAAAACCCAGCAAGTAGATCGGCTTGGCTGGAATGTAGAATATATAAAGGGAAAGAAGTAAAAAGAAATAATACCAGAAAGGTTGGAGCCAGATCCTGAAAGGCTTAAAAACTGAGGAGTTCACACTTTTTTTTCCTGGAGACAAAAAAAAGAACCACTGGAGCTTTTTGAGCAAGGAACTGATATAGTTAAAACTTATCTTTGCTTTGGGAATATCAATTTGGCAGCTGTGTGGAGAATAGATTAGAGAGAGGGGAGAGACTTGAGAAAGGGAGACCAATTAAGAGGCTGCTACAACAGTCCTGGGGAGAGGTGAGGAGGGTATGACCTGAGGTAATGGCTGTGGAAGAGAGAGACAGATACAAGAGATATAAAAAAAGTAGAATTGACAGGACTTGGCACCTGACTGAATATTGGCGGGGGGGGGGAAATGGAAGAGTCAAAGATGGCTGCAAGGATATGAACCCAGGTTACTGGAAGGAAGGAGGGGCTCTCAACAGAGCTAGGGAAGTCAGGGAAGGGGGAGGTTTTAGGGGGAAAGATAAGGAGCTCTGCAGCAGATGATCTGAATTTTGAATTGCCTACAGAAGATACAGTTGGAAATGTGGGACTAGAACTCTGAAGATCTGAAAATAGAGATCTAGATCTGATATCATCTGCATAGAGACGATAATGGGAACAAATGAGAAGGGGGAGGAGAGAAGTGGACAAGCCAGGACTCAGGACAGAGGCTGGGGGTATAGCCACAGTGAGGGAATAAGATAGAGATGATGATCCAGGGAGGGAAACAGAAAAAGCAACCAGAGAGGTAGAAGAAGAACCATGAAAACCCAGGAGAAGTCAAGAAGCATGAGGACTGAGAAAAGACGTTGGGTTTGGCCAGTGAGAGATCACTGGTTTTCGATATTGATCAGTTGGGCTTATCTGATTTGTCTCTCTTTTTTTGTCTTTAAAACAGACAATTTGTTAGATGGGATGGTTCTTGAAGAGGGGGAGGGATACTGGAGAAAACTCTGAGGGTATCAAAATCAAAAGACATCAATAAAAACTTATTTAAGAAGAAAGATAATTGGTAACTTTGGAGAGAGCAGTTTGAACAATGAGGTGGGAAGCCCAATGGCAATGGACTGAGAAGTAAATGAGAGGGGAGGAAGTGGAGGTTTTTTCTAGAAGTTTGGTTGTGAAAGAGTGAGAGATAGAAAACAATAGCTTGAGAGGATGGCAGGGTCAAGGGAAGTTGTTTTTTTTTAATGGACAGGAAACACCAGGGCACTTTTTGTAGGCAGAAAAGAAAGAGTCAGTAGATATTGTCATAATGAAGATGGCAGGAGGAGGGGAGGCAGGGGATGATTGTGACAGCAGGCTGCTGGAGGAGATCATGAGGATATAAGATCACAAAGGGAGAGGATGGCCTTGGAAAGGAGAAAGGTACCGTCTTCAACAGACTGGAGAAAAGGAGGAGAGAAGAAAGGATGACGTCAATGCCTTTTGCAATGGATAATAGAAGAAAAAAGGGAACCAATATCAAATGGCCTCTGGCCAAATATGCCTTTACACTACATCACATTTCCCCATTCTCCCCACCATCTTACATGTATCTTGAGAACAGAGTCTGTAATAAATTTCAGAACTGTTTAAACCATTCCATTCACCATTCACACTCTAAGGAGGCTACTGGGTATGGTGCAGGAGGCCTCAGGGCTAGGCACTGAGGAGGACACAGCAATGAACAAAATGTGGTTCCTACCCTAAGTCTAGTGGGGAAAGCAAGACAAAGGCCCAAATACAGACTACCCAGAGTGTGCTAAGGAGGTATGAACAAAGTACTCAATGGGAGTCCATGGGAGGGAAGGTAAGGAAAGATGCATATGTCTTAAAGACCTTTTAAAGGCCAGTGAATCTGCATCAAACACTTGAAGTACCAGGTTTCACTTTCCAACTTTCTCTGATAAACTTCAAGGATGGGTGACTTTCTTAGCACAGATGCCATTCTCCTCCCTAACTGCAGAGCAAAACCATTCAGGGCCTCCTCAGGAGGCAGCCTCCCAGAGTGCCTTGGTGATCACTTTCTGGTAAGAAGTCACGGCAAATCTAACAAAGGTGGCTTTTGGACTGCAGGCACTGTCTTTCACTGGGACCTGAACAAAGTCTTGGTAGGGCCTTGCCAGAGCTGGAACTGTTCTGCTGACATAGCCCTCAAGGCCCCAAGGCCACCTCCACGCCCCAGTGAGGCACTGGAAAAGGGAAGTGGAGGCTATCAGAGACTACTCAGCAGTCACTTCTATGAAGCAGAAAACAGGTTTCCTTCTTTGGATTAGTTCATTTTCAATCAAATAATCAAAAAGAAAGTCAGGAAAATGCATCTGATCCATGCATAAACTGTGGGAGGAGGTGGCTATATGTTTACAGCCTGATCCTTGAAGCTGACCCCACTGAAATAAGGCAAGTTTTCTTTTAGCATCTTTTAATGTGTAACAGATAACATAATGAGATTCTAGAAGGCAGTATGGCACAATGGCCAGAACTCTGGCCCAGAACACTTAGGTCCTCATCCCAACTCTGCCACTTCTGCAGTATGGAAACCGTGAAGCACTCACTACAGAAATGTTGGCTGCTACTGCTCCCACCCCAAAACAAGGGTCCATCGTCTGTATGAAGGTGACAAAATTATGACTCATCATTTCTGGCTTGAGATTAAGTCACAATAACTCTAGATCCCATTATAAAGCTGGAAAAAAATCAACAGTAAACAAACAAGCAGGTAGCAACATGCTAGCTATGTGGTTTTTCAATACTGGTTCTCTAATAGATAAAAATCAGGAAGGATTTTCCATTGAAAAACCACACCTAGCTTGCTTAACATTACTGGAAGAATTTTAGAACGAGAAAGGACCTGCAGGATCTATTCCAATCCTCTCATGGTATAGAGGAGGAGGAGGAGGAGAAGACCCAGAGATAGGAAGGGACTCACCCAAGGCTCCACAGCTAGTGAGCTAAGCAGCTGAAGCCGACTCAAGGGAGATTTTCTTCCTCCAGCCCCTCTGCCCATTCCACTACAAGCCAAATCTCCTGGTTTATAGCTTAATGTTATTTGTACTGAACCAACTCCTACCTCTCTATTGTTGGTCTGTTTTTCACCCAAACCTGTGATTGCATCCATGAAGGGAATTCCCAGTGTGGAAATCCTTTCTAACAATGTCAATTAAGATATTTCCTACAACTTAGTCTTAGACCTGCCTGAGGCACTGAGGCAGAAGTGGCTTGCCCAAGGTCACGTAACTAGTCTGTTTCAGTGGCACATCTGAACACAGGTGAAGGGCTTCTTTTAAAAAGGTTCTGAAAGCATGCTCCTTTTTCATTTCTGTGGGATCATAGATTTGGAAGGGACCTCAGAGACCACCTAATTAGTTCCCTCATTTTATACAAGAAAAAAAGCAAAGCCCTCCCAGAAGTGAACTTACTTAGCCCTCCAGATCACAGGCAGTATGTATCAGAGGCAGGATTTGAGCCCAGATCCTATGCCTATTGTCTCCTTCTCTAACTGTGGCATTCTGACAACCACACCTCTCCCCTATTCCCAAGTCTTCTGAACTCTGGGGCCTGCCCTCTATCCACTGCATGGTACTGCTTCTCACCTCTCCAGCTGCAGAAGTAAAATTATCAACGTTTGCAATCTCACCATTAAGAACACAGACCAAGAACACGCCCACATGAAAACCATAAACATGCAGCCCTGGACAATGTGTTCATATAGGTTTTATCTCTTTACTTTGGGGGAGGGGGAGGGAGGAGGGTTAAGAAGAAGATACTCTCTTCTTACTTTAATCAGAACAGAAAAACCCCAATAGCCTCTCACATTAAAAAGCACAGGTGGCTTTTCTAGAGTTGTGTGGAAAAAATGTGGCGAACCACTCCCCCCCAAACCATCTAGCAAGCATGATTCTCAAATACTTGGCAGAACAAGCCCACTGATGCCCAACAACCAGACCACTGCTGTAAATTCAAACCAATTGACTGTGCCGGAGGCAACACAGTCCCACTGTCACTTTAATTGCACACAATTCCACTCAGCAGCTGCTGGTCCAGGCGCTGGGGTTCACTGTAGGCTCTTAAGAGTAACCTTGAAATATTGTCAGTCAAACTCCTCTCCACATCACCCGCATGCTGTCCGATTAATGAGGAGGGAAATCACCCATCAAGCCAGTCATCCAAACAGAAAGTGATCTGGGAGCTCTTAAGCTATGAGTGCAATATTTAAGCCCTATAAAACAGGAAGGGGGTAGGGGTAAACAGGTCCTATAGCATAAAGGATATTAAAAATTATCCAAAGATCTGGATATAAGGACTGAACTTCATCAGGAAAACCAAACTTACTGTGACTCCCTTGGGGGAAAAGGGAGCCCACAAATTCTTTCAGCCTTTCTAAGTGCCAAACATTCTTTCAAAGAACTGTCAGGTTCTCTACTTCTGAAGACCACCTGGTCCCTAAATGCTTGAAAAAACACCAGAGCCATGTAGGGGGACACCCACCACATTTGTCAAAACACAAAGTTTGGTGCTAAGAGCTTTCTGCTCTTACTATAAGAATCCTTGGATTTAGCTGGAAAGGAACCTTAGGAACCATCTAGCCCAACTACTTCATTTCACATGGGGAAACTGAGGCCCAGATGGGGGCAGGCCCTGACCACACAATAAGGAACTTGGTCTTCTGCCCCAAAGCCCAGCCTTCTACCCACCACAACACCAAAGCCAACCGTTCTTCTTCTCATGTTCCAAGAAGAAAGAGAAATAAATCTATGCTACAGATGTGCTCTGGAGTTGTTCCGGTTCCAAGTTCATTTGCTCTAAAATGTATTCCACATTTATAGCAACCAATTAGCAAAAACAAGGAGTTAGAAAACCGAAGAAGAAACAAAACGAACCCAACAGCTAGAAGTGTTTTGGCATCACCTTTGGATGCCAAAGCATCGAGTCTTTTGTGCAAACTTCTCAGGGTACCACCTACTACTACCAGTTGCAGCTATCAGACGAGAGAAATTCAACACAAGACTACAGCAGAGAAGCGTGCACAATTAAGGTATGGGGGAAAATGCCACCAGAAACCCAGAATTTTAGACAAGGCATCTGTTCCGAATGCCGTGGCCAGGGACAGGCAAGCTTTATGCAGCAACTGTGGCCAGATCATTATAACCCTAGTATTTACCCTTCAGTCCAGGTCACCTGGAGCAAAGAAAGGAGGGATGCCCTTTGGGGAAAAATGGGAACATTTTGGCAAAATCAAGAGCACATACTGTACCTGTGTACTGTACCAGGAACATCGCCTCGATCTTCGGGGAAACTAGTCCACAGCAGATTCTCTGGCCAGTTATCCTGTCCCCCCCACCAAAAAAAAGAGCTAGAAGCACCCTAAACCCCTACCACAAACACACGTGTGTACACACACACCCCAATATATATACACACACACGGATACACACCCCTACCACCACCACAATTCAGCTCGGATCCGATGCTTCTGTTGAGCCTCGATCCAGCCGAGCTACTGAGCTCAGCAAGAGAAAGAAGGGTGGTGGATTCTGACGCCACTTCTACTACACTTACACAAAAGCAGTCAGGGGGAAATCCAGGAGCCTTGAAGACAAGGGCTGGAACGAGCTTTTATGAATCGCTGATCCTGCATGTGTCGCCATCCATCTCCAAAAGACGGACATTTATAGGCTGCCTCAGGAGTGGGGGGGGGGGTGGAAAGGGGGGAGGAGGCTGGAGAGCAGGTGGAGATGCAATTAGCAGTGTGTTCATCGGAGAATTCGTAAGGGATTTCATACATCAGTGCCTAAAGAAACAGCCTGCAGTTGACAAATCAGAACTTCCCGATTTGCATACCTTGGAAGAAATCTTAGCTTGCAGCCCCAAACAAAAATCAGGCTTGCCCACACTCACAGGGCAGGCAGGCAAAGTGACCCCTCCTCTTCCTTCTGTCCCCCAGCCACCTTTGTTCTTGAGAAAGCAACACACAGAAAGAAAATGTACTGATTTCCCCTGAAGAATTCTGCTCAAAAGGCTGGAAACAAAAAAGGGGGGAAAAGTATAAAGACATTAAAGTTGATTGGACGCGGAGTCACTAAACAAAAAGGCTAGCCGCTAATTATTGTGGGCCAACTTTTCAGCCTCAGAGCTGCTCCTCGGGCACACTTCTCGCACCTACAGCGAGTGGCTCATGCCACTCACGCATATGTTTAAAAGCCAAGGAAAAATCCCATCAGCCAGAAAGCAAAACCCTAAAAGTCAGGGTGACAAACTCAGCCGTGCTTGGTCCCTAACTCGCTCATTCCCCCCGGGGACCTTCAGTAAGGCACCTGACAATCAGTGACTCTGTTTCCTAATTTGTTAGCCAGAGATAATAACATGTTTCCTACCAGCTTCCAAGCTTGGCAGGGCCTGGGACTGAGGAGCCCTTCCCCAAGCACCTGGCCTTCCTGATGTGACAGGCAGTTCCCACCTCAACCACGAGAGATTTTTCAAAACAAAGCACCAGATATGAAGAGATACTGAAGAAGCAAGTCACATAACCTCTCTGTACCTCAGTTTCCTCATCTGTAAAAAGAAGGGGTTGGCCTTGATGACTTCTAGTCATCATCACTGATGTTACCTTCTAGCTCTAGCTCTGGGATGCTCTGGTTATATAAACATGAAGCAACAGGATGTGGGGAAAACAGCAGGGAACAAGGAGGTTGAAGCCCTGGATTCGAGTCCTGGTTCTTGGACTTTTATTAGCTCTGTGACCTTGGATAGGTCTCTTCCCTCTCCTCTGTGGTCCTCATTTTTCTTTTTTTTTAGTTTTTTTTCCTTGCTTTTTGGAGGGGGGAGGGCAGGGCAATTGGGGTTAAATGACTTGCCCAAGGTCACACATCTAGTAAGTGTTAAGTGTCTAAGGCCACATTTGAACTCGGGTCCTCCTGTCTCCAGAGCCAGTGCTCTATTCACTGTGCCACCTAGTCACCCCAAAGTCATTTTTCTCATGTATAAAAATCAGAGGTCTAGAGCAGAAGAACCCTAGGGTACCTTTCAGCTTGACATTCTGTGCTCCACAATATGAGGATACATGTGAAAGCCCTTTATAAACTCTGAATCACTATGCCTATTCTTCAGACTGTGAAAGAGCCCATAAGATCCCTTTAATGAGAGCAGAACTGGCAGCAGTGGGGGAGGAGGGGTGAGAGAGGAATGGAATATGGAGACTTCAAAAATGTGGTCAGATGGGCTGGCATCATATGGAATAATAAAAAGATGATTCTGACTCGAATATCCTAAGACCAGTCTCCCTCTCCTCCTCCGTAAAATGGGTTAATATGTGGCCCACCCATTTCAGCTAGCAGTAGCAAGCCTGTGAGAGAGAGAATGCTACAGCATGCTAAGTCAAAGTGAGTGGTAATGAAGCAAAAGCCCTGTTGTCACCTGCCTTCCGCCATTTCCTGAAAGCCTTGTCATTTGCTTATAGAGATGGTGGTTCCTTCACCATCTAGGTGCTAAATGTGAGCCCTCTGGCCAAGGGTCAGATATTTATGTGTAACCCTGACACTCTCTAGTACATTAGCTTTGCCCAGGTATTCCATCTTGTTTTGCTGCCCAGCCAAAAGGGGAGGACTCTGGCTCTGATTTGCTGGATCTCAAGTTAGGAGTTAAAAAAAAAATATCCAAAGCCATGCTTTGTGTGGCCCCAGGCTGCCTTGATGCTATATATACAGTGACCAGCTGGCCTGAGCCAGGACACAATTTTAGCACATGAACTCCTAGGGAGGGCACACCTGGGGCACTAAGTGATCCAGGCAGTGTTTCGGGACCGCTGGTCCCGCCAAGCCCCACACGCCCTACTTTCCATCTGCATGGTGGCTACCCAAGTGTGTATCTGGAGATGCGGGCCAATTTGGAAGTGGCCAAAAGCAATGGTGGGGGCTACAAGAACAGGATCACATGTCAAATCTCCTTGGCCTGCTGCAATGCCATCTGTGTCCCCCAGCAAGTACTCGGCCCACTTCCTATGGCTAGGAACAACAACTTCCCCCTGGCATTTAAGGAGCCTCATCACTACCCCTGAAGAGTCCCAGGAAATGAGACACACCAAAACCTAGGGGGAAACAATGGCATGATGAATCCCAAAGAATTAAGTCATTACAAAAAGAGACAGAGACCGGAAGGCCAAAGTATTCCATACATACTGGAATCGGTCTTGATTCATCCCCACAGAGATATACTGAAGTCTTCCTGTGCTAGTGTGGTCTTTCCTCCAACTATTCCACCAGGTGGCTGGGGCATAAAAGAAAAAACACTAGGTTTGGTTGGCATACTGCAGCATCAGGAACCATTCCAGATGTCTAACACTCACTAGGAGGTAGCTCCATGGCTCAGTGGATAGAGCACTGATCTTGGAGTCAGAAAGACTTGAGCTCAAATGTGACCTCAGATGCTTACTAGATGTGTGACCCTGGGCAAGCCACTTAACCTCTGTTTGCCTTAATTCACTGGAGAAGGAAATGGCAAACCAATTCAGTATCTTTGCCAAGAAAACCTCATGGACAGCATTGGGGTTATATGTCACTTAACTCTGCTGGCCTCAGTCTTCTCATCTATAAAATGAGCTGGAGAAAGAAATGACAAACCCTCTAGTATTTTTCCCAAGAAAACCCCAAATGAGGTCATGAAGAGTCAGACACAACTCAACAACAATAACACTTACTAGCTTTGTGGCTTTGGGGACGTTACCTGTCCACCCCTCAGCTTCCTCATCTGTTAAGTAGAGATAAGAATACTTGAGCTGTCTATCTCTCAGGGTTGCTGGGAAGATCCAAAGAAGACCATGGCTGTGACTGCACTTTGTAAACTGTAAAGTAGCAGAAGCAAGGGGGATGGGGTAGGGTATAAGAGTGCCAGTTTGGGAGTGAGAAAGACCTAATCTCATATGCTGCCCCAGACAACTAATTAGCTATGTAACCTTGGATAGGTCTCTAAACCTCCCTGTGCTTCACAGTCTCCTTCTGTAAAATCAATAAGCACTTGATTAAGCCCCTTTGATGTGCTAGGCTCAGTCCTGGGAATACAAAGACAAAAATGAAATCAACCCAGCCCTCAAGGAGCTTACTTTCTATCAGGGGAAAAGTGTAAATAGATAGAGGTCTATCTATCTATCTATCCACAGGCCTAGGGGCAGGAAGGGGAGGGGAGTTGTGGGGAAAGCAGATGCAGCCTGGAAGGAAATAAGGATTTCTGAGAAAGAGGTGAAGAAGGAGCACACTCCAGGCATTAGGTAGGTGATTAGCTAAAAACTGCTGCCTTGACCCAGCTGAGAAATCTGACCTATGATTCTAATTGCATTGTAGCTAACAGGATTGTGCATCTTGGTGCCTTTGGACCCATGATGAAGCCAGATCTGCCCCACCTTGCTCTGCCTCCCCAGGAAGGGCCTGGAAGCCATGTCGTCATTATCAGTCACTTCCCATTGTCTTTTAGGCCCATTTATCTCAAGAATAGCAATATTGAATGGGATTCCCTTCATCTAGGAGCATGTCTGCCATTAGACAAAGAGGTCCCCGTAGAAAATGCCTACAGCTGGGGATGTTCTGAATGGCAAAGAGAAAAGGTTCTGAGCCTGGGCCCCTTTGGCAGCCTAGCAAAAGCGAGGGAGCCCTGCTCAGAATCACGTTCATAAAGAATTGAAAGAAATGCTACACTTTGATTTGGGGTAAGTGAAAAAGAAAGCAGTGCTTTTCCCATCCCGTTCACGGACTCCCTGAGATGTGTCTATGGACCCTAGGTCTGAAAGGTCCCCTGGGCTAGAGGCAATGTGAGTCTAGGCACGTTTGCTGCCTCTGCAGTCATCCAGGTGCTGATGCCACCTTTGCTATGGAAGGGCAAGGACGGGAGCAAAGGACTCAAAGATGTGTTGTGGTTTTCTTCGTTTCCAAGGGTGGATATGGCCAGTGGATTCCACATTCAGTGGCCAAAATTCTTGTGATGAGCCTCTCTGTGCTTAGAGGAGTTCAGTTGTTTCCAGAACTGAAGGATGTGGAGCTAGAGAGGGTCTCACGTTGTGGTTTGGTATCAGTCCTTTCCCACTCTTTGTGATCCCTTTGGGGGCGTTCTCAGCAAAGACACTGGAGGGGCTTGCCATTTCCTCCTCCAGCTCATTTTTCAGATGAGGAAACTGAGGCAAGCAGGGTGAAGTGATCTGCCCAGGGTCCCACACAGATAATAAGGATCTGAGGACAGATTTGAACTGGGGAAGATGAGTCTTCCCTGACTCCAGGTCCAACACACTATCCACTGTGCCCCTTGCTGCCCAGAGAGGGTCTTAGAAATCCCCTAATCCAACCCTTTCATTTTCCAGATCAATCCCAAAGAAAGTGGCCTGCTCAAGGTCATGTGCCTAATTAGCCACAGAGACTGAATCCAAATGGAGGATCCCAAGCCTCTTCCCACTGCTAGGCTGTCTCCTTTCTATTATTATCAGGAAATCAGAAGTAGAAGAAACCTTAAAGGGTTAGGTCCTTTTCTCTCCTGTGAAATGCCATTGTGTGACTCTGCAAACTGACCAGCCACAGCCCAGAAACTTTGAATCCTGGAGGAACTTGAAAGCCAAGCAGGGTCTGTCTGACCTGCTCCCCACTGTCTTTAGGATAAGAGCAAAGAAATTTCTAAGGCAGCTAAGTGGCACACTGGAGAGAGTACAGGACTTGGCAGGAAGCCCAAAGGTAGGAGCCCACCTCAGTTTCCCTATCTGCAAAATGGGGATCATAAGAGCACCTGCCTCCCATCCCCTGTGAGGATCACAGGAGATAATGTATGTAAAGTGTTTGCAAGACTTAAAAAGTGCTCTAGAAATGTTGGCTATTAATCTTATCATCATTGCTCTTCCAGGTCCTGCTCCAACCAGTGATATACATTGTGACCCACAAAATCAGCTGACTAGCAGCTTGTCTTAGAGAACATTTCCCTATACTGGAACTGGAGCCAGAAGCCCTGAGTTCAAGGGTCAGCTCTGTTACTTCACTAGCTGTGTGACCCTTAACCTCTCTGAGACTCAGTCTCCTCACCTACCAAATGGGGGCTAATAGTACTTTACTCACCTACCTCAGAGAGTTCTTGTGAGAGAAGTGTGCACTCTTACTATACCCAGCCAAACAGGCCCACATACTGTGCTCCATATATGACATTGCATTTCCCTCCCTCCATGCTTTTGTCCAGGCCTTTCCAGATTCCCCCAGTTGCTGGGTCTTTCTTTTGTGCATACTCTACACATATATTTAACTATCTGTGAACATGTGGCATCCTCCCAGTAGAACTAAACTCCCCAAGGGCAGGTCCTGTACTGCCTCCGTCTTTGTGTGGCCCACAGTGAGTAGATGCTTGTTGACTGACTAACAGTCCTCACTGGGGGAGAGGCTGAACCATTTTCCTGGAGGACCTCACTGCTTCCCTCTGACTACAGGTGAAAGTGACAAGCCCAGGGAAGCACAGCAGAGGAGGAAAGCCAGGGACTCCAACCTCCCATTGATAGGAAAGGAGCAAAAGAAGCGGACATTTTGTCATCTGCCTAACCTGCCTCTGGCAAATATGAGGGAACTCCTCCCCAAATCCAAGGGCCAAATTCCATTTTTCCCAAGTTCCTCAGAAGGGCCATTCAAACTACAGGGAAAAAGGCCAAAGCCGAAGGCTTTGTTGTTCCCTTCTTCTCTTTCCAAAGCAAGGAGAGGCTCAGATGGCAAACATGACTGCCACAATGTCCCATGAGGCAGTGGGAGAGGGGAGCAGCAGCTTCTAGACAGATTAGCAAGAGCTGAAAGGAAGGCACCCAAGCATCCTGGGTAAAAACACAATGCAGCAATGTCTCCATTATCCTGATTGCGGGCAGCCAAGCCCAGGCACGGAGCTGCCAGTGCCTTCCCAGAAACCATCATCAAACCTGACTGATCTATGCAAATGAATCTCCCTTGCTCAGCCACCAGGCTTTTGAGTCAAAGAGACTAAAAACCCAGAGGGTCAGAAATCTCAAGCTGCCAGAGCCCTCCAAGGTCATTCATCCAACCCCCTGGTGTTACAGAGCTGGAAAATGAGGTCCACAGAAGGAAAGGAAGCTGCCTAAGGTTGTACATCAAGACCCTAGATCTAGAGCTGAGAACTCCCAGGTCATCTAGTCTAGCTCCTTTATTTGACAGATGAGGAAACTGAGGCTGAGGTCTAAAAGAGACTTGCCTAAGGTCAACCAGACAGTAAGTGGCAGGTCCTTTGAGTCTAAATTCATTGCTCTAGCCACTGTACTGCCCTGTCTTCAGCAACCTGAACCAAAGCCATGTGACATGAGGGAAGGAGCACTAGGTCAGCACCAGGAGACTTTGACTCTGGACCCATTTCTATGCATGACTAGTCATGTGATATGGGGCCTCTCTGGGCCTTGGCTTCCTCATTGTAAAATGAAGGCTTGGGACCAACTGGTCACTTAGCTCTGTGACCCTCCCCTCTCCAAGCCTCAGTTTCCTAGTCTGTAAAATAAGTAAAACAATTGCTGTACTTCCTACCTTGTGGAATTGTCTGAGGGCAGGCCTTCTATACACTATGAAGCACTCCAGGAATGTCAGCTATCATTCCCAGGCCTTGTGCTGGAGCTGGCCATGAAAGGGAGTCTGGGTTTGTTCCCAAAGGCCGTGCCAGGGGAGCACAAGCCTGGGAATGGGCATCCTGGCCAGACTGGCCCCTCGGTGATAGGTTCTTCAACAGTCCAGGAGGCTTGTTAGTAATCGACATTTGGCTCCTTGGACAAGGAGGGGAGGCTGGCACTACAGCCCCAGTTTATTGATAGGAAATTCAGGCCCAGAGAAGTGAAGAAACTTGCCCAGGGTCATGTGGTTACTAAGTGAGAAAGGCAAGATTTGAACCTAGGCTTTCCTGCCTCCAGATCCAGCCCTCTCTGCCCCGCCCCTCCAGCTTTGATGTTTATACAGAGCTACGCCCACACCCAGGAAATCACAGTACTTCTGAGTACAAAGGACAATTATTAACTCTTATGTAGCAAATCACTTTGTCCAACAATCAGGCTTTTTAATGTCCATTCAAAGGCAATTACAATTGTTTTGCATCTAACCATTCCACCTGATCATCCGGAGGGCAGGGGCCAGATCAGACAGTTAGTCAACAAGCATTTTATTAAACTCCTACTCTGTACCAAGTCAACAAGCATTTTATTAAACTCCTACTCGGTACCAAGTCAACAAGCATTTATTAAACTCCTACTAGGTATCAAGTCAACAAGCATTTATTAAACTCCTACTAGGTACCAAGTCAACAAGCATTTATTAAGCTCTTACTAGGTACCAGGCACACATGCTCAGGGCTGGAGAGAAAAAGAAAGGCAAAAACAGTCCCTGCCCTTGAAGTGCTTCCAATCTAACGGGTGAGGGGAGATGGCATGTAAACATTGATGTACAAATATCACATATGCAGTGTAAGCTGTAGTCCACAAAACTCATGCTGGGAAGGGCCATTGCCTTTACTGTAAGTAGCCACACTCCCAGGGCTTTGGAGGCGACTCCCTGAGTCTGGAAGCTGCACCGCCAGAAGGGATTCCCTGGTCTGGGATTTCCCTTATCAATGATCTCCTAAGTGCAGTCCTGATCCCAATTCCTGTCCCTGGTTGCCTTTTAAAAAACACCATCTGGCTTCCTTCTGCCCACGGACAGTGAAAAAAAGACAAGCTTAGTACAGAGGAGAAAGGTGCCTTGGGCTCAGCAGGAGCAGCCACAGGAACAACCATGGTTCCCTCTCTTTCCTGAAGTTTATGAAGCAGCTTCCTCATAATAAGCCATAAAGTAGGCCATGTTCCAAATGACTAGCCTCATTTAAAAAGCCAGTAACGAGGCTCAGAGAGGGTCACTGACTTGCCCACAGTCACACAGCTGCTATGTGTTGGAGCTGGGCCTTGAACCCAACTTGCCTGAATTCCAAGCCAAGCCTTTTCCACTATGCCTCACTGCTTCTCCAGAGCTAGTTTGGCAAGGGTTTCTGGGGGCCCTGGCCTGTCCCCATCCCCCCCCCCCAAGATTAGACAGCTGTCATGTGGTACATTAACATATTCATGAGGCACCCGCTGCTGCCTGGACATATTAATTGCTGGTGTCTGGTAGTAGCAAGATGCCTTGTCATGTGTTCTGCTAAGCAGCCCCGACCCCTGACAGCCCAAATCCTGCCCTGCTGCAAGAATGGGGTAACCGTGGGAGCACCAAGTGGCCTGAGTCTTCTCCTTGGCTCTCACTTGGCTGGGGGGTCTCCCCTTGGGCTTTCCCTCCCACAGCCCTGGGCCTCTGCTGCAGCCCAGCCTGGGTTGGCTGCTGGGATGGGGGGGGCACTATACTCAGTGCAGCAGAGGAGCAAACCAAAGGTTAATCAAAGACACACGTGTTCTCTGCCCAAACAGATCCAAGACACACATAGAACAGGGGCTTAACCACAGAGCAAACACACAGAAATTGGATGGTTCCCTTGAATTCAAAGAGCAAAATGTTCTCCCTGGTCTCCCCTCCTCTTTCTCCCCTGCCCTTTTCCAACATTGCCCCCCCCCCCCCCCGCCCCATGCCAGCTGGCCTTTGGACCTCCATTTCCAGCAAAGAGCTGGGTCAGTGGGGGCGGGGGTGAGAATAAAACCAAAAAAGCACCCCTCCCAAAGGAGAAACATTAAGCAGCAGCAGGTATGCCACAGATTGTGCAGGCATTAGAGGGATACAACAATCCCTGCCCTGCCGGGGCTTATCACCTTAGATTAACTCCATCTTTAGCTGGGCTCCAGGCCTGCAACACCAATGACCTATCATGCTTTTCCCACCAGACATCCCACTAACATCTCAAAATCAACATGGCCAAAACAAGACTTATTATCTGTCCCTCAAACCCCCTTCCCAATTTCTGTCAAGGACAACTGTCTTCTAAGTCACCCATCTTCAAAATTTTGAGGTCATCCTTGACTTCTCACTCTTCCCCACCTCATCCAATCAGCTGCAAACCTTGTCATTTCAGCCTGTACAACATCCCTTGTACCCACCCCTTCCCCCATGGCAGCCACCACTCTGGTTCAAGCCCTCCCCACCTCTCCCCTGGGCCATTAGGCACCAGACCTCTGGATGGCTCTCCCTGGCCCAAGGCTCTCCCCTCTCCAATCCATCTTCCACACAGCTGCCAAAGTGACTTGCTTAAAATACAGGCCCGACCATGTCAATCCCTTGCTCAATAAACTCCAGTGGCTTCCCTTAACATCTAGGATTAAAACAAATTCTGCCTGCCATTTCAAGTCCTTGATAACCTGGCTCCGATCTACTTTTCCAGCCTCATACATGATTTCCCTTTACACACTCTATGGGCCAAGCATACTGGCCTTCTCCCTGGTCCTCCCCTGACATTCCATGTCCAATCTCTATGACTTTCCACTGGTCTCCAATCCTTCATTCCTCCAATGCACTCCCTAACCCTAAGTCCACAGATCTGATCCATGGCCAAGTCCTGTTATTTCTCCCTTCACAACATTTCTTGTATACATTTGGACCTTCATTAACTCTCACCTGGACTCCAGAAATAGTCTTCTAATGGGTGTACCTGCCTCAAGTCTCTCCCCACTCCAATCCAATCTCCACTGTGCTGCCAAAGTGGAGCTCTGGCCCCGTCCCACCCCTGCTCAATGCATTCCCACCTACGGGATCAAAGATCAAGCCTTCTGTTTGGCATTTATACTTGTTCCCAGCCTGGCTCCTTCCTCCCTCTCCAGCCTCCTCACAGCTCCCTTCCCTCCCCACTCCCTACCATCCAGCTCCACTGGCCTAGCCGGAGTTCTCCAGATCCAACACTCCAGCTCCTGCCTCTGTATCTTTGTCCTGGAGGCCACCACACATGCCTGCAATATTCTCTTCCTCACCTCTGCCTGCTGGCTCCTCTGTCTTCCTTCAAAACCCACCTTCTGCAGGCCTTTCCTCGTCTCTCTGCTTTCCCCTTACAGATTGCATTCTGTCTGCTCCGAATGTGTGGCATGTGTACATAGGTAGCTATTTACACATCTCCCGCATCTGGATGAAAGCGATTGGAAACAAATAACAGCCAACATTTACAAAGCAAAGCAAACTCACTTGATCTTCACAACTACTATGGAAGGTAGGTACTATTATCATACCTACTCTACAGACAAGGAAACTGAAGGGGGCAGAGGTAAAGTGACTTGCCCAGGGTCACAAAGAGTCTGAGACCAGATTTAAATCTAGGTTATCCTGACCCCAGCCTTTTCTGTCTTTCTTTGTGTCCTCAGTACATATAGTAAAGTGTTAATAAAGGCTTTTTGACTAAATGACAGATGAAAATGGAAGCAATGGAGTTGTGTAGGGGAAGAGTACAAAAGGAGTTGGGACCAGACTATAGAGAGCCTTGAAAGCCAAGCTCAAGGCCAGAGGTGGGGGACCTGTGGCCTCAAGGCCACACGTGGCTCTCTAGGTCCTCAAAGGAGGCCCTTTGATCAAATCCAAACTTCACAGAACAAACCCCCTTTGTTCTGTGAAACTTGGACTCAGCCAAAGGTTGCACCCAAGGATCTAGAGGGCCACATGTCGTCTTGAGGCCACAGGTCCCCCACCCCTGGTTTAGACTCTATCCTAGGAGTAACAAAGGTTACTAGCCTGTGGCTAACAAAGGTTCTGAAAGAGAATGTGACAGGCTTAATCACAAAATAGTAGAGCTTGGGACTCATCTAGTCCAACTCCCTCATTTTATTAATGAGAAAACTATAGCCCAGAGAGGGAGAGTAACTTGTCCCAGCTGGTCAACGGGGTGGCTGGGCCTAGAGCCTGGAGAGACAGGGTACCAAGGCTCAGGCTCCTTCCACTGCACCATGTGATGAGAAGTATTTGTTAAGTCAAATGTTTGGGCCTGGCAACACGACCTATGTGGATCCATACAGTCACACACATTGTGTTCAAAGAACTCTAGCCCTCTTAGCTATTTCACAGGCTTGGATATTTTACATATATACAGACATATATACATATCCATATATAAAACGATATATTCTCTCATTTACTTCACAGGCCTGTATGTATTCTTAACTACTTTATATTTTTGTAGCCATTTATACATTTTCTTATTTATTCATAGGCACGCATATATTTCTTAGGGAATTTCCAACCTGAATCCAGTCTCTCCTCCAAACATGACATCTATCACATTTCTTCAGTCTCTGCTTCCCTCCCCCAATGCCTGCTCCTACCACCCAAAGGGAACTGACCAACGCTGGCCTTCGACAGAAACGCTGCTGACACAGTGAGCAATAAATATATTCCCCATGTTGTCTCTGGAAACATGAACCTTGCCAGGCACGTCCAAGGTCCTGCTCCTGCTTGGGGTTTGGGAGCTAGCATTTGGCTATGCAATATGCAAAGAAGTTCAGAAGGGATTAAATTGTTCCAAGTGGCTCATGAGGAATGGAAGAAAACTGAATGGGAGAAAAAGCAGGACCAGGGTCCCTGCTAATCATTCTGTCTCTTAGATGATGTTTGAAGCTTCTCCAAAGTTGCCTTGAATTAGAAGGCAGGGTCTCGGCTGAGGGATACTGAGGCTGGTTGCCAGAGTGACCTTGGGTAGATGGAGCCCTCAGCATTCAGAGTGTTCAAACTGTCTTCTAATTTCCATCCTCTGAGGGCCAACAGATCTACTTCTAACACAAAGGCCCAGATGACCCGACAACAGAAATGCATGGTAGGAGACCATGGGGCACCTATTTGATTCAATGTTTATTAATCACATATTTCCCAGAAACTCCCATTGAAAGGGGAGGTCCTCTGATCTGATCTGGACCTGAACAAGAATCCTTTCTCCCACAGGTGCCAGGTCCTGGGCTTGGCCCTGAGGACTGAAAGGTAAAAACAGCCACTACTCTCAAGGAGGTTACAATTATAGGCCTTTTATTATACCAGGAAAGACCCATAGGGCAAAAGAGGCTCTTGGGGAACTTGCTGACTGCCCCAAAAGGAAGTGGAGAGAAGCAAAAGAGCGCTCAGTGGGCCCTTCGGCCCCCCTTCTTACCTTTCTCAGCTCATTAGAGAAATAAGCTTATTTTCCCCAATTTCTCCATGAGGTTTTCCAGTTCTTCTCCATTACTTCCAACCCATTCCATTAGCTCTGCACAGAGCAGTGAACGAAGGGTCTCCCAATACTCCCCCATGCTCTGGCTCGTGATTTTGCTGCAGGCTCAAAGATTCAGGGTAAGAAGGCTCCCCACAAGCCAGAGTCCCAACTTCCTCTATTTAAAGGGGAAGGAAGTAGAGGGCAAGAAAGTGAAGTGACTCCTCTGGATTACACAGAGTCAGAATCTGAACCCAGGGCCTCTGCCTTCAAGTCTGGCCCTCTTTTCATTACAATGCAACACTTCTATGTGTAGGGGTTCGTCCCCCCGTTGCTAAAACAGCTACATCCCCACTTCTACAATACATTTGTACCATATATCAGTAAATAAAGGACTTAGAAGAACTTCCCATTTTTGACAGAAAAAAACAAGAAACCAGCAGCCAGGATGGGAATAGAAATTCCCAGGCATCCGATCAGCAGCCAATCCTGCAAAGTCAACATTTAGACTGGCTTGATGGAGGGAGACAAAGTAGAGGTGAGGATTGGATGGGAGGAGAGTTCAGCCCAGTCTATTTTGATCTTCTTTAACCTGCCCCACCAGTAAACACTTCATTTCTTTTTTTAATACATATAAATCTAATAGTCCAGCCCAGCTGGAAGATTTAAGACCCATCACATTGGGCTGAGGGGTCTGCCAAATCTCTGCAGCAAGAGACAGACAGAAACCCTGGAAAAGCTGACACTGTCATAACTCTGGCCCACACAGGGCCCAGCAGCAAGCAAGGCAGGGCCCCTGCTCCCAAAGTATTGGGAAACAGAGAAATAGATCATCCACTTACTAACGAACCCAGGAGCTGGGGGTTCATTGTTGCCTCCATAGAGGAAAATCACCGAAAACTTCCTGCACTCTACAGTTGGCTAAAGTCTCCAGATATGACTGGCCTGTCTGTTAAGGGCGTAGTTTGTGATACAGTGACAGTGTTCCGTGTTGTTTTTCCCCTGGTCAGGGAAGGGGGTGAAGATAATAATATCCCTACAACTCATCTCACATTTAGAGAGAAAGAGACAGACAGAAACAGGGAGAGAGAGAGAGACAGAGAGGGAGAGACAGACAGAAGGGGGGAGGGAAGGACAGAGGGAGAGAGAAAGAGAGGGGAGGAGAGAGGGAAAGAGAGAGAGAGAGACAGAGACAGAGACAGAGACAGAAAGACAGAGAGAGAGAGAGACAGAGAGGGAGAGACAAACAGAAGGAGGGAGGGAAGGACAGAGGGAGAGAAAAAGAGAGGGGAGGAGAGAGGGAAAGAGAGAGAGAGACAGAAAGACAGAGAGACAGAGAGAGACAGAGACAGAAAGACAGAGAGAGACAGAGAGGGAGAGACAAACAGAAGGAGGGAGGGAAGGACAGAGGGAGAGAAAAAGAGAGGGGAGGAGAGAGGGAAAGAGAGAGAGAGAGAAAGACAGAGAGAGAGAGACAGAGACAGAGATAGAAAGACAGAGAGACAGAGAGGGAGAGACAAACAGAAGGGGGGAGGGAAGGACAGAAGGAGAGAGAAAGAGAGGGGAGGAGAGGGAGAGACAGAGACACAGAGAGAGAGAAGGGGGAGAGGGAGAGAGAGGGAGAGAGAGAGAGGGAGAGAGAAGAGAGAGACAGAGACAGAGAGGGAGAGACAGACAGAAGGGGGGAGGGAAGAACAGAGGGAGAGAGAAAGAGAGGGGAGGAGAGACAGAGACAGAGACAGAGAGAGAGACAGAGAGAGAGAGAGAGGGAGACAGAGAGACAGAGACAGAGAGAGACAGAGACAGATAGAGACAGGGAGACAGAGAGACAGAGAGAGAGAGACACAGAGAGAGAGAAAGGGAGAGGGAGACAGAGAGAGACAGAAAGACAGAGACAGAGAGAGAGACAGAGAGAAAGAGACAGAGAGAGAGAGAGAGAGAGAGAGACAGAGAGAGAGACAGAGAGAGAGACAGAGAGAGACAGAGAGAGAGAGAGGCGACAGTGTAGCAGGAAGGAAGGGTACTGGTTTGGAGTCATGTTTGAATCCTGACTGCTGCTTAACTATTTGTGTGACTAAGAAGTCATTTTGGTTTTCTGAGCCTTAGTTTCCTCCTCTGTAAAATGTAATTAATGACATATTCACCACTACCTTATGGAGTATTATAAGGAAAGTGATTAATAAACCATAAATACTTCTAGAATCTTCAAAGGTTGGTCCTTAATGATTCAATGTCTATTTGGTCAGAGGTCACTAATGGAGGGCCCCAGGGATGTGCACCTGACCTTGGGCATTCTGACCTTTTCATCAATGATGTAAAGACATAAATGGCATACTTGTCAAATCTGTAGCCAGGTCACCCGTACTCAATCCTCTCCCAGCTCTGCTCTCAATTCTCTGGACTCTTCCACTTGGAGACCTCCAGCAGGTTTCTCAACTCAAAGAACCTCCCTAGGACTACCATTTCAGGAAGTTCTCAGACCATCCCTGTTCACTTCTCTCTGGGCTCTCTTCGTGACTCTCCTGCAAGTGTATCATTTGATGTGACATCTGTTATTTTACCTCCTTTACTTGAGCAGCAAGCAATGGTAAGCACTTACTATGTTCTAGAGACTAAGCTATACCAAGAAAGGAAAAACATTTGCTGACCTCGAGGAGCTTACAAACCTAGTGGAGGAGACATGTAAATAATTAGGTCCATTCAAAACGTATACAGAAGAAATGGGAGTTAGTCTTAAAGGCACGGGCAATTGTGGAAGGAAGACCAGGAAAAGCCTCCTGTAGAAGGCAGGATTTGAAATGAATCTCAAAGGAAGCCAAAGAAACTGCAGCAAAGATAATGAGGAAGAGCATCCCAGGCCTGGGTGATGGCCAGCACAAAGAGATGGAGCCATGAGCTGGAGTGTTGGGTTAGGAGAACTAAGGTTAGGCCAGTGGAGCCAGATCGTAGGAAGGAAGAAGGAGAGAGAGCTGAGAAAAGACAGCAGAGAGAGGAAAGGGCCAGGCTGGGAAGAGGTACACAAGTCAAACAGAGGACTTGATTTTTGATCCTGTAGGTAACAGAGAGCCACTGGAGTGCACTGAGTAGGGAGCTCAGATATTTAATTACAAAAAATCTCCTTAGCATCTGAGTGAAGGATGGAGTGGAGTGGGGAGAAACTTGAAGCAGGGACACCTATTAGAAGGGGAGAGGTGATGAGGGCCTGAATAATGTGCAGAAGAGATATTGTAAAGGCAGAAATTACAAGGTTTGGCAAAGTATTACATCTTCAGGGTGAATTAGAATTAGTCCCATGGATTCAGGTATCATCTCCACGTGGCTAATTCTCTAATTTATTGATCGAGGCAAAAGGGTCTCAGTACCCCTTTCCACTCTTAAAAATTAGTGACCACTCTCTCAAAGAGCTTTTCTCTATGTGGGCACCTCTATATGACATTTATCAGATTAAAAATTGAAATGTTTTATGAAAATAATTTTGACCTTGAAGACCCCTTCAAAGGGTCTTGGGGGACCACTGGGCTGCTCAGATCTCACTTTAAGAACAGCTGATTCAGCCAGGACCTCTCTGCTAAGCTCCAGTTCCAACTGCCTACTGGACAGCTTGAACTGAATGTCCCAAAGGCATCTTAAACTTGTGTCGAAAACAGAACTCATTATCTTTTCCCCAAAATCCTTCCCTCTCCCAAAGCTCCCTGTTACTTTTGAGGGCGTTGCCACTCTTCTACTCATCCAGGCTCAAAAACTGAGTCAGCCTAGAATCCTCATTATCACTCAGCCCACATATTCAATCTGTTTCCAGATCTTGTCTTTACTACCTTCGTAACATCTCATATACATCCAGGAGTGTGCTGATAAGTGTTTAACAACCAGCTCTCTGGGGGAAAAACCTTTGGGACACACTTTTAGGCTTTAACTAACTTAACTTTTTCTTCATCACTTTCTTAAGCCTAGACAATCAGCAAAACAATCAACCAAGCCCTGATCTGTAGCTTTCCCAGATTTCTGAGCTGTAACTGTTCACACTGAACATTTAAGGAGCTGGCTCCAGCATACCCCTGGAAGGGGTGGAGGGTGTTTCTCCCCATTCACAGAGTCCCTCCTCACCTTAGGCTTTAACTATTTCTGTAGCCTGCTGATTGGTCTCCCCCAAGTCTGGTCTATCCTCCAGTCCGATGACAAAGGGACCTTCCTAAAGAACTAATCTGATTATATTACCCCCTACAACCTCACCCCTAGTCAATAAACTCCAATGGCTCCCTACGACCTCCAGGATTAATACAAAATCCTCTACTTTTCCCTGAAAGCCCTTCCTAACCTTCCTAGGCTTCTTAACACTCTATTCTCTTCCATGGCCTCTACTCCAAGGGACACTGGTCTTCTGGTTTTTCTCAGAATCCAGCCTGTCCTTTTTGCACTGACTGTTCCTCAGGCCCAGAATGCTCTCTCCTCTGTCTCCTAGCTTTGCTAACTTCCTTCAAGGGTCAGCTCGGATCCCACATTCTGCAGGAACCCTTTCCTGTCCTCACCACTGCCTGAGCTTTTGCTCCTTTCCCCCGCATATATCTTGTGTGTATGAGTTCGTTTGCATGTTGTCTCCCTCATCAGAATGTGGCCTCAAGGGCAGGGATGGCCTTTTGACTCTCTTTGTATCCCCATTGCCTGGCACTGTGCCTGATACTTCAGAAATGTTCATTGGGGATGATGCCAATACTGGATAAATAAAATTATGATTAATGGCATCTCGACAATGACAGCTAAGCTGAACAGATGGGAGGTGTTGAAGAGGAAATGATCACACGTTCCGTGTTGGACATGTTGAGTTGGACATGTCTGAGTCATTCAATGGGAAATGTCCAATAGACAGTTGGTGAAGTGGCACTGGAGCTGAGGAGGGAGAGTAGCCATGGACAGAAAGATCTGAGAATCATCTGCATAGAGATGAACCCATAGGAACTGATGAGATCACCAAACGAAATAGTATAGATAGAAAAGAGAAGAAAAGAGGAGGGAATAAGAGAAGGGAATAAAGCATTTATATCATACCTGCTATGTGTCAGGCACTGTGCTAAGAACTTTACAAATATTTCATTTGATCCTTACAACAACCCCGTGAGGTAGGTGCTGTTAGTATCCCCATTTCACAAATGAGGAACCTGAGGTAAACAGGTTAAGTGACTTGCCCAGGGTCACACAAACTTGTAAGTATCTGAGGCCAGATTTGAACTCAGGTCTTCCTGACTCCAGGCCTACTGCTCTATCTACTGCACTACCTAGGGGCCTCTAAAGGTTTAGGAAATAGCCTTGAGGACCACCCATAGATAGTGGACATGATGTGGATGAAGACCCAGCAAAGGAAACTGAAGAGCAGTCAGACTGGAAAAGAGAACCAAGAGAGACACAAAAAGAAAGGATAAGATGATTAAGAGCATGTCAAATGAGGGTCAAATGCTGCGGATAGGTCAAGAAGCATGAGGACTGAGAAAAGGCCATTCAACTGGTCAATTAAGAGATCAGTGGTACCAGTGGACAGCAGTTTCAATTAACTGATGAGGACAGAAGCCAGATTTTAGAGGAATTGTATATTTAGAAGAGAGTAAGAGAAAAGGAAGTGGAAGCACAGACTATATACAGGTTTGGTTTTTTTCCCAAGGAGTTTAGCAGAGAAAGGGAGGAAAGGGATAGGACAACACTAGTGGGAAAGGTAGGATTGAGTGTGGGCTTTTTGGGGATGAGGGAAACATGTGCATGTTCGTAGGCAGCAGAGAAGGAGCCAATAGATAAGGAAAGGCTAAAAATGAGAGGTTGAGGATGTGGGGAAGGGGTGGTTTGTTAGAGAAAATGAGAGGGAATGCCCAAGGAGAACTGTGTTTGGATTAGAAAGAACAAAACAAAAATGGCTAACAGGAAATTAGCAATCAATATAAGGAGATCCTAAGAGTACCTACATGCCTTCAATGGGCTGAAATCATGAGGTCCAGACAAGTTACATCCCAAAACTGGAGGAAGAAAACAAGAGACTGTGATTGCTGAGTAACTGAGGAAATCTTTCTAAGACCAGAAGGAACAAGAGAAGAACTACAGAACTTAAGCACAGCAAGTGTTGCCTGATTTTGACGAATATTTAGAAAAGGAAATGGTAATCCCAAAGAACTAGGATGGCTTCCTCAAGAACATATCCTAACAGATTAGCTTCATACCCTCCCTTGAGCAGGTTACTAGACTAGATCAGGGGAATTTCACGGGAATACTTATACCTAGATGTCAGTAACATTTGACAGAGTGTCTCAAGGAATTCTGGGGGACAAGATGAGGAGATGTGGGCTAAACAATAATATAGTTAGATGGATTCAAATGTAGTTGAAGGACCAGACCCAAAAAAATAGCTATTGGTCACTTGACATCAAAGGGGGAAGAGATCTCTAGTGGAGTGCCTCAAGGATTTGCCCTAAGTCTTCCTCCATTTACCTTTGTTGTTTTTTTTAACAATGACTTGGGTGGAAGTACGACAGAGCAAGCTTATCAAATTGGCAGAAGACATAAACCTAAAAATGACGGCAAATGAACTTGATAATTGAGTCGAGATCCAAAAGGATCTCAAAGGCTAGACAAAACATTGTGCTAAATCTAATAAGATTATTTGGGGGGAAGGGAGAGGACCAGATCTGTGATGTCTTTGGTATGAGTGACTCCCAGTGAGGAAACTCCTTCTACCAAAACAGATCAGTACCCACTCTGCATTAGAGAGTCACCAGGGGCCCTGAGAGGTTAAGCGAATTTCCCAGGGGCAGGAAACCAATATATGTCACAGGAAGGACCTAAGCCAATGTCTTACTGACTCTGACCCCAGTTCTCTATTGACTGTTGCCTTTCAAGATGAAATTGAATAGAGATAAATGTCAAGTCTTACACTTGAACTCAACTTCAGAAATACAAGGTAAGGGGAAATCATCTAAAAATGTTCTAGGGGGATTTTAGCTTACTATGAGCTCAATATGAGTCAACCATATGATTTTGTTCAGTTGTGTCTGACTCTGACCCTGGGGACCATACTGGCCATGGAATTTTCTTGGCAAAGATACCAGACTGGTTTGTCATTTCCTTCTCCAGTAGATTAGACAAATAGAGGCTGAGTGCCCAGGTGCATACAGCTAGGAAGGGTCTGAGGCTGGATTTGAACTCAAGTCTTCTTGACTCCAAGACTCAGTGCTCTATCTACTGCAGTGCCACCTAGCTGCCTCCTTCAACCATATGATACAGTAGCCCCAAAAGCTAAAACAATGTTAGACTCCATCTAGAGAGCCTCAAGATCCTGAATGAGGGAAATGATCATTGGACTATGAGCTCTTCAAGGGCAGGGACTGTCCTTTGCCTTTCTTTGTATCCCCAGTGCTTAGCATGGGGCCTGGCAATCTAGTAGGAGCTTAATGAATGTTTATGGACCAACTGATAGTCTTGTTGTATATACTCTCAGCTCTGGTCAAATGACATCTAGAGTACTGCGCTCAGTCCTAGCACCACATTTTAGGAAAGACATTGATAAGTTGGAGAATGTTCAGTGGAAGGAGTTCAAGAAGGGATTGTGCTATACCATGCCATATATAAGAACTGGGTATAGGAACTTGGGATGTTTGATATTGAGAAGAGATGATTAAGAGGAGAGAGGTTATCTATCTTCAAATATTTACAAGACTGTCATTTGTAAAAGGGATTAGACACATTCTGTTTCACCCAGAAGATAGAATAAGAAGCTAAGGATGGAAGTTCGCTCCTGGAACAACCCGTTTTCCTGACTTCTTTTCAATCTCCTTCCTGCCAGTCTTCCCATCCTACCCCACCCCCATTTCCCAGGTTCCCTTTAGGAGCTGCCTCCTCCCATTTGAATGTAAGTGTCTTGAGGTAGGAAATACCTTGTTTCTTTGTATTTCTATCCTCAGTACATGCCATGGGGCCTGGCACATAGTAAGAATCTAAACTATGAATAATTTGGAACTATGCCCCCAAAGTCACTAAACTACATAAAAATAAGATAGATGGATAGATAGATCTTTTATACATAAGTATATATATATTTCTGTGGGTATATATGTATATGCACATACATACACACACATATACATATATAGAATAAACTGGGAGTAATCTCAGAGGGGAAGCACTAGGAATAAGAACTGGAAAAGGCTTCAGACAGAAAGTAGAACTTTAGCTGAAACCTAAAGGAAGGCAGAGAAGCCAGGAGGTAGAGATGAGGAGGGAGACCATTCCAGGCCTGGGGACAGCCAATGAAAATGCTCCAAGTTGAGAAGCAGTGTTGGGTCAGAGGGATAGCAAGGAGGCCAGTGTTACCAAGCTGCAGAGTCCATGGAAGGGAGTAAGGTGTGGGAAGGGAGTAAGGCGTGAGAAGGCTAGAAAGTTTGGAAAGGGTCATATCATGAAGGGCTTTGAAAGTCAAACAGAATTTGGTATTTTATTGTCACCATAACAGGGAACCACAGGGGTTTATTGAATAGGGGAGCAACAGGTTCAGACTTGTGTTTTGTCAAGATCAATTTGACAGCCTGGTGGAGGGTGGATTGGAGTGGGGAGAAACTTAAGGTAAGGAGGGCAATTGGTTGGCTATTGTAATAGGCCAGGGGTGAGTGGATGAGCACCTGCGACCAGGGTCGAGGCAGTGGTAGAGGAGAAGAAGGGGACTCTGCAAGCGATGTCATGAAGGTAGAAATGACAGGACCTGACCACTGACTGTAAATGGGGTGTGAAGGACAGTGAGGAATCAAGGATGACACCTAGGTTTTGAATCTGGGCAACTGGGAGAGAGGTTAGAGTTGACTAAACAGATCAGAGTCATCTGCATACAGATGATTTTTGAATCTATGAAGCTGATGAGCTCACCAGGTGCAACGGCCTCAAGAGGTGGTGGGGCCTTCAAGTAAAGACCTCACTGAAGGACTTCAAGTCAAAGAGGACGCCCACTTGCTAGGGATGTTATCAAGGGGCTTCCTGTTCAAATACAGGATAGGCTCAATGGCTGCTAAGGTTTCTTCCAATTCCAAGTTTCTGTGATTCTGTGAAAAACTAGTATATTTATAAGGGGGAAATTACATAGTCCCCAGTCACTTGATCACTTATGCAACTGTGATCTCAGACATCTGCAGAGTATTATCATAATGTCAAGGAAATAGTATAGGCTCATGCTATAGTCTGTAAACAGGGTTACCAGTTGAATTCAACCAAGGTTGTCCCTAGGGACAGACTGGTAAAAAAATAAATCTATATGACATGGAAAAAAATAAATTAATCAACAACATCAAATCCCAAGAGATACATTCAATTCTATCATAGCTTTCGGTAACTCTCAACTAAAATCCCCTTCCCAAAAAGAGAATTTAAAAACACAATGGCACAGCTTTGTTCAAGGTCTGATACATGAAGTGCTAGGTACATAACACCCTCTGTTGTTTGAAGAGGTCTCTGACCATTATTAGTTCAACAGAAACCTGAATTCCTGAAATGGCCAACCCCACTATATGCACCCTTGATCCCATCTCCTCAGAAGTGGACACGCCTGATGTTCTGTGAGAAATATGAGTTCATGGACACACCTGTTGTTCTAGTGAGTAGTGAGGCATATATGAAGTTAGGATATTGAGTGGGGGTGGTTAGGTAGGGGCAGTGGGTCTGCTGTTCAGTGGGACCTATTTTCCATCATTCCCATCTGTCTTTCCTTTCAAGTACCTAGAAAAAGTTGTATCTTCACTAATTACTTCTACTTTCTGTCTTGTCACTTACTTCTCAACCCCTTGAAACCTGGTTTCAAACTTCATCATTCAGTTGAGATGGCTTTTTTCCAAAATCATCAGAGATCTCTTGATGGCCAGTCCTGGAAGCTTTTTCTCAATCCTCATCCTTCCTGACCCTTTCCTCTTAGGTTTTTCAGGACACTTCTCTCTTGCTTTTCTCCTACCTGGTTGACCACCCCTCCTCAGAGAAACCCAGGCCTTTCTGTTAGGGCTTCTTATCTACACAGCCCTTTGACATCAGCTCTCATGGGTTCAATTTATCATCTCTATGCAAATAACATATATATGTGTGTATATGTATATGCACATATACATATATGTCTGTACATGTATGTGTCTCTACCAGTATGTCCTGTGGGAATCTCAAATAAGACACATTCAAAACAGAACTCATTATCTTTATTTTTATTTTTTAAAAATTCTAAATTAAAACATACCAAAAATGAGCATTTTCTTAAAACACAGAAGACAAAATGCATTTTACATGATACCACTTCACACTGCTTGCTTTTGTTTAAAAAGCACAGAGCTAATTCCACATGTTACTTTCAAAACAATCATCCTCCTCTATGCTTTCTTCTAACTTCCTTCTCTTCTGTTCACTTTTTTTGCATTCTTTTTTAAATTAAATTTTGGGTTTTTTAATTAACCAGAATCTGCCTTCTCCAGCTCTTTAAGTTTGTCAAAGTTGTCTTTACAATGTTATTTTCTCATATACACTGTTCTGCTCACTTCAATGCTGCATCAGTTCACATGTCTTTGCAAGTTTCTCTGAAACCATCCCTTTTATTCTTACAGTACAACAGTATTCCTTCACATTCATATGCCATAACTTGTTCAGCCATTCCACAATTGATGGACACTTCTTCAGTTTCCAATTCTTTGCCACTACAAAAAGAGTTACTATAAATATTTTTGTACATTTGGGCCATTTTCCTTTTTCTTTAATCTCTTTGGGGGTAGTCTATACATTTAAAAAAAAGTTTCAGTGACCCTTTTTTTCCTTAGCAACATTATTCCTGATTCTCCCCACTTCTCACACCTACCCCCTAATCAAAAACTGTGAGGAAAAGAGGGGAAAAGAAGCCTTGTAACAAATGAGCATAGTCAAGAAAAATTAGGTCACACAATGGTCAGGCCCATAATGGATGCCCCTTTCTGTACATTGTGTCCATCATGTCTCTGTCAGAAGTAGATTGACATGCTTCATTCCCCTAGGTCTTCTGGAAACATGGCTGAACAGAGTTCTTAAGTCTTTTTTCTTTACAATGTTATTGTCATTGTATAAACTCTTCTCCTGGTCCTTCATCAGTTCCTGCTTCATCTTCATCAGTTCCTGCTCTCCAAGATCGCTGGAAATTCTCTTTTGTCATTTCTTACAGCACAACAATTATTCCCTTATATTCATATACCCCAATTTGCCTGGTCATTCCCCAACTGATAAGAATCCCTCAAATTCTAATGCTTTTCTTTTCTCTTTCCTTTTAACACTGTCCCCTTCAAGAATAAGTAGATTAGTTTTGCTTGAGAAACTAGCTTGCCCCTCCCCACCATCATCCTCCCTCTTAACCACCCTTCCTGTCCCTGCTTGTTTCTGCTGAGTTTGATATTTCTAACCAAACTGCTATTCCAGTAGAGTCCATTTTTTCCCCTGTAGGATGATCTTCAGCTTTGGAGAGTAAGTCTACTATCTTTGCCTTATTGAATACTGTCCTCCAAGATCTCTCCTTTGGAGTAGAAGCTGCCAGATCCTTGGTGATCCTGACTGTTGTTAGCATGAAAACTGCTTCTTTCTGGAGGTTTATTTTCTTCTTTCTTTTTCCTCTCTAGATTTCGGATAGGACATGCTTGAGACTTTTCCTTTGGGGGTCCTTTCATGAGGTGACTGGTGGATACTTTCTACCTTCACTTTGCCCTCTGCTTCTTCTCTGGCCAGTTGTCATTTAGTGTTTTTGAAATAAAGGGGCCAGGCTTTTTATAATCATGGTTTTCAGGGAATCCAACAATTCTTAAATGATCCTCCTTGATCTATTTTCCAACTCAGTTTTTCATAGCTTACCTTTTTTCCTATTTTTTAATCTCTTGATTTGTCCTAATTTTTTTTTTTGCTGTCTCATGGAGTCATCATTTTTGTTTCATCTGTTCTAATTTTTAGGGGTTTTCCTTCAAAGCTATTTATCCTCCTTCCAATTCTTTCCTCCAGAACTTTGATTTAACTTTTAAAAATTTCTTGCTCATTTCTTCTGGGTATTAATACAGTCTTTATGGAAAATGCATTTTTTTTCTTTGGGTGTCTGCTTGCAGTTGTCACAGCATTACTCATTCCTTTTAGATCTTACAATATTTTTTTCTGAATACCGGTCAGGGGCTTCTTTTGACTTGTTTCTAGGCTTTCTGCCCAGGCTAGGCTCTAGTTCCTGCTGATCTTTCGGGTGGGGTGGTGGAACCTTGCTTGATTTTGCCCTGAGTTATCTGGGTTCTGGGGCTGACTCCTACCTCTCAGGGATACCTCCCACCCTGGAATCACTGAGGTTCAGAACCCTGGATCTTCAGGGCTTTTACTATGGAATCTCAGGAGAGAGTTCCTGGAACCTCAGAACCCCTCAACTGTTCTAGTCTCTGTAGCCACTGCTTTGCCACTGGTCTGGCTGCTGCTGTGGCTTCCAAGGTCCTCACCCAGGGGCTTTTCTGACCTCTCTCTGGTTACCCTAGGAAGTTGATGCCTTATATGCCTGTTCTGGTACCGGTCCTGCTGGCAGCTTCTTTTCCTATTGCATTAGGGCTTCTGGCTGATGTTTTGGCACTGCTGGGCTAGTATATGCATATGAAGTCACTCACAGTTGTTCTTCTTGGATTTCTGGATCGTTATCTGGTCCAAATTTTTGCTGGAGTAGGTGTTTGGGATCCAGGGGGTCTGGCTCTGATCAAAAAGCCCTCTTGGCAAGAGGTCCGAGCTCATTCTCTTTCCCCCAAATTCAACTCTCTTCCTGACTTTCCTGTTATTAGTGAGGGCTCTGCTAGCCCTTCTAGTCACTACATTCATCCTCTAGGCTTTAGTCTTCCTTACCATACCTAGCCCTTTAGATGCCAAGTCCTACCAATTCTATCAACACATCACCTCTCAATCTGTCCCCTGCTCCCCACTCACATAGCCCCAGGGCCTTCAGTGCTTCTCACCTGGGCTAGTACTAAAGAAAGCCTTCTAACTGGTTTCCCACCTCTCATCTCTCCTTTCATCCTCTACCCAACTGCAAGTGGTATTACTAAAACAGGAGTCTGCCTATGTCACTCCACAGCTCAGTAAACTCCAGTGGCTCCCTAGGACCCTGAAGATCAAAGACAAACTCCTCTCTTTAACATTCAAAGTCCTTCCCAATGTAGGTCCAAGCCACCTTTCCAGCCTTAGTAACGTATGCATTGCTTCCCTTCAAGCCCATTATGGTCCAGCTGAGGTGGCCTTCCTCATGGAACATTCTGGCTTCTGTCACCATGCTACCACACAGGCTACCACTGACTACATGAAGCCTTTCCAGATTCTAGTTTTGCCCCAGTTCCAGTGTCTCCCTCCCCAAGTGACCTTGGATTGATTTTGTATATGATTATATATGTAATGAACAAAACCCATGAAACCAAGATTAGAAGGAAAGCAGAAAGCTGGAAAACAATCTTTACAACAAGTATTTCTGATAAAGGCCTCATTTCTCAAATAAATAGAGAACTGAGTCAAATTTATAAGAATACATGTCATTCCCCAATTGATAAATGGTTAAAGGATATGAACAGGCAGTTTAAAAATGAAGAAATCAAAGCTATCTATAGTCATATGAAGAAGTGCTCTAAATCATTTTTGATTAGAGAAATGCAAATTAAAACAATTTTGAGGTACCATCTCACACCAATCATATTGGCTAATATGACAAAAAAGAAAAATGATAAATGTGGGAGAGGATGTAGGAAAATTGAGACACTCATGCACTGTTGTTGGAGTTGTGAAGTGATCCAACCAATCTGGAGAGCAACTTGGTACTATTTGCAACCAAACTGTGAATAGCCTTTGATCTAGCAATACCACTACTAGGTCTATATCCCAAAGAGATCATAAAAAAAGAAAAAGGACCTATATGGAAAAAATTTTTTATAGCAACTCTTTTTGTGGTGAAAAATACTGGAAATTTTTGATGAGGGGATACTCATCAATGGGGGAATGACTGAATAAGTTGTGGTATATTGATATAATGGAATACTACTGTTCCATAAGAAATGATGAGCAGGCAGACTTCAGAAAAACCTGGAAAGACTTGTATGAACTGATGCAAAATGAAATGAACAGAACCAGGAAAACATTGTACACGTACACGGTATCAGCAACATCATGTAATGATCAACTACGAATGACTCAGCTCTTCTCAGCAACACAATGATCCAAGACAAGTACAAAAGACTCACGAGAGAGAATGCTATCCACATCCGGATAAAGAAGTGATGCACTCGGAATGCAGATCGAAGTATACTTTTTTCATTTACTTTATTCTTCTTTGTGGTCTTTTTTTCCTTTTGATCTGTTTCTTCTTTCACAACTGTGACTAATATGGAAACATGTTTTATATGACAGCACATATATCAAGACTGCCTATATCAAATTGCCTACCATTTTAGGAAGAGGGGAGAGGAGGGAGGGAGGGAGAATTTGGAACTCAACATCTTGTAAAAATGAATGCTAAAAATTGTCTTGACATGTAATTGGGAAAAAATAAAATACAATTAAAAATCATATGTGCACACATAATAATAACATATAATAATAATAACCTAGACAGAATATAAGCTTGAGAATTGTTTGGGGGGAGGGGTTGTGCCTGTCCCATATACCTAGCACACTGCCTGTCTCACAGTAAGCACTTAATAAATGCTTGTTAAGTGGCACATACAAATTTGGTGATCACACGACCAATTCCCCTTCCCAATCATCTCCATCACATTAGTACTTATGTCCCATTTCCTTTCATTCTTCCCACCCTGTCCCCTCAGGGAGAAGAGATTAGCATTAATACCCTCATTTTGCAGCAGAGGAAACTGAGGCTCAGAGAGGTCATGGTAATCTAGCTGGGCCTTGAATCCAGGTGGCCTGCTTTCTAGTACAATGATCTTCCCACATGCCACAATGTTGCCTGGGAGCCCTGCTTTCAAGGAATTGGTAGTTGACTGGGGAATGAGAAAATATTTACACACCAGCCATGGTCTGATTTTTATTATGGAGCACAGGAAAGGTCCCCAAAAAGAGGGAGAAATCACTTCCAGTGGGGGATCATGGATTTCAAGTCAGAACATCTCCAAGGTCCCTTCTAATCCAACCTTCTTTTTTTATAATGGAAGAAACTGAGGCCAGAAGAGATTAGGTGACTTTCCCAATGTCACACAAGTACTAAAGGGAAGGGCCCAAGCTTGAACCCAGGTCATATGACTCCAAATCCAGGACTTTTGAGAATCTGGTACCTGCTAGGCCTTGAAGGATGGGCAGGATTTCCACATATAAAGACAATCCTGCTGCTGGAGCCCCAAGCTTTCTGAGACATGGCCCACATTATATGCCAGGTTTTCCAAATCAAAGGGGGTTTGTCTTGAACATAGCCAAAGTCCAATTCAAGCAGCAGCATCAGTAAGACCCTCTTCTCTCCTTCTACCTCCTCTCCCTTACCTCTCTTCTCCCTCACCTCTCATTTCCCCTCCTCTTTTCTCCCCCCCCCCCCCTTTGCCATAGCAGGAAGCCCAGAACAAATGAGGAGAGAGGTGCTGTCCTGCTACCATGACACACAGATGTAATAGGCTGGTGATTCTGGAAAAAACACATTTGGGTTGTCACAGAGAACATTAACATTGTAACATACAAACTATACACGGCTATAAACAGTTGGAACTATATCCTAGCACTATAGATAAGGAAACAGTCTTCTCAAATCATTTGATAAGCGTGCATATATTAAGTACCTACTGTTTGCAAGGCATCATACTGAGCACTGGAGATATAAAGACCAAAAGTGAAAATGATGCTTGCCTTCAGAGAGCTTATATTCTACTCAAATGACCTTCTTCATAGTCTTCTTCTCAGATTGAGTTTAACTTCATATCTGGAACAGAGAGTCCCAGAGTTCTTTGTATTTCCCAAGATCTTATCTCCAATTGGGTTCCCCTAGACTCCTTTTTTTTAGCCATTGGTTATGAGTTTGGTACTGTCATCTAGTGGTTCAAATATAAAGTCTCATGTGGAGACTTTAAACCCTACCCCAATATTTCCAATAACCGCATTTATTTCCAAGTCCAGTCCTCCCTGGGCTTTTTACTCTGGACCAAGACATGCTTCTCCCTTGCCCCTTGCCCCTATCAGTCCCATGAACAACCTCTAACCCTAATAACTGGAAGAATTTCATTCCTCCCCTCAGTCCTTCCAACCTCTACGGCTTGCCTCAAAATCTATTCTATCCATGAAGACTTGGATCTGGGGTATAGGGGAGAAGGAAATACAGTACGAAGAGTACTGAATTCTAGGGCCACCCAATTGAAGTGGGAGTCTCCCTTTGATCCTTACCTTGCTATGTGACCTTGGGGAAATTGCTTCCCATCTCTAGATCTCCTGGGTGATCTCTAAGACCCCTTCCATCTCTGACACTGGAGAAGCCTGATAATTCAAAGCTGAGAGCAGCATGCTGTCTAGGTAGTGAATGTTTACAGACTCATCCACCAACATCTACCAAGTGCATTTACCTTAAACGTTGTGCACGTGCACATAAACACACACATATCTGCATATATAATAAACGCTTAATGTTTTCTACCTAGACATTTGCTCTATTCTTCTGTTGGGAGATCCTCTACCTCTATATGTCTACCAGTGCTTTCTGTCTTGGCCCGTAGGCCCTGGAGTACAAGGGTTCCATCTATCAAATCTGCCTTGGCACCATAGCCACCAATTAACAAATGTCTTGGGATAAATAGCCATGAAGTGCTCTCCCTCTTCCTTTTATTTACCTAGACCTCCTGGGCAGGGTGGGAAAGGAAAGAGTCAAACTTGGAAGATATGCGTGACTTCCATGTATACCCAAGGCCAAATGAAAAGAAAACTCGAAGAAAAAAGCAATATTTCTCTAACACTTTAAAATTTGCAAGGGATATATGGAGTATTCAGGGAAGACTGGCACCTCTGGTGTGAAGGTTGCTCATCCACTGTTGGTGTCCATCTCTTGGTAACCCAAGTCTCACCTGTGGCTCCAAGAAGCTGTAGCATGCACAGTGGTGGCCACATGCTGGTAAAACCATCTCAGCAGATGGGATAAACCAGGTTGATGGTAACTGACAGGCCTCAAACCCACAGGTGAGTTAGGAGGATGTTTATCCCAAGCGTGTGAAGACTTCCCTGTGTGGAATGGGCAGATGAGAACAATTTGTTCCAATGTCCATGAAGGCAGCTAAAACAGGTGCTGTGGAGCACTTAGAGCTTGGTCAGACATCAAAGACGCCAAGATCATCCACTCCATCCCAGGCTACTGTTGGTCGTCTAGACTTGTCTTGCCACTAGGCTTTGATGATTCAGGAAGAGAGTGAGGCTGATGACTTTGTGTAACTCTGCCTCACTTAAATCCATAGAGCCTCACTTGTTCATGAGCAAGTCAAGATATCACTCCTTAATGTCATCAGTCCTCTTTGAAAACAAAGGACAAACAACTAGGTTTGCAAAGTACTTTATGGATATTATTTCCTCTGATCCTCACAACAGACCCATGAGAGAGGTACTATCATGAACTCCATGTTCCAGATGAGGCTTCAGTAGGTACTTAAATAAATTTTTGTTGACTGACTGATGTATAGAATCACATAGCTAGCCAGTAACAATCTGAGGCAGGACTCAAACCCAGGACTTCCTGACTACAAACCCACTCTATCTACTATGGCACATTGGCTCTCCATTGGAAGAATTAGAAGAGAAGCCAATAATACCAGATCCAATTGTGCCAGTGTTGACAAATCTTTTCAACATTCCCACAGAGGCAGCAGCAATGGAAAGAGCATTGGCCCTAGAGTTAGAGGATCATCAAAAGCTGTCTTTGGTACAGGAGCTGTGTGACCTTAGGCCAGTCACTTCCCCTTCCTGGGCTTCAGTTTCCTCCTCTGGAATCCTTCTAGCTCTAGTTCAAGGATCTTGGGATCCTATAGGGTGGGATAGGTAAGGATTATCATTCTCTTCATTTTAAAGCTGAAGCACTAAGGCTCAGAGAAGGGAGAACAAGTGCCTTCCTTTCCTTATTCAGGGCCATAGAACTAGTCAGTGATATTACCATCCTCATAGCTAGCATTTATAGAGCACTTTAATGTTGGCAAAATGAAGATCTCATTGGATTCTCACGACAACCCTGGGGGGGGGGGGGTGTGTGCTACTATTATCCCTATTTCACAGATGAGGAAACTAAGGCAGACAGAGGTGACATGACCTGGCTAGGGTCACATAGCTAAGAAGCATCTGAGGCTGGCTTTGAACTTGGGTCTTCCTGCCCAACATGACTTGAATGCAGGATTTTGGACACAGAAGTCCTGTACCTTTCAATTTCACAACTCATTCTTTGCCACCATCTCAGAAATATCTAGTGTTAGAGAGAAATCAGAAAGGAAAGCCCACAACCACAGGGGAAATGAGGGCTTCCCAATCTGTGAAATGATGGGGCTGGACTTGACAATCTCTAAGATCCCTTCCCACTCAGATACCTTTGTGTGGGTCTGAGGGCTAGAAAAAAGCAGGATTGGAAAGGCACAGAATAAGGAAAAGGCATGGAGAGTCACCAAATGCCCAGTCCCAGCTTGTGGGCCTGAGAATCCTAAAGGAGAAAACTCAGCTGGGCCACATACATTCAAAGAAATTCAGTGTGCCTATGAAGAAGGCACCACACTAGGCCCCACGGACCCAAAGACTAAAAGGAAATAGCTCTTGTCCTCAAGGGCCTTCCATTCTTCTAGGTCAGGTTCCCTACCCCAGTTCTAGGGCCTTTCGTTCTACTGGGCAGGAGAGGGGATGGGAGCTAGCTCCACAATGTAGACACAGACAAATAAATAAGAAAGTGATCTGACAACTGACTAGGGATAGGGATACAAAGAAGTGCTTTATGCTGGAGGTGATGTGAGAGCTGAGCTTGGAAGAAAGCTCAAGATTCTAAGAGAAGTAGAAGCAGCAATACATCATGAGAATACCATGCATTCTGGGAGCAGAGGACAACCTGTGGAGGGCATGGCTGGCGGGGGGAGGGTTTGGGATACAGATTTCCAGAAACTCTGCATGAAGGGGGGGGGGTAATATAAAATAAGTCTGAAAAGATAGGCTCAGACCACACTATGAAGGGCTTAAGGTAACAGGCTGAGGTATTTGAATTTTATTCCAGAAGCAACCAGAAACCAATGAAGGTTTGTGATGGTGGGGGGGTGAACCTGGTCATACTTGTATCTCAGGAAGATGATGTTAGCAGTTACATGGAAAGTGGGTTGGGGAGGGGACAGATTTGTGGCCAGGAGACCAATTAGGAGGCTACTGAAACAGGCTGGATGAGAGGTAACAAGGGCCAACCTTAGAAAAATTGAAATGTAAGTAGAGGGTTACAGGTGATAGAGGCAGAATCCACACAGAAGACTTTGCAATTGAGAGGACATTGAGTGTGAGGGCAGAGTCCCAAATGACTATGAGGTTATGAACCTGGGTGCCCAGTAGCTTCGTTATGCCCTCAACCGAAACAGAGAAATCTGAAGGAAGGGGGAGGCAGGGAACAAGATAATGAGCTCTGTTTTAAATATGGTGAATCTGAGGTGCCTGGGGGGTTTCTTGGTAATGCAGGGATGGAGTTCAGGGAAGAAATGGACATAAGAGACGTGGAAGTGATCTGCATAGAAATAATTGAACCCATGGGAGCTTATGAAAACACCAAGTGAGGGGGCATAGGGAAAGATGAGAAGAAAGCCCATGACGGTGCTTTGACAAATTCCTCCAGTTATTGGATGGAGATAGATAATGGTCCAGCAAAGGAGACTGAGAAAGAAGTTAGAAGTGTACGGGAAAAACCAGGAGAGAGCAGTAATGTAAACCAAAGAAAAACGAAGTATCAAGGGGAGGGAGTGGTCCACAGTGTTTAAAAGCTATAGAGAGGTCAAGAAGGAAAAGGACTGAGAAAGGGCCATTGGATTTACCAGTTAAGATATAGTTAGTAACCATGGAGAGAGCAGCTTCAATTGAATTGTGGTATCCGAAGCCAAACTGTTAGTAGATGAGAAGTGAATAACAAGGGAAGAAGTGAAGAGTAATACAGATGAATATTACTAAGTATGAGTAGTGACAGGATAAGGGCAACAGGGATTCACAGAATTTGAGAGTAGTAAGGGCCTTCAGTGGTCATTTAGTCCAACCCATTAGTATACATTTGGCCTAGCCAACCACAGGGTCAAGGGTTGGGGCTTTGAATCGAAGGAAATGAGGCTAGGGCAAAGGTGATGCCCTAGAAGAAGAAGGAATAAATGGAGCAGATGGCTTAGTATATAGAAAGAATAGGTTTGGGACTAGGAGAAGTAAGTCAGAGGGAGAAATAGGAAGTATGTTTACCATGCAGAATTTCAGAATTCAGAATAAAGGAGATACTTGAGCTATGGGGTGGGTGATGGTGAAATCTGAGTTTATAAAGTCCATCCCTGCAAATGGTTGAAGTGGAATGAGAATGTAGGTCATAAGATCTGGGCATGTTAAGGAAATGGAAGCCAGGGTGTTTGAGAGGAAACTAAGGCAAATATTGACGTTCCTGAGGAGGAGTACAGGGGGTTGAGGGAGTAGGAAAACTAGGCAGGTACTGAATACTTTGAGAAAGGAGGAAGAGTGAACTGCAGCCTGTTCCATGATAGCTCCAAGTATAGGTTGCAGAATGATAGTGGCAGAAAGTGGGGTTTACAAGTGGCAGTAAGGAAGAAAAAGTATGTTTATACCTACTGGCTCTTCGTGTGGTGGGAGTCAGGTTTCCCTGAGCACAAGATGGAAAGAAATGTGGGAAGAAAAGACTGAGAGTGAAGCAGACCGTATTAGAGATTGACAGTACTCCAGGGAGCACAATGGGAAAGATGGGTATCAAAGGCCAAAACGTGTGGAATTGGAAAGGGGAAGTTCAGTCTTCAGATCCAGTACAAATAAACTAACTGTGTGACTTTGGGCAAGTCCATCACCCTTACAGGGTTCCAGTCCCCTCCCCAATCTCTGAAGTCCCTCCCAGTTCTGATGCTCTGGACTTCAGACACGTGTTGGGGGGAGGAGGGTGGGAAGTACTGGAGTCTGCCTCCGCCTCCCCGTAGGTACACGTGGGCAAAGGAGGGAGGGGCAGTGCAGAACAGTCTCCCCTCCCCTCACCTCCCTCGGCGCGAGAAGGGGGCGGGACAAGGGGGTGTGGCAAGGCCCAGAAGCCCCTCCCACGTGGTCCCGAAGGTCCCGAAACCCTCCCTCAATCCCCGGACTGACCTCCAGTGCTCCGGCCTTCGAACAGATAGCCTTTGTACATCTGTGGCGACAAGGGAAGGTCCGACGGTTGGTGGGCAGCCGGTGGCCCCGACGCTCTAACCCCGCCGGCCGTCGCCCGAAGCCCCGGGCTCGACTCGAGCCACTTTAGGCTCTGGTGCTCGGCCCCGGCCCTGGCCGTTACCGCCGCCTCCCCGGGCCCGCTAACTGCTTCCGCGTCTGCCATTGGCCGCTGGTCACTAGGGAAGCCGAGACTCTTCGCCGCCACTCCCTGGGAAGTGTAGTTCTCCGGGGTGTGAGAGGCAGAACTTTAGGAGTACATTCGGCCTGAGGATTGGTGGAGAAGCCTCTTCTAAGCAGGGAGGATTTCGGGAGATGGAGTCTGCACGGCGCTCGGGATCCCTCTCCTTACTCCACTTCCCTACGAAGAGACCAGAGGGTCAGAAGGCATTCTGGGTATTGTAGTTTTCACTCTCATTTCCTAGTAAACAGAAGCTGTGTTTCTGATTGCTTGGGAAGAGCGGGAATAAAGATTCACATTTCCATAACACGTTCCTGTTTACAAAGTGCTCTCCTCACCATAACCCTTTAGGCGACCTGACTAAGAAGATCACACAAAACAGCCTGTGTGTGAATCCCAGCAGTGCCATCGTAACCTTGGGCAAGTCACTTCCCTTCTCAGCCTCAGTTTCCTGAGCTGTCAAATAAGGGGTCGAGTTGATCTACCTGCACTATGACTCTTGTGTCAGACTCCTTCTCTACACTCACAGTCGCCGTCTTAGTTCAGGTCTTCATCCCCTCTAGCCTTAGCTATAGCTTCCTAAATGGTGTCCCTGCCTCAAGTCTCTCCCCATTCTAATCCGATCCAAAGTAATCTTCCTTAAAGGGAAATCTGACCAGGTGACTCCTATTCCATCAACTCTGCGGCTTCCAACTGCCTCTAGGCTAAAATAGGAACTCTTGTTGAGCTATCAAAGCCCCACACCACCCGACTTCAATTTACCTTTGCAGCCTCTTTAGAGATGACTCCTTCTCCAGGGCACTCTGCAATCCACCCAAACTGGCCTCTCTCTTCCTCACACAGGACACTCCATCTCATTTCCTGCCTTTGCACTGGCCGGCCTCCATGCCTGGAATGCACTCCCTCTTTCTCTCCACCTTCTGTTCCTTTAAGACGGAGCTCAGGCACCACCTTCTGCATGACGAAGAATAGATGACCTTTCCTCATCCCTCCAAGTGCTAGTGCCCTCCCTGCCCAACCACCTTGTGTTTAACCACTTCCTTTCCTCCCAATTCCAAATCGTCTGAAAAAACTTCCCAGCCATGCCATTTCTTCCTGCCTTCCTTCGACCTGTTCTGCATATTAGAATACCTTTTTGCCCTCCCTGCCCTTTCTTCCTCCCCCAGCAACTGATTCTTAATCTTGCTATGTGTGGTGAAGGAAATCATACAGCTTGAGATTCCTTCAGGATGTTTCCTCCCCTCTTCTCCCCTTCCCTTTCTGGGCTTTTGGCATATTACTCTCATGCACTCTCTCTACCTGCCAGCCAAAATGGCCTTCAAACTGTTGTCCATAAAACAGCTTCCATTTCCCAGCAATGCCTTGGCCCAGGCCAGGAGTGCCCTCTCTGTTCACCTCTGCCTTATAGATTCCCTTGCTTCTTCCTACAAAAAACCCACCTGATGCTCACTAGCTGCCACTCCCTCCCGCCCACCTCACCAATTACTTTGAAAAAGCACCATGGAAGGGATCATAGGATTTACAACATGAAGGGGCCTCAGAGATCATACATAGTTCAACCTCCTCATTTTACAGATGAGGAAACAAGCTTAGAGAAGTGAAGAGTTGTCCAAATTCACACAGGTAGTAAGTGGTTGAGTACATATTTAATAAAGTTTGTTAAACCAATAAATGTGTCACATCTGGGATTTGAACCTAGGTCTTTTAACTCCTGAAACCAATAATCTTTCCAGAGTCACAATCACCTTTTGCTTACTTCACTTTGCACCTCTCTGGAACAACAACAATAATAAAATAGTCCATCAGGATAAGCCATGGACAGATGGACTGAAGCCACCAAGAGGAGGAACTTGCCCACCTGATTCCACATTGTTGGCTAAAAGCAAGATCAGGATTCAAATCCAGATCCTTGGCCCCATATTCAGGACTCTTACTGTCATAGCAAACTCTTCCTCAGAGCCTCGACTTCCCCTTGTGTCAGCTGTGGTCTTTTGGTCTCCTATTGGCCCCAGCATATTGGGTGAACCCCTTGGAGTGAGTTTATGGAACGACATGCATGCTCATGGCATTTAGAGCTAGAAGGGCCCTCTGAAGCCTCCAAATCCAACTTTTCTCATTATATGTGACAGAACTTGGGCCCATTGGCAAGTGGCCAAGATCACCCAGATAGTAGATATGGTCAATAGCAGAGCTGAGGTCTGAACCCAGGTCCTCTGCCTGGAAGCTCATTCCCCATTTTGGAGTCACACAGAGGGGCAGGAGTAACAAGGAAATGCTGACATTGAGGAGATCACACATGCATCGGCATATGGTAGATGTAACCAAAATAACCTGCTTGGGCGGGGGGGGGGGGGGGGGGGGGGGGGGGG
>CM053582.1:22516544-22547254 GCA_028627135.1 Pseudochirops cupreus
TTAGGCATAAGCAGAGAAGCCTGGATACTTACCAGAGGCAGCTGGTTAGTTTCCAAGTTCAAGGAGAAAACCATAGGATTGGAGAAAAGTGAGAAGATAACCACCTGCTACTCCTTTCTCCTTTGCTGGCTTGGGGTGGGGGTCAAGGAAGGTTCAGGGCATGGAACTTTGAATGTTTTGTCAGAGTTTTTCCAGAATATCAGTTCTGCTGATTTTTTCCTCTTGTTTTTCTTTTGAAAAATTATTTGTTATATGTGGAAGGGAGACACAAGGGGAACTTTAGGAAATGTCAAAACAAAATCTATCAAAAATTTAAGTGAAAAAAAACTCGTATTGCAATGTCAAAAATTAGCCAGAATAGATTAAAAATAAAGCTAGCCCTTTTGCTCATCTTTCTCTCCCTCCTCTTTTTGCTTTGTCCTCTCTCTACACTCTCTTAGCCATCCCTGATGTGCCCCCCAGCTTCAACTCTCTCCTCTTTGCTGATGGCCCCCCAGATATGGATCACTTTCTCATAGCTTCCTTTTCTTCCTACTTCCCTCAAACCACCTTCTCTCTTCCCTATTTCTGCTAATCACCCCTCCCTCCACCTGGAACCTGAAGTGCTGAATTATATTAAGCTCTTCCCTCAATGCAACAACCCTACAATGAAGTTCTTGGCCTGGGGTCCACAGAGAGATTTGGGGAGTCCAGATGGGGGAATATATTACATCTTTCTTTTTACTAACCTCTAACTAAAACTAGCATTTCCTTCAATTATTTAAAAGCAGTTATTTAAAATAATTTAAAAAATATTTTTAATTATTTAAAAACTCTGAGAAGGGGGTCATGGAGGAGAGGCTTCACCAGACCAACCGCCAAAGGGTTTCATGACGTGGATGAGATTAAGAACTCTTGCCCTTCAGTATGCTCCCTAGGGTTGGGGGGATTTTATGGTGTCAGTCAGTGATTCATCCTCAATGGATGAACCTTGGTCAGGATTTTGTCTGATAGCTAGGCTAAAGAGCTCAGACGGACCTAGGTTAGAACCCAGTGGTGGACAGGGGTTAGAGGTTTAATATGATTGAGATTGCTGGCAATCTGGTCTGAAGGGTACCTTCCCCAGTGAAATGAAAGGGGGCATAGACAAACAGCTAAAGTGACTGATGAATCCATATGTGGGATCACTGAGCAACAAAGGAATTTGTTCAATCCCTGGGTCCGTTCTCATCCAGGATGATTGGGGTCTTCAAAGGTGACTGAGGGCTGCTTATCCAAAGTTGATTCCAACCCTCTTTGTCTTCCTGAGTATAAAGCTGTGTATCTCTGTGAGCACGCGCGCGCACACACACACACACACACACACACACACACACACACACACAGAGTCCTCCCCCCAAAAAACCTGAATTCTAAGCTTTTAAAGCCTGTTTTGGGTTTAATCTTCCCAAATTTATGCTCACAAGCCCCCATTCCCCTCCAAATTTCCTTCTCAAAAGAACAAGCCATTTTGCTGTCAATTATTGCCAATTATGTGACATCACTTGGTAGTGGTGAAAATGGGATAATTTGCCAAGAATAGAAAAGTGGGGTATGATCAAGAAAATGCATTAACAGCAAACACTCTCAATGCACAAGGCCCAAACCAAACCATTACATTCCCCCCAAAACCTCCTTTTGGGGATGGAAAATGTGAGAGTGGCCCTTGGTCTGGAGAGCAGGACATGGTAGATTAATAATTTGCCCCTTGGATTACAAGAACCAGTCCTGCATTTTAATGCCTGGATTGTCAGGCTTTTTGTCTCATGGGTCACTGAAAGATCAGGAATCGGCTGCTTCGTGGATGGGTGCGGTCTCCACAGACTAGAACAGGGCACCATGGACTCAGTCCCAAGTCAGGCAGAACTCATATCTGAATGGTGGCTGTTACTTCCATTATACACTATTACAGAAGGGGAGAGAGAAACCCTTACTGTCAACAGCCTGTGCCAAGATGAGGCATGTGCGCTGGGGAAGCAGCCCCCCTGGGCCCATTAACTCCCTCTTCCTCTCATCTTCTTCCCAGCACTCTTTCTGGAAAAAAAACAAAACGGAAAACGTAAAAAAACCCTCCTACCTTAGAAATATCCCCATGTGCAGGCATAGCCTCCTGGGACAGGTAGAATGTCTTTGCTACCAAAGACACATGGGATTGCAGCAGATAGGAGAAACTGCTTATACCCTATTAAGACTCAGGTGAAGTTCTGTGCCCCCCACCCCAGGTCAATGCCACCCTCGGCCTCAGCCTCAGCCTCCTCTTCTGTAAAATGGGAATAGGGAATTGGAGGGTTTGTTTAGTCAGTAAAAGGGTTTTATTTTTTTTCTTTAATTTTAGGAGAGGGAGGGATTTGAGGTGAGATTACAAAAAATGGGAAAAGGAAGAAAAGAAGGTCACTGAAGCATTTCAACAAATGCATTGAAGAGAACAGAATGAAGATCAGTCAGTAGCAAACACAGATGAGCAAGACAACTTTAAAACTAACATGTTGAATACTAGAAAACAGAACTGTGGAGAATAGAAATTCACAGCTTCATGGTCAGTACTCTTTTTTTCTGTTGAGGAAGCTAGGTGGCGCTGTACTGGATAGAGCACCAGGCCTGGAGTCAGAAAGACCTGAGTTCAAGTTCCGCCTCACACACTTACTAACTCTGTAATCCAGGGCAAGACACCCAACCTCAGGCTACCTCAGTTTCTTCAACTGTAAAATGGATATGATAACAGCACATGATGGTCAGATGAGATAATGTAAGTAACGTGGATTTTTGTTATTCTTTCTTAGAGTTTAGTTTCCCAAGATCCATGGCCATAACAGTCTTATTTCCCAGGCTCATGACTTGTAAACATCTCCACCATGCTTGCACAGCATTATATAATGATAAATAAAATAAATATTGGTGCGTAAGGTGTAAATATTCACTGCAACTGCACAGTGAGATAATGGTGAGATAATGTAAACGTATGAGGCTATTGCTGCCAATATGCCTATTTTGTCTGTTGCCCAGTAAGGCAGGATAGACACTGGTCAGTAAGTGGGGAACCCTTAGGGTTAAATGCACAAGCTGGGATGCTGTGTATACCTTGATCAGCCCCCATCAAGGTTTGGGGGGAATCTGTGTTTGCCTAACCAGCCCCCATTGAGGCTTGAGGAGATTTAGGGGAGTGCACAAGCTGTGCCTGTCTCCATTGACTCCCCTGAGACGTAGGGGAAGTTGTCCCACTTCTTGTTGGCCCCTGCAAGAAGGGTGATTAGGGAATGCTGTAGGGGTTGGTGGTCCCATTATCAGCAACCCCTTTTGAGAAGACTAGACTAGAATAAAGTAAGATTATTAACCCCTCCAAAGCTGTCTTCCTGTCTGACCAGATCAAGACTGAACCTGTGCTATCAGCCCTCCTGTGTGTTTACCTGTCTTACAGATAATATTTGTAAAAGTACTTAGCACAGTACCTGGAACATCATCAAAAGTATTTCTCTAAACCCCATTCAATGAAGGGGGAGGGGTAACAGCCCCCAAGCAGGCCTCCTTCCCCATATTTTACAGAGGAAAAACCTGAGGCCAAGCAGGGAAATGACTTACCTAAGGTCATACAACTAGTAAATGGCTGATTTGAGTAAATGCTCACTGAGCCACTAGACACAGGTGAAAGTAGTAGTAAAAATGATAATTTTGAAACCTTTATATGGTCTTAAGGCTTGCAAAATACTTTACAAAAAACATTGCATTTAATCCTCACAGGAACCCTCTGAGAAAGGTGCTAATGTTATTTCCCTTTTCTAGATGAGGAAACAGGCTGAGAAGTTAAGTAAGTGTGTTCAGGGTTGTATAACTAGTTAGTAAGCATATGAAACAATTCAAACACAGGCATTTCTGACCCCATGTCCATTACTCTATCCACTACTTCCAGTGTGAGGATTTCAATCCGTTTGTATCTGCTTTTGCTTATCAATGCCATTCCTAAACCATGATGCTCATTCCTGAACACAGTTTTCCAGAGAATCATCTCTCTCTCTCTCTCTCTCTCTCTCTCTCTCTCTCTCTCTCTCTCTCTCTATGTATACACACACACATATATGCAATCTATTATGATTATACCCAGATGAAAATACCTACTGAATTCTGCCTTTACTACCTTGAAAAACTAAATACAGTACATTGCTGGAGTTTTATCATACTGCTCCATTCATTAGTTGTCTCAAACAATGATCTTATTATCATGGTGTGATTTTTTTTCTATAGAAATCCAGTATCCTCATTGCTAAAGTTTCATTAGCTCCTAAGGGTTGGCAATCCATTTTTTAAAAATTGCCCTTAACCTTTTCTTTTCATTATATTTGTAGAGATTGTGATTCCTCTCTCCTGGATAATAATTATATTATCCAGTTAGTAAGTGTATAAGAAAGAATTCAAAGTTAGGTCTTCCTGACTGCCCAGCTGGTGACAGTTTCATTTCCCACATACTCACTAGCTTGTTTCTTTGGTTTCTTCTTCCTATGTCAGGGTCCCACAAGCTCTGACTGTCTTGTGACCCATGATACCAGCACCTGGGAGAGAATAGGGAAAACTTCATAAGATGTTGTTGAGGCCATAGCGGTAATTAACTTTGTGCTACTAAGCCAGTACTGGCCAATCTTTGGTGTAAGGATAATAGCTCATATCTTTATAGGTTGCCAGGTTTATAAATCTCTCTCCTTATAAAAGCCCTGTGAAATTTTCAGTATAAGAATTTGGAAGAGGTTAATCAGTGGAGTTTTCTGATCAACTTGATGAGGTTACAGGGAGGTGAGCCTTGGTTTGAGACTTGGATTGAATCTCTCTATGAAGGGTAGAGACATGCCTATTTGTCATTGGATGTGATGTGAGAAGAATTGGTTAGCTAAGATGGTAGTAGATCATGGTACCTCTTTGTGCTAGGCCTATAGAAAGGGGGAAAGGGTCAGTTGTAGAGTCAACCTTTTCCCCTCTTCTAAAGGCAAAACAGAGAACAGCAGAAGCAAGAAGAGATATGGGAGGTCAGGGAAAGATTGTACATGGACAGGATTCACTGATTGTTGTTATCATCCAGTCGTGTCCAACTCTTTGTGACCCCATGGACTTGTCCATGGGGTTTTCTTAGCAAAGATACTGAAATAGTTTGCCATTTCCTGCTCCATTGTGTCCCCATTTTAGTGATGAGGAACTGAGGCAAATAGGGGTGAAGTGACTTGCCCAGGAACACACAGCTAGTAAGTGTTTGAGGCCAGATGTGAACTCAAATCTTCCTGACTCTAGGCCCAGTGCTTTATCTACTACACCACCTCTAATAGCTACCTTGGGACAGAGGCACATGATAGTTGCCTGTGTTCTCACCCATGTAGCCCAGGAGAGTTCTTGGACCCCAAGTTTCTGGCCCCAGCCTTGCAGAGGTTGCTGGACAGCAATAGTTTCTTGGGAAGAGAAGAGGATCCCAATCCTAGAATCCATCATTCTACTGAGGACAAGAGGAACTAGGACCATGACATGGGGGAAGCAAAACCCCTGGACTTTGCATTCCTCTACTGTGGTGAGATATTTGTATGGTGAAGTTTTGATGGGAAGATCCACACCTCTCTAGCAATCCCTAATTTATTTCCCTTCTGACCCAAGTATAGACCATAGGGAGTTTGGAGACCTGTAGAGGACCCTACAGGGAATGATGGTACTCACTGATGAGGGAAGAAAATTGTGCCTATTGTTTATAAGCCACTGTGAAACCTTTATGGGCTTTCTGAACTTTTTGCAAAGTGAAGTAAATACTGTTCTGTATCTGATATGCATTGTGACCTTCAGTGCTTGTATGGGAACTGGGGAGCAATCCTTCTTATTCACAGCTATGGAAATTTAAATTTAAATGATACTGGCATTTTGGCATACTTGGCATTTTCCCAGAATAAATTCTGAATGGAGAAGGTACTTTTTATACCTGCCTCCAAAATTGAACCTGATCCATATAATCATAGAGACCTGGGATATTGGGCCATGTGTTATATATTATTATCCTCATTTTCTAAATGACAAAATTGAATGTCACAGTAGTGAAATGACCTAACTAGGATCAAACAACTATTAAACATTAGAATTTGAATTTGAACCCAAGTCTCCCTTGATTCAGGGTCTCTGGGCTTCTTATTGCACAGGACAACATATGAGCCCCTTACGTTCAATATATATGTTGTTCTTCTAGCTCTGCTTACTTCACTCTGCATTAATTCATACAAGTCTTTTCATCTCTATGTTTTTCAAATTTAAATGTTTCTTTTGGTCCATTAATATTCCATAACATTCATATAGCCCAGTTTGTCTAGCCATTCCCCAATCAGTAGGTTTCCAGGTCTTTGATACCACCAAAAGGTATGTTTTGGTATACATGGTACCCTTTTTTGGTCTTTGGTCTCCTGGAGGTCTTATGCTCTGTAGTGAGATCATGAGATCAAAGTATATAAACAGTTTAATCACTTTTATTATATAATTACAAATTGTTTTCCAGGAAGTTTGGACCAATTCCCAGCTCCATTAACAAGGTTTTTGTAGTCTCTTCTCCAGCACCTCCACAGCTGATTTTCTGGTTTTTGTCACCTTTATCAATCCCTGGGTATGAAGTGAAACCTCAGGGTTGCTTTAATTTGTATCTCTCATTAGTTATTTGATTTATTTTTAATATTGTCATTGGTATCTTGCAATTCTTTTTTTGAAAGCTGTTTATTCATATTCTTTAACCACTCATCCATTAGTGAATGGTTGTGGGTATTTATATTAGTGTTAGTATAGCTTAGATATATTGGGGCAGCTAGGTGGCGCTGTAGTGGATAGAGGACCAGTCCTGTAGTCATGAAGACTCATCTTCCTGAGTTCAGTTCTACAGCCTCAGACTCTTACTAGCTGTGTGAATCTGGGCAAGTCACTTCACCATGTTTGCTTCCATTTCCTCATCTGTAAAATGAACTAGAGAAAGAAATGGCAAACCACTGCATTATCTTTGTCAAGAAAACTCCAAATAGAGTCATGGAGAGTCAGACATGACTGAACAACAACAGTTGTCTTGGATATGTATATCAGAATCTTATCAATGACATTTTATACAATGATTTTTCTCACTTGGCAGTTTCTCTGTTCATTCTGACTACAGTGATTTTGTTTACACAAAAGCTTTTTTAGTTTTTTGGTAATTGTGGTTCAGTGGAAAGAGCATTAGATTTAGAGTGAAAAGGCCTCATTTTGAATTCCCACACACTGCTACTTTTTCCCCATGTGTCCATAGCTCTTTTGACCACAGTTTCCTCATTTGTAAAATGAATACATTTGAATAGATGGCTTCTCAGGCTCCCTTAGATTCTAAATCTGTGATCCTCTGATCCTACTTCTTTGTTTGGTTATGAATTCTTATCCAAATAGAGGATAGAGGCAATCATGAATGACAAAATAGACCATTTTAATTACATGAAATTGAAAAGGTTTTGCAAAAACAAAATTAATTCAACAAGTGTAAGAAGGGGAAAGGTTAATTAGAAAAAACATCTTTGCATCAAATATGTCTGACATGGTCTGATAGCCAAGGTATATATAGAGTTAACTGTATCTGTAAATATATATACATATATGTATATATGTATATGTATGTGTGTGTATATATATGTATATACATATACACACACACACACACACACACACACACACACACACACACACACACATATATATATATATATATATATATATAAAACCTTTTCTCAAAGGGTATGTACAAACACTTCACAGCAGAATTTCAAACTAATTGTTGTTAATAATAATCATATGAAAGATTTCTCCAAATCACTTATAACAGAAATGCAAATCCAAACAACTCAGAGGCTTCACTTCACATCCAACAAATTAACAAAGACGACAACAGATGCAAGCAGTCGACTTTGGAGGAGTTGTCAAAAGACAAGCATGCTAATACCCTGTTGGTGGAGCTATAAATTGGTCCAACCATTATGAAAAGCAATTTGGAATTATGCTAAGAAAAAGACTAAAATGTCCATACCCCAAGCAGGTCAATGATAAAAAAGAAAATCCCTATATACACCAAAATCTTTACAACAGTACTTTTTGTAATGTCAAAGAACTGGTAATAAAGTAGACTCACATCAATTAGGGAGTGGCTAAACAAATGTCAGATATGAATGTGATGGAGTATCACTGTGCTTTAAGAAATGATATATGCGATGAATATTGAGAAATATGGAAAGATCTATATGAACTGATGTCAAGTAAAGTAAACAGCACCAGAAAAACAATGACCATAGTACAGCAATACAAATGGAATGAATAATGACAACAACAACAAATTAAAACTGAATGATATGAAATTAAAATGACCAAGCTTGGTGCCAAAGAAAAGTTATCAGAAACTATTCCCCCCCCTTCTTTGTAGAGATGGGGCATTATGGGTGTGGAACATTGCATGTAACATTGAATTTGATTCCTGCCTTGGTTAGTTTTGCTGAAAGAGTTTATTTTCTCTAGCAGCGGTTCTCAACCTGTGGGTCACGACCCCTTTGGGGGTCAAACCACCCTTTCACAAGGGTCTCCTAAGACCATCAGAAAACACATATATCCGATGGTCTTAGGAACGGAGACACGGCTCCTCTATCCATCTCCAGGCGGGTCCGCCCACATGCAGATACACCCACATACGAGTATTAAAGGGTTGTGGCATTAGGAAGGTAGAAGGATATATTGGGAAGCATAAGTGATACAAAAACAAACCAAAACAATCAATAAGTTAAAAAAAAGAATTTTCCGCCTCTTCTCTATTTTCTCTTTATCATGATGTGATCTTTTATAGTTAGTCTGAGTATACATTTTGAGCTTATTGTGATATATGGTGTAAATCGCTCTTTGAAATCTAACTTCTGCCTCAGTGCTCTCCATCCCCCCTTCCCCCTGCACTCCCATCCCCAGTATGTGCTGTTTGGAATTTTATCAGCTGGGCTGCTGTTCTTGATTGCTTGTCTACCTGGTTTTCACAGAAGCACTTTTCTATTCTTTTCTAACCAGTACCAAATAGTCTTGAGGATTAAATCTCGTAATGCTATTCCCCCTTCATCCAAATCTTTTTCTTATTATTTCCCTTGAGATTTTAGACCTTTTGTTTCCATTAATTAATTCTATAAAGTAAAGCCCTTGGTAGCTTGATTGGCATAATTATGTAACAGAATTCAGATATAATCATTTTTATTATGTTGACATGGCCCACCCATGAGCAATGAATATCCCTCCAATTATTTATGTTACTCTTTATTACAGTAAGATGTTTTGTAGCTATATTACTATGTCGTGAATATTATCTTGACAGATTAAGTCTCAGGTATTTTCATAGGATCATGGATCCTATACATCAGTAGTTCTCAACCTTCCTAATGCTGTGACCCTTTAATACTCATATGTGGGTGTATCTGCATGTGGGCAGACCCGCCTGGAGATGGATAGAAGAGCAGTGTCTTGGTTCCTAGGACCATTGGAAATATGTGTTTTCCAATGGTCTTAGGTGACCCCTGTGAAAGGGTTGTTCAACCCCCAAAGGGGTCGCGACCCACAGGTTGAGAACCATTGCTATACATCAAAGTTGTCAGACTCTGGGACTATCAGCACATGCAGCCCATGACACTTGCAAGAGCTGCTGGAACTAGATTAAAATGTAATTCCTATCTGATTTTAATGTATTGATATATTAATTTAAAAATAAATGTTTAAGAAGATGTGGTTGTCTAAGTCAATAGGTGGCCCTCAGGGATTATTATTATTATTATTAACCATATCCAACTGGAACTTGAGATATACAGGCACTGTGGTGGGGAGATCCATCCCGCCCTACCAAAAAGTCAGAGGTGTGATGGGGGAAGACATAGGAGAGAATAGATTGGGGGAGGGGGGATACACTGGGATGGCTGTTTTGGGGCAGTGGATAGGGGAAAGATGGGGAGAAAATATGTAACTCAAAATTTCGTGGAAATGAATGATGTGAACTAAACTAAAAAAAAAAGAACAGTTTAGAACACCACTGCACTAGAACATGTGATTTCTCATTGATCAAGAACTCCAAAATCCCTTTATAGATGATAACCTCCATCATTCCATGTTTTTCAATGCCTTAGAAGTCCTAAAGAGATTCCTCGTCCTCACTGGGCCCTCCAATCCCAGTTCCCAGGCTCTAACTTCACTTTCTGGCCTTTTCTAGTTCCCCCCTGTAGGTAACCTGTTTCCGCCTCTCCTCTTGAATGCCTTGCCCCCTATTCTAACAATGTTCATACCTTGCCAAACAACAAACTCTGCAATACCTACCTTCTGCCTCCTCAGTTCCTATCAACAAGAAAGTGGTGTAGGAGATACATGTTGTTTTCAGAGATCTTAGAGTTATTTTGAATGGAATTTCTCTTCCCTATTATTTGCTCCTGGTTTTAGTTAGTATTGTATAGAAATGCTAATGATTTGCTTGGATTTATCTTTTACCTTATTTTAATGACACTGTTATCTCCATTAGTTTCTTCACTGATTCTCTGGGGTCTTCATCATGTCATCTGACAATAGGGATGATTTTGCCTCTTCTTTGTCAATGCTTATACCTTTAATTTCTCTCTTTTTTTCCTTGGTTTTTTTTTTTTTGCTGCAGCTAGCATTTCAAGAGCTCTGTCAAATAATCATGGAGTAGGGTCAGCCTTATTTTACCCTCCTTTGTACTGAGACAACATTGAGTGTTGCAGATAATACTAGGTCTTACATACACACACACACACACACACACACACACGTATATATGTCTGTAAAGTCTGGACACACAGGAAATCTCATTAACTATGCATATTTTCAAGAAATGAAATGAATGACATTTTCAACAACATTTTATTTAATTAGCATAAATGAGATTTCATAGGAAGATATAGGAAGACATAGGAAATCTCATTAATTAATTAAATTAATCTCATTAATGTGGAAATAGCCCCCAATAGCTAATGAAAGCTTTTATTCCCTATGAAATTATCATGGCTAAAATTATGCTAATTAAATAAATGTTGAAAATTTCATTCATTTCATTTCTTGAAAATATGCATAGTTAATGAGATTTCTTATGTGTCCAGACTTAGGAACACCCTGTATATATGATCATAATAAAGAAGGGCCCTTCCATGCCTGTAATTTTTAACAACCTCATTTTACAGAGGAAAAAAAAAACGGTGGAGAAGCACAAAGACACAGTCACAAAGCCATGCAGGTGACCAGCTTCCCTAGAGCTGCTTTGCCCTCTTTCTTTCCACACATAGCCTCCAAGTAGCAGTTTAAGGGCTAATTGGACCCCAGTCTGAAAGTTTAGGCTTTTCCTCTGTTTATCTGTCAGATTGCAGAGGGACTAGTACTATTGCTAAGAGTATTGGCCATCTTCCTCTTTCTACAGCTCAATTGACCAGCCTTCTTCTTCCAGTCAATATTTATCAGCCCCTCAGTTCTTTGTGGGAGTAATGGCTAGGTGGCCCTGTTGTGACCCTTTGAAGATGTTAAGGGCTAACAATGGGTTAAAGATCCCTAGGGGTCTTTCCCTTTTCCTAGGGAAGTCCTGGGCCATCAATGCTTGTTTCAGGATGTTCTGGGAATGCCTAGCCAAGCCAGTCAGCAAGGCAGAAAGTCTTAGGCTGTGAAAGATTGTGGGACTTGTTTCTGTGACTATCTTTGTATCACACATATTCAGCCTTCTCTGCACAGATAGAAGCCCTGGAGTCATCCATTTTCCTATCTCTCTTTTCCTACCTGTCTTGTGATTGTCTTCTCTCCAAGATCAATTCTCCCTTTAATAGCTTTGAAAACTTCCTCTAATTCTCCTTAATCTCCCTCACTGTCAAGTTCTTCTAGCAAGTCCCTTCCTGGTCCTTCTTCTACTTCTGAAAGTTACCACAGCCCCTAGGAGGGGTCGTCTTGAGTTATTGCTCCCCAGAAGAGACCAAAAGATTTGTTTTACTTACCTGAATGACCTTAGGCAAGTTACTTTCTGTCTCTGGGCCTCAGTTTTCCATCTGTAAAATAAGTGGCCTTTTAGGTTGTTTCCACTTCTCATGATCTATGACTTGGGTACAGCTCAAAAGCAATGTCCCTAGAGTCCTCAAAAATTTTAAACAAGGAAATCTGACTCTTTTTTTATATTGGAAAATCTTTGGAATAATAGAATCATAAAATAATCAGAAGAATCTTAGGTGGGGAAGGAGATGGTATATCATAAATAAGAATAAGACTCTGTAGAGCATCGATCCCACAGAGGTATTGTGGGGTCGGTTCCAGGCCATCATAATAAGGTGAATATCACAACAAAACAAGTCACATGAATTTCTTGGTTTCCAAGTGCATATAAAGGTTTTATTTATACTCTACTGTAGTTTGTTAAGTGTCTAATAATATTATGCCTGAAAATGTACATACCTTAATTAAAAAAACTTTATTGCTTAAAATGCTAACCATCATCATCAGCAAGTGAAAATCTTTTTGCTGGTGGAAGGTCTCGCGTTAGTGTAGATGGCTGCTGATTTGGGTGGCAGTTGCTGAAGGTTGAGATGGCTGTGGCAATTTCTTAAATAAGACAACAATGAAGCTTGCCACATAGATTGACTCTTCCTTTCACTTGAACACTTAGAGGCCACAACTTTCGTTGATCTAACCAAAACCTTTGAAACTGTCAGTCGTGAGGGCTTGTGGAAGATCACAGTAAAATTTGGTTGCCCAGAGAAGTTCATCAATATTGTATGTCAGTTTCATGATGGCATGGTGGATTCTGGATAATGGACAATGTTCTCATGTTTTCCCAGTCACCACTGGAATGAAGCAGGGCTGTATTCTTGCTCCCATGCTTTTTAGCATGATTTTTTTCAGGAATGCTGTCAGATGCCCTCAAAAAGGACAAAAACGGTGCCAAGATCAGCTACCACACTGACATAAATTATTTAACTTGGAAAGGCTACAAGCCAAGATCAAAGTGGGGGGGAGTGTTGGTGCATGCTTTTCTGTTTGCAGATGATTGTGCACTCAGGCTGAGATGCATCAGAGTATGGTTCGATTCTCTGCTGCTTGTGCTAATTCTAGCCTAACAATTGACACCAAGAAAACAGAGGTTTTCCACCAGCCAACAATTCACCATCCACACGTGGAATCACCAGTTACACAAATGGAAAAGTTTGGAATGCTGTGGATAAGTTCACTTACCTTGGCAATGTACTTTCTAGGGATGTCCACATAGATGATAAGGTTCGTGCATGCATTGCCAATGCTAGCTCAATGTTTGGGAGGCTCCAAAGGAAAATGTGAGACAGAGGAGGTATTAGGCTGCCTACCAAACTGAAGGTCTACAGGGCCATTCTGCTGACCTCATTGTTGTATGCCTGTGAAACCTGGACAGTCTACCAGCGCCATGCCAGGAAACTGAATCACTTCCATTTGAATTGTCTTAAGAAGATTCCAAAGATCACCTGGCAAGATAAGATACCAGACACTGAGGGCCTTTCTCAAGCTGAACTGCCAAGCATTCAAATTCTATGATAGAGAGCACAACTCTGATGGGCTGGCCATGTTGTTCTAATTCCAAACACACATTTGCCTAAAATATGATTTTACAGAGAACTCATACAAGGTAAATGCTCACACAGAGATCAGAAGAAGCAATATAAGGACATTCACAAGATCTCTCTGAAGAGGTTTGGAATTTATTGTGAGACATGGAAGATATTGGCCCAGGACCACCCAGCATGGCATGCCCACATCAAAGAAAGCACTGTGCTCTATAAGCAAAGCAGAACTGCAGTAGCTCAAAAGAAACATGACATGTACAAATTTAGAACAATCTCCACTCCAAAGGTTCGTAGGAACTATTTGTGACTGAACTGTGGTAGAGCATTCTGAGCTTGTATTGGTCTGATCAGCCACAGCCACCCCAACATAGTAATGTCATTTTGGTCCTCTTTGAGCACGAAGGACAACAACCAATAGAGACCATTGTAGGGTTATTAATTGGCCTAATTTCAATATTGTTGTGTGTTAGGGAATAGACAAGCCCAAGGAGAGGGAGAGAGATGGAACAACCAGTCAGTGGAGCAGTCCAGACATACAACATTAATCAATTAAGTTCATGGTCTTATATGGGCAAGATTTGTGGAGTCCCCAAATAATTATAATAACATCAAAGTACACTGATCAGGGATCATCATAAGAGGTCTAACAATAATGAAAAATTTAAAATATTGTGAGAATTACCAGAATGTGACAGACATGCTGTAAGCACATGTTGTTGGAAAAATGGTATCAATAAACTTGCTCAATGCAGTGTTGTGACAAACTTTCACTCTGTAAAAAACACAATTATCTGCAAAGTGCAATAAAGTGAAATGCAATAAAATGAGGTATGCCTGTATGTTCAAGGCACTGTGCTAAGTACCGGGGATACATCGAAATCACAAATTCAGCCTCTGCTCCCAAGCAACTTGACAGTGGAATGGGGAAAACAGTCTGTAAAGAAATAGTACATCCAAGATACATGCACGGTAGATACCAGGTAACCTTAGAGGGGAAGTCACTAGCAGCTGGGAGTATGACAAGCCTCCTATAGAAAGTGGAATTGGTGCTGAGCCTTGAAGGAAATCAGGAATTTTAAAGAGGAAGAGGAAAATGGGACATGGAGGAGGGAGAACATTCCAGGCATGCATGGGGCACAGCCAGTGCAAAGGCATGGAGGTGGGAGATGGGAGATGGAGAGATATGTGTGAAGAACAGTGAGTTGGGAAGTATGATCAGATTGTAGAGTGAGTGGAGGTGAGTATTGTGTAAGTAGAAAAGAAAGGTAGGAAGAAATTGGATCATAAAGGGCTTTGAATACTAAATAGAGGAGTTTATAGTTGATCCTAGAGGATCTGTGGTCTTATGAATGTGGGATCCTTCCAAAATCAGAGCTCCACCCATTAATGACATCACTGATCATGAGTTTACAAGGTGCCACCACATAAAGTCTTCCCCCATTTCCCCTCTTTAACTCCATTTTGTGTATCTTCTTTCCCCATTAGAAAGTAAGCTTCTTGAAACAGGAACTTTGTGTGCTCAGTGCTTAGCATAGTGCCTGTCATGGGAAGAGCCTAATAAATACTTTATCATTCATTCATTCACTCAAAAGCATTTTAAATGAACATAATTATAGGTTTAGGATAAAATAAAAGCAAGAGGTGTTTGAATGCCAAGAACAAGAGCCAGGCAATTGGGATCTAGTTAGTCAACAAACAATTATTAAGTACTTATTATGTGCCAAGTACTGTGCTAAGTGCTGAGGATACAAATACCAGCAAAAAGTCCCTGCCCTCAAGGAGCTTACACTCTCATGGGGAAAGACAACATAAAAGGGAGATGAAAGGAGTGAGATGGGATGGAAGTCTGCAGAATGTAGAAGTGCTAGTCTGGGCCCTTCTTCAAAATGTAGATTCCAGGAGGAACTAGGCAATGGGAGAAAGAGGCTGTGAAAGTGTAGGAAGAAGGCAGATGCAACATGGTAGCAAAGTTGGGAGAGTGAAGAATGACTGGTGTGGGCCCTTTGTTAAAATGGAGCTGGGAGGGCTTGATTTGCTGGCCTGGGCACCATGCCTTCCATGGACCTGCAGCTAGGTAGCTATAAGGGACTGTGAATTCTCTTTAATGCTTTCGCCTTCCTCTCACTCATTCCTAGTCCAGCTCTTGGAAGACAAAACACTATGAGCAGAACACTCTCATGGGAGGGACTCCCTCCCGGGCAGTGCCCTCACTAGCTCTCTGGACTCCCACATGAAGCCCCCAGTGTGCCCCTTTCCTATTTTCCTGACCAGTTGGCATGGGGTTCTGTGACAATGGGGGAGACAGCTGTGTCTGCTGACTGATTTTCAAACAATTCTTCCCCAGGGCTATTGAATTACTTGGGAAACCCAATTAGGACATGCTTTCCAGGCAAGACTAATGCTTCCCCTGAATGGAGTGTTCAAGGAAATGTTAAACATGCTACTTTGTAGGCAGACATGCCAAGGCTGAGCCAAGCTCTGAGACATGGTCCAGATGGCACTTTCTTAATGCCCATAACTCAGGGAGAGCCAGGGAGGCAGGCATGAAGACAGACTTGCTGCAGCTGCATCATTCATTCATTCAGTCAAAGCTTTCTAGGCGTCTACTGTGTGTAGAGAACCATGCTACTGTGCGGGAGGATATGGAAAGGAAGCTCTTGCCCTCATGGAGCCTCCAGTCTAGTAAAGGGATCAGTCACCAACACAGATCACTAGACTAGACACTTAGAAGGTGCAGATGAGTGGTAACTTGGCAGGAGCTCACCAGGTTTTGCCCCAGGGTGCCAACGTGAGAGTAGGGCATACAGTTCATCTCTGGGAAGAGGAGCTGTCCAGCTCAGCTGTTGCTGCCTTTTCTGAGCTTTGAGTTGTGGATCTCTGCTACTTTGTGCTACTACATGGCACAACAGCTCTCTCCAGCCAGTCCCTCTTCCCTCTTGCTGGACCTCCTTCTTCCAGAAATCCTGCAGGGAGTGAGGGGGTGACTGTGCCTCCTTCTGGGGCAGCTGTACTTGTGAGCCAACCATCCCATGTCTTCTCACCCTCCAGGCCAGGCTTCTTCCCAGGCTCCTTTCTCTCGTCTCTCTTCAAAAGTAAATCCTCTTCTGCTTTTTCCAATCTCCTCTAATACCTCATCATGGTGTCAGGGTTACCATAGTAGTTCAGTTTAAAAGGGATCTCAGAATCCATCCATGAACAAGAGTGCCCTCTCTGACATAGGCAAAAGTATTCCATCCTCCCTTTGTTCATAGCCCTCCAGTGAAGGGGAGATCACTACCTGTCGAGGCAGCTCATTCCCTTTTGGGACAGCTCAGACTCTTAGAAAACATTTCCTTGTTTCAGAGCCAAATCTTTGCTATAATTTCTATCCCTTGCTTCTAGTTCTTCCCCCTGGGGCCAAGCAAAACGGGTTGAATCTCTCATTTATGTGACAGCCCTTCTAATATTCTGAAGAAAGTTATTACCCTGGCTCTGCCACTTTATGACTCTGTGGCACAGCCTAATGAACTGTGGTTGCCCTGGGTGTAAAAATTCCTAGTTTTGATTCTGGGTGCAAACTACATGTTAGGTAAGGTTTGAGGGGGACGATCATTACTGACTACTAGACTGAGATCCACCAAGGCTTCCTGGAAGAGGTGGCACTTGAATTGGACTTTGCAGGTTGGATAGGAATTTTGCATGCAAAGTGGGCAAGGGAAGGCCTATCAGGCATGAGGAACAGCATGGGCAAAAGCACCAAAGTGGGAAAGCTCAGGCCTTATTGTAGAGATCACAAAATCATAGGATTTAGAGCTAGAAGAGGCTTTCAAGATCATTTAGTCGAACCCTTCATTTAAAGAGGAGGAAGGTGAGGCACAGAGAGGGAAGGGCCTTGCCCAACATAGGTAATAAATAGCAAAGACTGGATTTGAACTCAAGTCATCTAAGTCCATCCTAGTGCTCTTTCCCCCACACTACCCTGCAAGATGATAAACAGTACAGGTTGGCTGGAATGTAGATGGGAGATAATACAAGATAAGTTTGGGGAAAGGGTGGTAGCAGATTGTAGAAGCCTTGAATGCCAGGCAAAGGGGTTTGACTTTACCCAGTAGGCGTTTGAGGGAGGTAGGGCTTTTGAACAGAGGAATAACATGATAAGGAAGCTTTTTAATAGTGGTAGGAAGGATAGATTGAGGCAGTGAGAGAACAGAGATGGAGAAGGAAGGGGTGGAAGAGAGAGAGCAAGAGAGAGAGAGCAAGAGAGAGAGAGAGAAGGAGGGAGGGAAACAGAGGGAGGGAGGGAGAGAGAGAAAGAGAAGGAGGGAGGGAGAGAGAGAAGGAGGGAAAGAGAGAGAGAGGGAGGGAGAGAGACAAGGAGGGAGAGAGAGAAGGAGGGAGGGAGGGAGGGAGAGAGAGAGAAGAAGGGATAGAGAAAGAGAGAGAGAAAGAAGGAGGGAGAAAGAGAGAAGAGAAGGAGGGAGGGGAGAGAGAGGGAGAGAAAGGGAGGGAGAGAGAGAAGGAGGGAGAGAGAAAGAGAGAGAGAAGGAAGGGGAGAGAGAGAAAGAGAAGGAAGGGGAGAGAGAGAGAGGGAGAGAAAGAGAGAGAGTGAATATGAATATGAATATGAATACCATGACCCTTTTGGGCAAGGAAATTCTCTTGGGGACCTGATGTGGAGCCCAGACCATAGCACTTGAGATAAGAGGGTTGCTCCCTGGGCCCTTGGGTATGGTAACCATTGATAACCAATCAGCAAAGAGTGGGGAGAAATATCCTGGACTTAGTAAGTCACAAAAAGTGGTAATAGGTGGTACAGTGGATAGAGCATTGGACCTGGAGTCATGAAGAACTGAGTCTAAATCTGGCCTCAGACACTTACTAGAGGTGAGATCTTAGATAAGTCACTTAACTTCTGTCTGTCTCAGTTTAACCTGCCAGGATTGCCATGAGGATCAAATGAGATCGTATTTGTGGAGTGCTTTGCAAACTAATTCAAACCAAGACATTAATGTGGTATAATTCCATGTTCCCCTTCATAGAGTTATTTGTATTTTTCCAGGAGCCTCCTAGAGACAAGATGATCCAACCCAAAATCATTAATCTCTAATGCTAAAGATTCAAAGACGATCTGTAACATGCTAGTAGAGGAGAAATTTTTTGTTAAAGAAGGACCCTCCAGCTCTGCCTCCCCTTTAGGGGGCTTCCCAGTCTATCTTTGGGGCCAGCCAACCCTGCAGCCATCTGACTCTCTCCATCCATTTCCTCTCCCTGACTCTTTCTGATTCTCTCCTTTACATTCTGGGTCTAGCCTGATGTACTGTGGCATATAGGAAAAGTTGCTGACACTCTCTGGCTTCCCTCATTGGTAAAGACAATCATATGTGTCCCCTTCCCTCACCATAGGATTCATGAGACATGTACAAAATACCTCCTGGGAGAGAATCTCTTTCTGGATTCTTGTGATCTTTGGGGCTCTCAAATCTAGATCTGGGCTGTGTCACCCATGAGCTGTCCCAGGTCTAGGGACTTGATAATATTCTTGCTCTTGCCTTTCTCCAAATTCTCTGCTCAAACTAGGAGTTAGGAAGGAAAGAAAGAGCTAAGACAAGGGTCAGCAACATGAGACACATGCAGGCCATTGTTAGTGACCAGCCTTCCTTGGGACTTGGAAGAACAAGAGCCAGACTTCAACATATGTTCATACCCTCATGATCAGAAGATTAGAGGAAGGTAAAGTTTTTAAAAAGGAGCTGAGAACTATTCAAGTCTACCCTCTCATATGAGAGATGAGGAAACTGAGGCTTAGAGAGAAGAAGTCCAAGCTGGGAAGTGCCAAGGTTTAGATTATATGCTACTCATTCAGAAGGTTCAGGAAACAACTCTAACTTGGATTTTTTGACTCTGAGGCCAAAACTCTTTCCATTGCCTCATTCCAGAATCTGAGGGCTCCTGGTAGACAGGGGGTGGTGGTGGCAACCAGCACCTGTTGCAGTTCCTACCCTGCCACCCCCATATGCCAGAGAGGGGTTAGTCTGATGCCACAGCTGCCTGTTACCAAAGCCTCCCTGCTGCAAGGGAGTCATAGTATACCGGAAAGAACATGGCCTCTGGTGTCCCAGGGAAGAGCTGGATTGAAATTTGGCTTCTTTAATTTTTTTTTGGCCTGTGTGACCTTATGTGCATCACGACCTCTGTGGCAGGGGTGTGTTAGTAAATCTTTAACAATTGGCTTCTCATCCCCTCCCCCACAATATTTTCATGAAACATTAAAAAAATTATCTGTGTTATTAACATTTTCTATCACTTTTTAAAGTCTAGAAATCAACAAAACAATAAATCAAGCCCTGATTTGCAACCTTTTCCAATGAAGATTTAACAATTGGATATTAAACTCCATCAAGCTGACTCCAGAATACTCTTGTCCGTGGGCCTCAGTTTCCTCATCTATAAAATTAAGTGATTGGATTACATGATCTGTGAGGTCCCTCAGATCTATTATACTATGTGTGATCTTGGGCAAGTCTCTTCCCATCTCTGGGCCTCAGTTTCCCTCTCTGTAAAATGAGGAAGTTGGACTGAGTGGCTTCTGAGGTCCCTTTTAACTGTAGACCTAGAATCCTATCGTCCTTCCATCCAGCAGGCCTAGATAGAGCCTGGTGGCCTTGTTATGGGGAGGTGGGAGCAGAGAATGCTCACACCTGGGAACAAAGGACCCAACTCCAATGCTATCACCTCCCCTTCTGAGAGGGAACAACTAACAGGTGGGTAGACCTCACAGTATCACCCAAATCTCAGGACTAGAAAGACTCCCAAAGGCCATGTTGTCCAACCCACACCTGAGGCATGACTCACTGAGCCAACATTTCCATAAGTCTTTGTACATGTACCTTTATGTTCTTGGCAAGAATAATACACTGTTGACCCCCTGTTTGTCTCTCAGTCTAAGAAATCTCTGAATTTTTTTTTTCTTTACGAACTCCTCTCTAACCATCTTATACATGTGAAATTGATTTTTTAGAAACTAAACAGAAAGCTTCATATTTATCTCTATTCAATCTCATTTTAGAGGCAGGCTGGTGTGTTCTGTAGAGATAATCAGTCAGCCAATGATCATTTAAGCACCTACTGTGTGCCAGGCAGTGTACTAAGCACTGGGGATACAAAAGGAGGCAAAAGACATTCCTTGTCCTCAAGGAGCTCCTAATCTAATGGGATAGATAGGGATCCTACCCATGACACACACTAACTGGGTAACACGGACGAGTCACTCAATTCCGTGGTCTGCCTTCCAAGCTCATCCAAAGTCACTAGTGGGCTCTTAATGGCCAAATCCAATGACCTTTTCTCAATCCTCATCCTTCTTGACTTCTCTCCCACCTTGGACACCTTCAATCACCTCTTCCCTGATACTCTCTCCTCTTTGGGTGACTTTTTCAACCCTGCCTTCTGGTTCTCCTGCTATCCATCTGATTGCTTCTCAGGCTTCTTTACTGGTTCTTAATTCAGCACTCCATTTCCACCCCAAAGCATGGGTCAGATAATGTCTCCTTCCCACCTCCTACTCACTATACTTCAATGACTCCCTATTACTTCCAGGATCAAACACAAAATTCTTGATTTGGTATATAAAGCCCAGCCTGGCCCCTTCCTACTTTTCTAGTATTCTTACTCTTTTTTATTTAAAAAATGCATCTTTATAGATTTATTTTCATTTGTCTTCTCTCACATAAAAGGTTCAAAATTAAACCTTAAGTAAAGTAGCAGGGGTAAGTGGGAATGAAAGGGGATCCAGGCCATTCCCTCTATCCCAGGAGCCACTGTGGCACAAGGGCAGGGGGCAGTGTGCCCTTCCTTCTCTGATTACCTAGCACAGTATATATCTTGTGTGTGCATGGGTAGTTGTATGTTGTCTCCCCTTTTAGAACAGGAGTTACCTTGAGAGTTCCAAAACCATATTTTGCCTTTCTTTGTATCCTCAGGACTTTAAGGCTCAAGGCCTGGCACATAGTTAAGAGCTTAATATCACTGACTGACTAATCGATAACCTCTCAATACCCTAGGCAACTCTCTAAGACTGGGGTCACCAAGGAGTGGCAAATCTGCATTAGAGGAGGGACTTTTCACTCTGGGAGTCCCTCATGCCAATGGAATTGCAGGTCCAGACCAACAAAATGTTTTCAGTTTGCTAGGTCATACACATGGATCTCAAATTTAGAGCTGGAAGGGACCTGGAAGTCAACTGGTCCAACCACCTCATTTTATAACTAAGGACATTGAGACCCACCAACTTACAAAGAGAAAAAAACAACTTAGGTGGCCCTGCTCTAAAAAGCAAACAACCCCTGTGATCCTTGGGGTATATGATATTATCGTCATCATCATTATCATCATCATCATCATCACTCCAATTTTTCTAGAGCCCTTAAGATTTGCAGAGAATTATGTATATATTTCTTCATTTTATCCTAGGTAGGTGCTATTATTATCTTCATTTTACAGATGAGGAAACTGAGGCTGAGAGAGTGGCTTTGCCTTGGGGCACATAGCTAATAAATGGGGCAGGATTTGATCCCAGGTCTTTTTTTCCTTTTTTTGGAGGGGGAAGGCAGAGCAATTGGGGTTGAGTGACTTGCCCAAGGTCACACGGCTAGTTTTTTGTGTTAAGTGTCTGAGGCTGGATTTGAACTCACATCCTCCTGACTCCAGGGCCAGTGCTTCATTCACTGTGCCACCTAGCCACCTTGATCTCAGATCTTCTTGACTCCAAGATTGGCCCCCACCCACTATTCCATTGTGTCTCTCTGCCACCAGTGTACACCTAGTGTACACTCAGTCTCTCTGGGACTCAGTTTATATACTTTCCAGTGATGAAATGGAGTCTTTTATAAGATGGTGTGCTCCCCGTTACTGGGGACTAGCCAAGGAGAAACTTCAGGGCCACCTGTCAGGACTATCACTGAAAAAATTCCTGCACCAGGGGAGAGGTTCTTGGCTTTAAAGAGTGAATAGGTTTTAGAGGACATTGAGTTCAATTTGTTCATTTTATAGATGAAGAAACTGAGTCCCAGAAAGGTTACATGACATATCCAGGGTCCCATAGCAATGTCTGAGGTTAGACTGCACTGCGTATAAAGTCCACTTCTCCAATTCTATCTTTCCTCCTTCTGCCGAGCTGTGCCTTCCTCAATTCCACTTTCTCCACATTTTCTCGGTTCCACAGAATCCCCCAGCAACAGGTGGGAAGAGCTGAGAAATCTTGCTCCTGGATAGGGGTTGGTGGGAATGGAAGAGAGAAGAGATTTATTGCTTTTGGGCCCTGGAAGAAACAACTTTTTAAACAGCTTGGAGCTCAATCCTTGGAAATACACACTGTCCTCCGTGTGCCCCCCCACCCCCCGCAGCCCCACCATCCACCTGCTCACTGCTGGCAACCACCAAAACAGCTGTCATGGGGGGAAGGGGAGGAGAAGGGAGATGCAGAGCTCAGCAAGGCCCTCGACTTGGTGGTCTGGGAAGGCTAGCCTGGGAAAAAATTGTGAAATAGGCACTTGGAATAATAGACCCATAGACTGACCCAGCTAGAATGTACCTTAGGGATCAGCCAAACTAATCCCCTCATTATAGAAATGAGTACACAGAGGCCCAAGGAAGACAAGGAACACTCACAGCTAATTTATGGCAGAGTTGAGACTGGCTAGAACTTGGGTATCTTGACTCTGAGCTTGGGGGCAGCCCACAGATACTAGATTAGGGCAGACACACTGGTCTCAGGTAGGCCAGGGTTGGGGGAGGGACCTCAAGGACACATTTTCACCTAGCACCAACTTGGAGCCAAATTTAAGGCAGCTGGGCAGAATCATGTATGTCCTGGCTTGGGAACCAGGGAGCCATGAATTTGGGCCCTGGCTCCGTCATCTGTGGGCTGTGGACAAGTCATGGTTCTTGTCCTTTTGTGTCTCGTTTGCAAAAAGGAGACAATCTGACTTTTATGACCTCCCTCATAAGGCCATTGTGAAGAAAGCATTTTGTAAAACTTAAGGAGCTGTAGAAATGAGGAAAACTTCACAACTCCCACAGATCAAGGCCCTCAGTAGTGTGGGCACTTCCTCCATTGAGACAGAACATTTTCATCTCCTGTGATTCTTGTCCATGTTTCTCCATTAGTCCTCCACAGACTCCACACCCATTGTGCTGGAGGCCTCCCTCTGAGTCTTTGGGGATACCACTGCTGCTCTAGGGCTATCTGTCCATCTGTTGCCTTTCATTCTTGCCACAAGAGGCTCACCTCCTTTTCTGGTGATATATAAATGGAAAATAATGATAATAGTACTAAGAGGCAACCTGGTATGGTGAGTGGACGAAGAACCATCCTCAGAGCCAGGAAAACCTGGGATCAAGTCTTACCTCTGACATATACTGATTGTGCAATCCTGAAGAAGTTGTTTTTACCTCTTGTTGCCCCAGGCAATTCTCTAAGACAGGGATTAATTTTTTAACATAATTTTTTTAATGAACAAAAATGTATTTTCTCTCCCCCCTTCCTTCTGCTCCTGCCCCCACTCCAATGAAAAAGAAAGAAAAACACAACTTTTTTTTTTTTGCTTTTTTTTGGAGGGGGAAAAGCAGGGCAATTGGGGTTAAGTGACTTGCCCAAGGTCACACGGCTAGTAAGTATTAAGTGTCTGATGTCAGATTTGAACTCAGGTCCTCCTTACTCCAGGGCCAGTGCTCTATTCACTGCGCCACTTAGCTGCCCCAAAACAAAACTTTTATAACAAAAGTGCCTAGCTGAGCAAAAGAAATCCCCACGTTGTCTTATTATGTGCCATGGATCCATCACCTTTCTATCAAGAGACAGTAACATGCTTCCTTATTGGTCCTCTGGAATCATAATTGGAGATTGCATTGATCAGGAATTGTAAATCTTTCAAAATTATTTGTAAGGGAATTCTTCACCTGTTTGTGTGTCCTGGACCCCCTTTGGCAGTCTGGTTAAGCCTATGGACCCCTCCAAATAATATTTTTAAATAATTGGAGGAAATGCTAAATTTCAGTTAAAGATTAGTGAAAGCAAAGACATTGTTTTCCCATCCATGTTCACAGATCCTCTGAAATCTATTCATGGACCCCATGAGGGTTTGTGAACACCAGGTCAGGAATCCCTGCAGTCTAAGACTATAAACTGCAGAGAAGGCCCATTGGTAGAGAGAGTTTTGCCCCATGACTCCTAAGTTGTAAGCTGATCTGGTGACAACGGAGGTTTCCTGGAGCCTAGGAGGAATAGAGAAGGTGGGGGTGGTGGGTGGAATAGGGGGATCCTTGTCCCTGTCACCTGATCTGGGGGCCAGCTTTGGGCTGTGAAGGCCATACCTCTGGGGTTGTGGACTCTTCCATTGGACCTGAGCCCATAAACTGGAAACTCAAGCCTTTGGAGGCATGGGGTGCTAATTTCATATTCCTCTTTCTCTCCCTTGGTGTATGTAGTCTTAGATTCTTAACCCCCCTACCCCGGTCAGTTGCCCAACATTCAAGAACAGATAGGAAATTCATTTCTGGCTCCTTAACCTGCTTCCAGAAATAGACTCCCAAGCTAGGGAATCAACAGTCTTGAGGCCTCTTCTCTCTCTGCTTCCCTCTAACCAGCAAAGCCTTCAGAGTGGAGATAGTAAGCAAACAGAGGAAGAAGAGTTCCCTGTTCATGTTGCTGCCAAGGTTATGAAATGTTTTCTCCCCAACATCTTGTTGGGGTTGATGGGCTAGATGGGCTAGATGGGCTCATTTGAATGGTCTGCAGTTTCCAGTCCTTTAGCCCCTGGCCTGGTTGTTTCCCCCAGTTTTTGCATAGATCCAAACAGCTGGCTGAGTTTCAGTTTCTCACAACTGACCTCTCTTGTCCCCTCCAGGGAAAGGAGAGGAATTGTTTGTATTAGCTGGGCCTCCTAAGGGTAGGGAAGCTGGAGAAGGTATGCCTCAGGCAGAGGCTGCACACAGCTGTGGAATGAAGTACCATCCCTGATCAGCTTGGCACAAGGAATTAAGCCTGTTTTCAGATACAGACTGGCCCTTCCTACATGCCCTAAGTCCAGGAGATTGCTTCAGAACACCTGGAGGGAGAACGTGTCACATGGCTCCAGCCATGGGCAGTATTATCATAGAAGAGCAACATGGGAATAGGAGATGAGGAGTCCAGCTGGTACTAGAACTCAGATCTCTGAGCTGAGCCTTGAAGGCCTATAGAGGTTCCAAGAGGCAGAGGTGAAAGCATTCCTATCTTGGGAGACAGCCCATGCAAAGGCATGCAGGTAGGAGATGGGATGGCATGTCTATGGAGTAGTTAAGTGGACCAGTTTGTCTGGGATGTGGACTTTGTGAAAATAGGCCGGAGCTAGATTGTTGATGGGCCCAGTGATGGCAATGAGGAAGAAGATGGTTATGAGATTAATAAATGACAACTCCCATTCAATTCAACAAATGTTTAAAGTGTCCACTACATGTAAGTAATTAGGAATACACAAACAAATACAAAATCCCTGCTCTCGAGGAACATTCCAGGTATGGAGATGTAAATGTCATGCATGGGAAACAGCATAAATAGCAGTCTGTATAGTGGAAGGACTGCTCTCAATGGACTCAAAGAACCTGGGCTGAAATCCTAGGTCAGATGCTCAACTATTGGTGGGACCTTGGACAAATCAATCCAACTTCCTGAGCCTCAGTTTCCACATCTTGAAAATGGGGGGCAGGGCAGCTAGGTGGCCCAGTGAATAGAGCACTGACCCTGGAGTCAGGAGGACCTGAGTTCAAATCTGACCTCAGACACTTAACATGTACCAGCTGTGTGACCTTGGGCAAGTCACAAAAAAGAGAGGATTGAACTAAAAAATATATATATGTATATGTACATGTATATGTGTATATATTTACATATGAATACATATATACATACATGCACACACATATATACATTATGTATACACACATACATTATACACACATATGTATGTATGTGTGTGTGTGTAAGTGTGTATAGCCAAGATTTAAGCCAGGCGCTATGCTAAGTGTTTTACAGACATTATCTCATGTAATTGTCAGAACAACCCTGGGAAGTAGGAGCTATTATTATCTTCTCCATTCATGATTGAGGAAATTGAGGCAGACAAAGGTAAGTGACTTGCCCAGGGTCACACAACTAGAAAGTGTCTGAGGCTAGATTTGAATTCAGGTTTTTCTGACTCCAGGCCCAGCCTCTATCTGCTGCACCACCTAGCTGCCCCTCAAAGGTCCCTTTCAGTTCTATAAATCTATAATCCTGTGCTCCAGTGTAGACTAATTTGGTTGGAAGGTGGAATGAATGAAGAGGAATAATGTGAAATTAATCTAATCTGGAAGGATGGTGGAATGAACTGATGGAAAGTAAAGTGAGCAGAACCAGGAGAACATTGTACACAGTAACAGCAACATTGTATAATGATCAACTATGAATTACTTAGCTATTCTTAACAATACAATGATCCAAGACAATTCCAAAGGATTCATGATGAAAAATGTGATCCATTTCCAGAGAAAGAACTGATGGAGTCTGAGTACATTTTAAAGTATACTATTTTTCATCTTTTGTATTTTTCATGGTTGTTCTCTTTTGATTTGTTTCTTCTTTTATAACATGACTAATATGGAAATATATTTTGCGGGGGTGGAGCCAAGATGGCGGCATAGAAGCAACAAGGTTCTGCAGCTCCCACATAGCTATCTCAAATACCCATAAAATATGACTCTAAACAAATTTTAGAGCTCCAAAACTCACAAAACACATCTCCTGCTGAAGGCAGCTAGGCAGGAAGGGCTCATCACAGCATGCTGGGAGCTGAAACCAGCCCAGCCTGAAACTGTGGCTTGGCCCTGGGGGTGGCCAGGACAAGCCACTGCTGGAGCCTTCAGGGGAATGGATCAGCAACAGCTGTGGCAGTTTCCAGAATTATCAAGCCATAAGAAACAAGGGAAAAATGAAAGGTCAGTGGATCTCAGCTAAATTTGGGGGAGAAAAGCGGTCTGGCCGAACTGCCTGCAGGGCAAGGAAGTGGCAGAAGCAGCAGCCCTGCAGCCGCCTCCATGTGGCTTGTCTGTGATTCCTTCTGGTCTTCTTTCTGTTCTCTTCTGCATATCTTATTTTTAAAAATGCATCAACAACTCTATTTTTCTCTCTTTTGACTACTCAATCTCTAGTTCTCCTCTCCTTCCTCTTCTCAGTCCCCAAAGAAAAAATGAAAAACAAAACCCTCGTAACATTTGTTCATAGTCATGCAAAACAAATTCTTGCATTGACCATGTCCAAAACTGTATGTCTCATTCTACTTCTTGAGTTTGTCACTTTTCTGCCAGGACATGAGTAGCATGCTTCATCAAGAGTCCTCTGGAGAATGGTTAGTTATTATTTTGATCATAGTTCTTGTCTTTCAAAGTTGCTTTTCTTTACAGTTGTTATTACATAAATTTTTATCCTGGTTCTGGTCATTTCACTCCATATCACTTCATATAAATCTTCCCAGGTTTCTCTGAAACCAGTCATTTTGTCATTTCCTATGGCACAATAATATTCGATTATATTCATATACCATAATTTGTTTGACTACTTCCCAATAGATGGGCACCCCATCAGCTTTGCACATAATAAGTACTTAAAAATCATCATTGTTGTAATTGAATTGGAAACAAGAAAGTAAAGCTTTGAAAGGTTTAGGGATTAAAGGAGAGAAGGAGAGGAGAGAGAACAGGAAGAGGGGGTATAGTCTGATGTGAAGTGCTACAGTAGGGTCCTGAATGACCAGGGTGCTGTTGGGAAGCATTGGGAATACCAGTCATCCATCCTTTTTGTCTTTCATCCTTATAGTGCTTTACTGTTTATAAAGCACATTCACACCCATGAGTTAAACTGATTCTCACACTCCAAATGCAGTGCTATCTCTGCCGTCCTGTGGCTGCCATAAAGGATCAAATTACTGCTCATGATAAATAGTGAAACTCATTTTAACACTGCTCCAATTGAACCCAGCCATAAGCATCTGATTGCCTCTTCAGACACCAGTAAGACAACACAATGGCTTCCTTTGTCTTCTACCTCTATCTCACAAGTATCTCAATACCAACTAGGCCATCTTTTGCTTCAATTCTTATCTTGTCTTAAATCACTGAATGGGTGTTGCCTCAGACAAACTGAGACCTGGGAAAGATCTAGCTTAAAAAGGCCAAGGTGTCCCACTGCATCTGGGGCCATTTGCCAGTCATGCTGACCTATGTCTTACCACTGGACTTGGATGGCTCTGGAGGAGAGAGTGAGGCTGATGACTTTACACAGCCCTGACTCACTTAAATCCAATTCATTTACAAGTCAAGACATCACCCTCCTGATGTCATTGGTCCTCTTTGAGAGTGAAGGATGAACAACAACAACAACAATCTTAACAAGGATATCTGTCTCTTAAGGAGCTCAAGAAAAGCCCACTCAATTTCCAGGTCAGGTTTGGCCTCAGACATATATTAGCTGGGTGACCTTGGGTACCTTTGTTTACCTTAGTTTCATTATCTGTAAAATGGGGATAACAATAGCACCTACCTTCCATGATTGTTGTGAAGATCAAATGAGATAATATATGGAAAGTACTTAGCACAGTGCCTGGTACATAGTAGGTCCTATATGTGTTGTTATTATTATTGTTATTATTATTATTATTATCATTGGGCAGCTAGGTGATTTTCCAGTGGATAGAGCACCAGGCCTGGAATCAGGAAGACTCATTTCCTTGATTTCAAATCTGGCTTTAGACACTCACTAGCTGTGTGACCCTGGGCAAGTCATTTAACCCTATTTGCCTCAGTTTCCTCATCTGCAAAATGATCTGCAGAAGGAAATGGCAAATAACTCCAGTATCTTTGTCAAGAAAACTCCAAATGAGGTCACCAAAAGTCGGAAATGACTGAATACATTATTACTCTAATTCAAGGGAGAATCAGGGAATATGGAACTCAATAATTCAGTGTTCAATAATCTGGAAAATGTAAGTTACTTAAGAAAGAACTCCCTATTTGATAAAACTGTTGATAAAACTGGAAAGCAGTCTGGTGTAATTTAGGCACAGACCAACACCTTATATTATATTCCATGATATAATCTGAATGGATATGTAACCTTAATATTAAAGATTATACTATGAAAAAGTTAGAAGAAAAGCAGATCATATGCCTCTCAGAGCTACAAGTAGAAGATGTATTTTTAATCAAATGAGGGAGAGAGGCAACTGTAAAATATAAAGTAGATAACTTTGATTACATGAAAACAGAAAAGCTTCTTCACAGACAAAATTAATGTACCTAGGATAGATAAGAAGGGAAATGGTGAAATGGGAAAAAATATTTGTATCAAATTCTATGATAATGGTTTGGTATCAAAGATATGAAAACAATTAACAGATATATAGAAGACCAAAAGTCATTCGCATTAGATAAATGGTCAAAGGATATGAATACACAGTTCTCAAAATAATTGCAAACTATTAACAATCACTAAAAGTATGTGCCAAATCACTGATAATAAGAGCAATATAAATCAAAACAACCTTGAAGCTTTACCTCATCCTCTACAAATTGGCAAAGATGACAAAAGATGGGGACAGTTAATGTTGAAAGGGTTGTGGAAAAATAGGTGCCCTTGTACATTATTAGTTGAGCTGTGAATTGGTACAAACATTTTGGAAATCAATTTGGAATTATGCAAATAAAGTGACTAAAATGTCTATACCGTTTGACCCAGAGATTCCATTACTGGGTGTAAACTCAAAAGAGGCTGTTGATAAGAAGAAAGTCCCCATATACACAAAAATATTTATGAGAGCACTTTTTGTGATAGCAAAGAATTGGAAACAAAGTAGAGGCCCATAGATTTGGAGATGGTTAAACAAATTATAGTCCACGAATGTAATGGTTTTTTCAAGGAGATATTTCACATTGCCTTCTATTTTTTCATTTGTTTAGATCTGTTTAATATTATCTTGATTTCTCATAAAGTCATTTGCTTCCATTTGCTCCACTCTAATTCTGAAGGAATTATTCTCTTCAGAAAGC
>CM053582.1:22547754-22565254 GCA_028627135.1 Pseudochirops cupreus
TGCTGTCTTCCTCCCATTTCATGCTTTGATCCTTTCTGTCCCCAAAAAAGGAATCCAAGGTGCAGTTGCTGTTCTTACTTTGCTTCCTTTTCCTGCTCATGCCGCCAGTCAATTACTTGATTTTTTAGGTCTGTGGAACTCTGATTCCAGAGAGGAAAGCTCTGTCCCAAATCACTGGGGTTTTCACAGCTGCTGGAGCTATTGGGAGGCTGCCATTTTTTTGCAGCCTCCACCAGCTTTGACTCACTGAAAATGCACCCCAGGACCACCACCCAAGACCATGATCCGGATACAGGCCACTCAACACAAGAGCACTTAGCCTCTGAACAATCACTTGGCCACCCTGCAGTCTGCAGGCCTGGAGCGCTGAAGCAGCCACATGGAGGCGGCTGCAGGGCCGCTGCTTCCTGCCACTTCCTTGCCCTGCAGGCAGTTTGGCCAGACTGCTTTTCTCCCCCAAATTTAGCTGAGTTCCACTGACCTTTCACTTAGTCCATGTTTCTTATGGCTTGATAATTCTGGAAACTGCTACAGCTGTTGCTGATCCACTCTCCTGAAGGCTCCAGCTGCGGCTTGTCCTGGCTGCCCCCCCCCCTCCTCCCCGGGGCCAAGCCACAATTTCAGGCTGGGCTGGTTTCAGCTCCTGGCATGCTGTGATGAGCCCTTCCTGCCTAGCTGCCTTCAGCAGGAGATGTGTTTTTCTGTTGTGAGTTTTGGAGCTCTAAAATTTGTTTAGAGTCATATTTTATGGGTATTTGAGGTAGCTATGTGGGAGCTGCAGAACCTTGTTGCTTCTATGCCGCCACCTTGGCTCCGCTCCCCGATCAATCCCACGAATGTAATGGAATATTAGTTCCTACGCTGTAAGAAATAATTAATGGTATAAATATAGAGAAGCATGGAAAAAGCTCCATGAACTGATGAAGAGTGAAGTAAGCAGAGCCAAGGAAACTATGCACAACTACAATAATATAAATGATGACTTTTCTACTTCTACTTTTTTTTTGTCTTTAAAAATGCTATTTGTTATATGGGATGATTCTCTATGAGGGGAAAGGAGAGGGATACTGGGAAAAACCATGATGATGTTAAAACAGAAGATATCAATTAAAACTTATTTTAAAAAAAGAAGAGAGTGAGAGGAAAAGGAAGTGATGCACTGATTATAGATTACCTTTTTAAGGAATTTTGCCATAAAATGGAGGAGAGATATGGGGTGATTGAGAGTGGGGAAGGATTAAGTGAGGAATTTTTGAGGATCAGGATGCACAAGAATGCTTGTAGGCAGTAGAGAAACAGTAGGGAGACAGGGCAAGATTGAAGATTAGTGAGAGTGTGTGTGATAGAGGGGGCAATTTACTAGATATGACAGGATAGACTAGGATAACTTGTACATGTAGAGAGTTTTTCCTTGTTGAGGAGAAAGGCCACCTATTCATGTGAGATAAGGGATAAGTAAAAGACATTTGAGTGATGTGAGAGAAGAAGAGGAAACTCTCAGAGAATAGCTTCAATTTTTTCAGTGCAATATGTGATAAAGTTCACATGAGAGGGTGGAGTGATGGGAAGCTATGAAAGATGAAAAGTGTGGAGAAGCTGCTGTGATGAGTGGGATGGTGAATTAAGGAAATATAAAAAGATTAATGATAATAACTAATGTTTATATAGTGCTTACTATATGCTGGGCACTGTGATAAGTGCTTTACAATTATTACACATCTTGATCCTCATAATAACCCTGGGAGGTAGGTATTATTATTATCCCCATTTTACAGATGAAGAATCTGAGGGTATATCAAAAGTGACTTGCCCAGGGTCACACAGCTAATAAGTGCCTGATATTATATTTGAACTCAATTCTTCCTGACTTCAGGTTTGGTGCTCTATCCACCTAGGAACCTACTCCATGTATATTGCCTTGCTGCAGTGAAAGCCCAGTTGAGATTATGTAACATGAATTTTTTAGGAGACCAGTTAAGCATGGTTTCATGATTTTCTTTAGCTTTATATAGTTGCTTGTGAGTATGAGCAAAGGCAGTGGATAGTAGTAGTAATCCAAGATTGAGATCTGGCAGGGCAAGGATTAAGAGACTGCAGAGAAGAGGACAACATAGAGTTGAGAGATTTAAGATAAAAGCAAATTTATCACCTATGGAGCAGATATTCCATAGATCACAATGGAAGGATTTGATAGCCTTAGAGTGGGACACTGTGCTGGTGGTAGAGTAAGGTTGAGGGAAATGGGAATAAGCGATCAGCTAGTGGAGGACAGGGACTGGTTTGAATGATGATAGCTAGGGGTCCAGAATCACTGGGTTGGGGAGGACATGTCTGGTTGGGAATTTGTTAGTCATTGAGTAATGTGTTTAGGTAGATTGTCAAAATCCCTACTGGTTCAGCCACCAGGTGGAGTCTTCTCAAGGCCTTAGGTAGTTTCGTGGAGGGGACCAATGGAGGGAACTGATAGAACATTGTTTCTCCCCTTACCCCAAAGGCAAGGGATTGGTATACAGTCTTCTCCACTGTGTACTTAAGGTGGAATTGACTTCTAATCATCCCTATCAGTAGATTTTGGGGTTCATTCCTACTTCTGTCCTTCACTATTAGCTCAGGGCTTAAGGGCCACCTCCCCTCCCCCCCCCCAATCAGGGACTTATATTACATGTGTCCCAATGCAAAAAAATCACAGTGATTCCAAGGTCCAGTAGAATTCATTTTTTATATAATCAATCATTGATTGCTTGCTTGTATGATCCCTATGACATGATTAGATTGACTCCTGCTCCCTTGCTTACTGGGCTCTCTGGTCGTATTAATCTGTACTTGTTAGAATCACATACCATCATTCATTCATTCATTCATTCATTCATTCATTCACTTATCCTTTCATTCATTTGTTGAATTCAATTCAGTGCAACAATCATTTACTAAGTATTTATGATGAGTAAGGCACTGTGCTCGGTGCCAGGGTACAGCGTGACATGAAATATGTTCTCATGCCATTTATAATTTTACGGGGGAGGACAAGTACAGAAATTGCTATGATACAAGGAAGAATGAGATAAGAACAATTGAGGGATCCATAGAAAAATGTGCAAAATCTGAGGCAAGAGAGATCACTTTAACCTGGAGGGATGAGGGAGGGAAGAGTGAAGAAGGACTTACCTTGGTTTCCCACCTCAGCCTTGTCCTGAGTGTGTGACCCTGAGCAAGTCATTTAGTTTTTCATTGCTCCCAGCAGTTCTTCAAACTTATCAGTAAGATGTGGATCTGTATTGGTAGAATGAATTTCCTTATACTTCCCTATACAGATGAAATAACAGATTTAGAGAAAAAAAATCTCTCATTTGCCCAAAATCATACTTTTCAAAGCACTCGTATCCATTATGTAATTTGAATGTAGAACTCTGTGATATGGGTACTGACTTTAAGGAGCCATGTTTCCATCACTTGGCGGGGGGTGTCTATCAGTGCAGTCCCCTTCTGGGACCCTGAGGTCTACCTGTACTCCCATGTTACCTCCAATTTTACATTCTCTTCTTCTCTATGTCTTCTCCAATTGACCCATTTTTCAATTTTCAATCTTTGGTTATTTCTTTCCACTCAGATGCTGATTAGTTACTGCTGGTACATTTTTGCCCAGTCTGTCTTCAGGGCCTCTGAATCCATTGTATAAAAAGGTCACATTTCTCTATTTCAATTTCTGCTAATGGCTCTAACAACCTTTAATGGGAACGGAAGAGGATTTCACCTTTCAGAAGGTGTTGACCAAATTTCAACAAGTCTCCCATTAATTCTGGCAGCATTTCCAAGAATTTATCAAGTAGGACTGGTGGAATCTAGTACCCTGTGGTTACTAAGCAACTCCTGTTGTTCATTTGGACTAATTCTGCCAACTCTTGGGTACTATCTGTTGGGGTTATGCTTGTGTATATTTAAATCAAAATTGTCATCTCTGATAAACAACCTTAGATGGGCATCATTGGTAGGTCAATAACATTCCAGTGACTTCAAGTCACTACCTTTTCTCCAGAAGACCACCTAGATCATTGGTTGGCAAACCTTACAAAGTGATGATGTCCCGTCACCCAAAGGTGGATAAACTTGGGGACAATTAGTAGGCCTGAGGGGAAACCCTGCTCCCAGGACAACAACTAAATTGGGACCCAAGCATGAGTAGAAACCAGAGACCAGGCTGAGTTCTTGATAGCCCTTACATTCAAGGTGTTAAGATAGAAGTGAGAAAGTTGGGGAGAGGGGTTTCAAACCTTGGAGGTGGGAGGATTGGAGGGCTGGATACCATATGACAAATGATGGATAGAATTGATGATGGATAGCCTGGAGAATGGGGTACTTGGTAGGGGTAGGAGGGAGTCCTAGCTATCTTTAACTATTGGGTAAATTGCTGCCACCTGGGATGTGGACTGTACTTTTAGATGAGAGGATCATCAATATGAAGCTCATTCTGCTTGTCCCTATAGGATGGAAGAGATACATGTGTCCAACAGACCATTTCCCATAGTTGTTTATCATAGACATTGACTATAAGGCCTACTGACAAAACCCCAGGCACTTTCAACAGGTGTGAACAAGGCCAGTTTCAAGGGTGAAATTTTTGCCTTTCTGCCCAGGCCAGGGCAGCTAGGTGGTGCTGCTGTGGTTAGAGCACCAGGCCTGGAGCAGGAAGACTTATCTTTGTGAGTTCAAATCTGGCCTCAGATACTTACTAGCTATCTGACCTCGGGCAAGTCACTTAACCCTGTTTACCTCAGTTCCCTCATATGTAAAAATAAACTGGAGAAGGAAATGGGAAACTCCAGTATCTTTGCCAAGAAAACCCCCAATGGGGTCACAAAGAGCTGGACACAACTGAACAACAACAATAATACCCAGGTTAAGTAACCTACATTTATGCTCAAAGGGTAGGCTTGAATAATACCCCTTTCTATCCTCCAGGTTATAAGAGAGAATGAAATGTTTCTTTTTTAAAGATGGTGGTCAAACTAATGCACTGTTGCTAGAGTTATGAATGAATCCAACCCTTCTAGAGAACAATTTGGAACCATGACCAAAGGACAATCAATTTGTGTATACCCTTTGGTCCAGCAATACCACTACTAAGTTTGTATCACAAAGGGATAAAAAACAAAAATGAAAAGGACCTATATGTGTAAAAAAATTACAGCAGCTCTTTTTTTGTGGTGGCAAAGAATTGAAAATTGAGGGAATACCAATCGATTGGGGAAGGGCTGAACAAGTTATAGTATATGAACTACTGGAATGTTATTGTGCTATAAGAAATGATAAGCAGGCAGATTTCAGAGAAGCCTGGAAAGACCTACATGAACTGATTCAGGGTGAAGTGAGCAGAACCAAGAGACCATTGTACACAGTAACAGCGACATTGTTCAATGATCAACTATGAATGACTTGGCTATTCTCAGAAATACAGTGCTCAAAGATGATACCAAAGGACTCATGAGAAAAAATGCTATTCACATCTAGATAAAAAACTGATAGAATCTGAAGGCAGATCAAAACACACTGTTTTCACTTAATTTTTTTCTTTTGATCTATTTCTTCTTTCACGACATGACTAATATGAAAATGTTTTACATGATTGCATATATATATATATATATATATATATATATATAATCTATATCAAATTGCTTACCATCTTTAGGGAGCGGGAGGTGAAGGAGGGAGAAAATTTGGAGCACAAATTTAAAAAAATGAACGTTAAACTTTGTCTTCACATGTAATTAGGAAAATAGAATACTATTAAAGAAGAAACATTTCAAACAAAAACAATTGAGAAATAAAAATGGTCTTCAAGTAAAATCAAGAAGGATGGATTAAATACCTACTATGTGCCAGGAGCTATGCTCAGTGTTGGGCATGCTGATATAAAGAAAGACAAAAATAGTACCTGCCGTCAAGGAGCTCACAATCTAATGTGGGGAGATATCATGTAAACAACTATATGTCAACAAGATATGTTGTTGTTCAGTCGTTTTAATCATATCTGACTCTTCATGACCCCATTGGGGGTTTTCTTGGCAAAGATACTAGAGCACTTTGTCATTCCTTTTTCCAACTCATTTTACAGAGGAGGAACTGAGGCAAAGAGGGTTAAGTGACTTGCCCAGGGTTGCACAGCTAGGAAGTGTCTGAGGCTAGATTTGAACTCAGGTCTTCCTGGCTCGAGGTCCTATCCACTTTGCTGCCACTAAAACAAGATACACAAAGTAAATTGGAGATAGTCTCAGAGGGAACACATTAACATTAAGGGGGGCCTTCTTGCAGGAGGTGATATTTTAGCTGAGATTTGAAGGAAAACAGGAAAGCTAGGAGGTGAAGGGTAGGAGGGAGAGAATCACAGTGCAGCTAGTGAAAATTCCTGGAGTTGGGAGATGGAGCGTCTTGTGTGAAGAACAGAAAGGAGGTGAGGGTCACTGAATCCATAATTTTGGGAGGTGTTGATGGAATAAAGTGTAAAGAAGATTGGAAAAGTAAGAGGAGTTAAGTTACAAAGGGCTTTAAAAGATAAAAAGAGCATTTTATCTCTAATCTTGGAAACAATTGGGAACCACTGGAGTTTATTGAGTAGGTGAGTAACCTACACTTTAGGACGATCCCTTTGGCAGCTAAATGAAGAATGGATTGGAGTGGGGAGAGATTTAGGGCTGAAAGATCAAGTAGAAGTGTATTACAATAGTTCAGGTGTGAGGTGCTGAGGGATATCACCAGGGTAGAGGCAGTGTCAGAGGAGAAAAGTGGTGGTAAGGTATGTGAGAAATGTTACAAAGGTAGAATCGATAGAACTTGGCAACAGTTTGGCTATATGAAGTGATTTCCAGAAAGGGGTTGAAGGTGACACATGGCTTGTGAACCTGAGTGATTGGGGATAATGTTGACCTTGACAGTAACAGAGAAGTTAGAGAGGAGAGTTTGGAAGGAAAATCAGACTGAATAAAGTTAAGAGAATGAGGGGAAAGGAAGTGGAGGGAGTGATGGTGGACGGTCTTCCCAAGGATGTTGACCAAGAAGGGGAGAAGAGACAGAGAATTAGAGCCAGTGAGGATGGTTGGATCCAGTGAGGGCCTTTTGAGTGTGGGAAAGACAGGGAAATATTTGTAGGAGGTAGGAAAACAGCCAGTAGAAAGGGGGAGTTGGAGGATTATTGAGTAAATGGGAATGTTAGATGGGCCAATCTGCTAGACAAGATGGGATGGAATGGGAGTGTTTGTGCATGGTGAGCAGTGAGCCTTGGCAAGGAGAAGGGCCATCTTGGTATGAGATAGGACAGAAGGAGGAGATGTGAGGGAAAGCATCTGAGAGATCTGAGCTGAGGAGAAGAGAGGAAACTCTGAGAATGGCCTCAATTTTTCCCCATGAAATATGAGGCAAAGTTCTCAGCTGAGAGAGTTGGAAGGTTTGAAGAAGAAAAGGATTTGGAAAAGCCACTGATTTGTTCCACTTGTCTCTAGGATGCCAGAACCAGGAAGAGTGGGGGGAAAGCTGTAAAGTTTAGCAATTTAGACTCAATGTCAGAAAAACCTTCCTGACTCTAAGAGCCATCACAAAGTGGAATGGCCTGCTTTAGGAGGTAGTGGGCTCTTTGTCATCATAGGGCATCAAGCAAAAGATCTGCTAGCTGGCCTCTTATGGCCTTTGTAGCTCTGAAATTCTATTATTGTTTGATTCTGGGAAGAAAGCAAGCCCCAGCACCTCCAACTCTGCCAGATGGAGCTGCCACCTGCTGAGGGCCCCATTGCTCTCACACCCCTCTTCCCAGCAGTGGCATACTGCCCACGTGGCACCTGGTCTGAAGATCTGCGCCAAGCAAGATGCCTGGGATTTGTGGCAGTATTAGCGTCAATGGTGGTACATTGGCATCAGGAAGACACCCCCCACAACTTTCAACTGAATTTGCCCAGGTGCCAGAATTCCTAGTTAGGGACAAAATAACATGTGCATTGCTTTACCAACCTTCTTTGATAAGAACAACTAACAATTACATATGTGTTTTTTTTTATGCCAGGCACTGTGCTAAGTCCTTTACAATTATTATCTCATTTGATCCTCACAACAACCCTGTCTGAGAGGTGCTAGAATTACCCTCATTTTTCAGGTGAGGCAAACAGAGGTGAGGTGACTTGTCTAGGGTCACACAGCTGTAAGTGTCTGAGGCTGGATTTGAACTCAATTCTTCCTGACTCCCAGCCCAGTGCTCTCTCCACTAAATCTTTGAGCTGAATGAGACCACAGTAGCTGCTCCTGAACAAAAATCCTGTCTGCAATACCTGACAAGTGATCTTTGAGCCAGTGAAGGAGAACCCACTGGCTCCCAAGGCAGCCCATCCCATGATGAAGGCAGCTCTCATCATTAGAAAGCTTTCCCCCTAACGTCAAGCCTGAATCTGCCCCTTTACAGCTCCCTTCCTTAGTGCTTAGCTCTGCTCCTTGGCCAGAATGTGTGGGATGGGTGTGTGTATGACATATGACATATCCCTTTCTATTATTGTCTTTAACAACATGGTTGTGGTTATTAGGTTATGGCTTGGGGCACTGTTTAATTCACTCTGCATCAACCCCTGCAAGCTCTCTCATATTTCTTTTATATTGGTTACCCTATATTTATATTTGGTAGCCTATCATTTATTATATTTATTAATTCTAAATTATTATTATTTATTGTATTTATTATACCACATATCCTCTCATATGCATATACTGAGAGACACATGACTTTCTCTCATGCTCTTTTCTCCAGCCTGATTGGCTGGCTTGTCCATACTTCATTTTTCATCTCCAGACCTTTGCCTCTTGGAATTCCTAGCTTCCTCCAAGGAAACCTTGGCTGCCGCCTCCTCCAAAGACCCTTTTCTGATGCTACTAGTTATTGGTGCTCTTCCCCTCTCCTCAATCCTTAAATTATTATTTTGTTCATGGAGGAAAGGAAGAAAATTAGCATGTATTAAGTACTTATTATGTATCAGGTACTGTGCTCTGCGTTTGACAAATATCTCATTTGATTGCACTAGCCTTGTGAGGAAGGTGCTATCCCCATTTTATGGTTGAGGAAATTGAGGGAGACAGAGGTTAAGTGACTTGCCCAGGGTCACACAACTAGTAAGTGTCTGAAGCTAGATTTGAATTCATTTCTTCCTGATTTAAGGTTCAGCAGCACCTATCCACCGTTCCATTTAGCTGCCTCCAAGGTAAACTGAGGTAGTAGATAGATAGTTGGCCATCAGGTCTCTGATACATACTGGCTGTGTGACCCTGGGCAAGTCATTTAATTCTTCAGGGTCTGCAGGTGGTAGAGGGGATGTTGATCTGCACTGATGGAGGGAGTATTCTCACTAGGAGTTCCCTAAATGGATAAAAAACTTACCTTTAGGTTGCCCCCCCCCCCCGATACTACATACTCTCATTTATTCAGCCATCTCCCAATCGATGTACCTGGAGCTTCTTTCTGGTTTGAGGTGGGTTGTTTTTTAATTTTTTTGCTATTATACAAAATCCTGCTAGGAATATTTTTTATATAAGTAGTTCTTTTTTCATATCCAATAACCTCCTTGGGATATTGCTCAGGGTGGAGGGGCAGACTGCTGGTTCAAAGGGCATGAGAACATTTTTTGGTAGCTCATTGTAGAATTCCATATTGCTTTCCCAAGAGGCTGGACTAATTCATCCCTCTACAAGCAATATTAATAACCACATGTGCGTCAGCATTGCATTTTTATGCCTCTTTTCATGAGTAAGTCCTTGTCAGTAATATGCTGCTGCCGCCTGCTTATCCCCCCTCATGTGTTTTTTTCATTGCCCTTTGGGTCTCCTGCAATTGGGTTTCTTATGAGAGCATGAATCATAGCTATATAGCATACTTCATTACCTCAAAGATCTGTAATTTCATCAGCATGGGGCCCAGCTTTTACATTGACGCAGGCAGTGTGCAGCCCCTCTCTCTCTTAGGAGATGTTCTTTGGTGGGGGGGTATTGTCGGAAATGTCATTACCTTGGGGCCAGGTTGAGGAGGAGTTAGCTAGGCTGCTCCTCAGTGCAGGGCCATCGGGAGAATGCACAGAGATGAGAATGGTTTAGGATTTTGCCAGTATGTAGAACCCCCAGGGTGGCAATCCTTTCCACTGGTAAAGATTCCAAGCCATCTGTGATTTGGCAGATAATTCCTAGGGAGTTACCTGAGGCCCTAGTGGTTAGATAACTTGATCAGGGCCCCATAGCTTGTCCCCAAAGGGGGGAATCATAGATCTAGCCCTGCTGTCTAGCTGGAAGGCTTCTCTCAGGCACCATCTCCCCCTCTTCCCCCCTCTTCATTTGAAGCTCTCTTCCTGATTCCTAGCCATTCAGCCACAGTGTACAAACTGGGAGAATAATGGAGTTAAAAAAGATGAGTTTTTCTAAGAAGTGATGAATATGAAAAATTCAGAGCAACCTGGGAGATTCTGAATGAATGATGTACAATGAAAAAAACAGAGTTAGGGGAAAAACAGACCCAATGACCACAGTCATGTAAACAACCATAACACTGGTGAATTACGACGAACAATCTCAGGCCTGGAGAGCTAATAAGGAAACACACCTTCCTCGTCTTGTACAGAGGTGGGGACTAGGTAGGTGGAATGCCGTATACACTGTCAGATGGGGTTGTTGCTGTGTGGATTGGCTTTGCTTGAAAATGTTACTCTTTAATGGAAAGGAGTTCAGTGGGGGAGATGGAGAAAAATGTGTGTTAATACAAAAAAATAACATAAGTTCTATTAGAGAAAGATGAATTTTTGTGCAGGGAGCAGAGCCATAACTAGGCCAGGGCAACTGGACCTTTGCCCCCAGGGCATTAAAATTTATAGGGCCTTTCCAGGGCTTGTATTCCTTCTACAGATTTCTACCAAGCTTGAAACCTAACTAGCACCTATTTGACATAGGAAGTTACCAGCTACTCCTCCCCACCTCTCCCCCCATACCCCTCCAGGTAATAGCTTCTCCATCTCAGTTCTGCCCTACTTGTCAGTCAATAAACATTTATCAAGCATTGATCTATTACTTAATTTATTATTATTGTGTATTTATTTTGTATATGGAAGAAAGGAATTTATGTGCCAGGTACTGTGCTAAGGTCTAGGAATGCAAAAAGAGGCAAAAGACAGTTCTTGCCCTGTTGTCTCCCTTGGTTGTAGCCTCCCTAGTGGTGATCTCACATTGTTCTGGAGTTCCCCTCCATAGGTTCCTAACCCTACCTCCAGGACCTTGATTTGGGCAAATTTTGTGGTGCTTGCCCCAGACACCAGAACTGCTAGTTATAGTTCTGATGGAAAGCACCTTGAGATGGCCAAAGGTGCTGCATCATTTCCCAAAGGTTATTCAGCCCTATCTCTTCTATTTGATTCTGGGCCCAGCTTGTTGCTTGTTTGCAGTGCACTAATGGCTTATTGGGAGGGCTTGCCCCTCTGATTGCAGATATTTTTTTTTTGAACTGGCACCTATGATTTCACTCCTTCTGCCAACACAGATCAGTCCCAAATCTGCAACTCTTAGGCTTAGAGCAGTGGTTGTTAACCTGGGGACCATGAAATAATATAAATATAATGTATATAATATAATATATAATGATACAATTATAATATATAAATTTTAAGGACTGTATTTCAATATAATTGGTCCCTTTGGAATCCTATATATTTTATTTTATGCACTTAAAAATATGATTCTGAGGAGGGGGCCATCCCTACGCTTCACCAGGCTGCCTATCCAGGCGGTCCAGGACACAAAAAAAGGCCAAGAATCCTTGGTTTAGAGAGTTACTAGGGGCATTGTTATTATCTGGATAAGAGGTATTTTTTCCCTTCACTTCTGCTTTCCTGTGTGGATAGCTAGTCTGATCTCTTTTGGACAGTACTCTAGGGGAGCACGGTATGGTAGAGAGCTGGCGGAGGAGCCGGGAAGACCTCTGCTCAAATCCTACCTCTGATACACATTGACTGTATGATCTGGACCAGTCACTTAATCTGTCAATGCTCTAGTTGAGAGGCGTCACACATCAGGACCATGCTCCAGCAATACTCCTGAGTGATGCCAGAACCAGATTAAAATACATTTGGGAAATATTTAACAAAATAAATAAAAATACAGTAGAACATAGATATGGACAGCTGGGTGGTGCAGTGGCTAGAGTGCTGGGCCTAGAGTCAGAAAGACCTGGGTTCAAATCTGTACTCAGATACTTATGAGCTGTGTGACCCTGGGCAAGTCACTATACCCTGTTTGCCTCAGTTTCCTCATCTGTAAAATGAGCTGGAGAAGGAAATAGTAAACCACTCTAGTATCTCTGCCAAGAACACCCCAAATGGGGTCACAGACAGTCAGACAGGACTGAAATGACTGAACGCAATCACATAAGAATAGAGATAATGTTAAAACATAGTTTTCTAAAGTTAATACACTATGCAGGGATCTTTGGGTATGATCTAGTGGCTTCCATTTCTATTTGAGTTTGACATTATCACTCTAGGTACTTCTATGAGATACAGAGAAGGTGTGCTGACCCACATCAGTAAAGGGAATTTCCTCACTTGGGTGTTCTCTTTGTGAATGAAATCGCAGGTTCCTATCCCTACAGTAGATTAAACCCCCCTCCAACTGTTTGGGAGAAACCTCTTATTTTTCCTGAAAATTATCTAAGAAAGCTTTGAGCACACAAAAATAAACATTAAAGTAGGTCAAATGGAGAAAGCAAAGAAATGTAGGACATTTGTTTGGTTACCAAAGAACAGCTAACACATTTGGGTCATGCTCACATGATCTCTATTTCTTCTGCCCCTTCTTTCGCTTCTATGGCTGGCATTTGAAGCCGGTCATAGTTTGCCTCCAACTTATCCCTTGTTACTTGCCCTCGTACACTCTACGTTCCAGCCAAACCGACTGACTTGCTGTTGCCTGCACATATTCCTTTCATCTCCTACCTCCACACCTTTTCAAGGCTGGCTTCCATTCCTGGAATGTTCTCTTCTCTTATATCTCCTTGGAATCCCCAGCTTCCTTCCAAACACATCTCCATGAGCCCTTTACTGATTTCCCTAATTGTGAGCACTCTGCCCTCTCCACCCTGAAACTAATTGCTATTTATTTTCTGTGTGAGTGAGAATATGGCGTGGGACAAATTGTTCTCCAAATGTGTTCTACAGACCCTTAGGGATCCTTTTAGACTCTTTCAGGAGATCTGTGAGGACAAATCTATTTTCATACGAATACTAAGATGCTTTATGCCTATTAAAATACCCCCTATTCCAGTTACATACCTGTATGATGCTAGAATTTTCATATATTTCAACCAAAGCAACATATTACTACTGATTGACTGAAGAAGCAAATCTCAAATCTGCTAGTCTTCTTTGGAGCCAGACACAAAAGAGATTTGTGAAGCTATGTAAAACAATGCTACTCTTCTCATGAAATTTTTTTGTTTTCAAAAATATAGGTATTTTTCACAAAAATACTTATGTTACCACATAATGAGTTTATTATTATTTTAAAATTAATTTATGAATCAACATTTTAAAATCTTAGTTTAAATGTTGAAGATTGTAGACATTGCTAGATTTAACCCACATAAACAGAAGCTCTTCGGAGGGAGATCTTCAATAATTTTGGGCAATGGAAAAGTATCTTGAGACCAAAAAGTTTGAGCATCACCAGTGTAGTGAATGAAGAGATGTTCTCTGAGCCAGGAAGGCCTGGGGTCCTGTCCTGTCTCTGTCACATACTGGCTAAGGGCTTAATGAAAATTCTCTTATCCTCTTAGGCCCCCAGTCCACTCTTTAAGACTGTAAGTTACAGAGAAGGGCTTATCTTCATTGGCAGAGCTGTTTCCTTACTGGAAATTCCTGCCATCCATGAAATTATAGGTCTGGATCAATATTTTGTACATAATTATCTATGTATATGTTGTCTTTCCACTCCTACCCCGCAAAATGTAATCTCAGTGAGAGCAGGACCTGCTGCTTTTTTTGTCTTTGCATCTTCAGTATCAAGTGGAGAATGGGGATAAGAGCTGGCTTTGGGATTTTCTTGGGAGAGGACACTTCTAGTAATGCAGGTTGGCATCCTCTTTGTAACTTGAGGGCTTAAAGAATTGCCTGCGCCATGAAGAGACTTCCCAGGATCCCACAGTTAGGATGTGGCAACCCTTTGAAACTTCTTAGTTTCAGAGCCAGTTAACTGTGTCTCTATTATGTCATGCCATGATGTGCTCAGGTGCCCATCTGTTAATTGCTGGCTCAGGAATTCATCATTTTTTCAGTGCTATCTGAAGCTCCACCACCGACCCTATTTCCCACAAGACAGAAAAAAGAAGTGCCTTGCCTCCTCCCTCTATTTCAGTATTCCCTGGTCTTTAAGCTCTTTTCCAGCTGAGATGGTCTATATGTGAGGGTGCTAAGGCACCTGGAGGCCTTTGGGGTGTCTCTTCTCTACTACTGTATCTCAAGACTTCACTGGCTGTTCCCATCCCCTTGGGAGTCATCTGCTAGTACCGTGGTTCTCTTTAAGTACTTAACCTCAACTAATGTTTACAAGAAATATTATACTTGAAAGATATAGCAGTAACAAATGTGCAAACATTTTCCCTCGACACCTCAGGGAATACTCTATACCACCTCAGTCTTGGGCTCTAAACTTAGCTCAGCATCTCCATAGCACTGTTTCTTCCAAGTTCATGCCCAGAAGTGGCATTCAGATGAGTCCCTATCTCAGGTTCTAAGGGCCTCCATCCAGAAGGTCACTACCAAAGGTCACTTCTTCCTTGGGGCCTAGATACTGAGCTGGTTGAAGACCCAGAGTCTGGAACATTGGGATGCTGGGGTGCTCTCCAGACCTTTTAAAACTCCCAAGATTCCACCTCATTTACCTAGAAAAGAAAAGAACAAAAGTGAAGGGTAAGAACAAATGCAAGGCCCCCATTTCTCAGGGGGCCTTTGATAGAAACTTAGATACAAAATAAACCCAACACTTCCAAGGGAAGGGCACCAGGTCCTATGAGAGGGGAGTGAGATCACAATAGGTTTTGGGTAGGCCAGGGATTATTAATGTTTTTTGTGTCCCTAGACCCCACTGGCAGTCTGGGGAAGCCTATGGACCCCTTCTTAGAATAATGTTTTTAAATTCATGAAATAAAATAGAGAGTTCTAAGGAAAGCCATTACATTGACATATAGTGATCAAAATATATGTTTTTTTAAAAAACAAACAGATCAAAGCCACAGACTGCAGACTGGGGGAGCAGTGGAGGTGGCCCTCAAGTTGAGATGAGGAAGGCATCCATTCCAGACTCAAGGGCCAGCCTGGGCAAAGGGGCACAGGGGAGAGGTGCAAGGATAGCTCCAGGATGCAAGTTAGTTTGCCTAGAACATAAGTGGGCACAAGTCCTGGAATATTCATGTTTACTTATGTAAAAAACCTGAAAAGCTAGGCTGGAGCCCATTGGTGAAGGGCTTTAGAAGTCAACAAAGGAGTTTGTAACCCACATCTCCGGCCTCAAAGCCTAGGGCTCTTTGCACTAGGAACCTTTTGTCTTTCAGATTCTCATCCCCACCTTACTTGAGCAAGTTTTCTCAGGGAACAGGAATCCTGCCACCTCCATAGTTTGAATTCCAGCTCTGCCATATACTTCCTGTGTGACTTTAGGCAAGTCACTTCTCTACAGGCCTCAGTTTCCTCCTCCCTTAAATGAAGGGTTGAGTTCTATTACCTCCCAGGTCTCCAGCTTTAGACTGAGGATAATTAAGCCAGAAAATCCAAGTCACCAACTCTAAATTCACACACTAACTACACATCTCAGTTCCTTTTCTCTCATAAACTGAAGGGAGGGTCCCCTAACCAAGTGCACATTTCCTATGTTTTCAAAACTGAGAAAGGATCTACGTTCTCTCTAATGGCCTCTCCAGTCCCAACAAATCTCTCAGGTATGTGATTATTCAAATCACAGGAGGCTGCTTCCAGTCCCATCTAGAATAGAAGGGACAGTAAAGAAGGAAAAATCCCCAGAGATGGACTGTATGTGATTCTTTAGGTTCATTCTGGACTCCTCCAATTTCTTTCTTTGCTTCACAACATCCCCTCCCCCCCGCCAGCCATCCCGATACACAACACCCCAACCAGGTCTCTAATCTACCTGGAACAGTAAACATTATAGAGACCTACAGACTTCCAGAATCACAGAAATTCTGAGTTGGAAAGGGCTGCTACCAAGGCTAAGGTCCTCTTGTAGTTGGTCCAAAATAAGCTACACATTGTCACATAGAGTTGTCAGTCACCCAGCCTTTGCTCAAAGACCTCCAGTGAGGAAGCCCCCAGCAATTCTCATGGCAATCCATTCCGCTTTTGGACAACTCTCATTGCTGGTAAGTTCTTTCTGAAATCTAGCCTCAATTTACCTTTTTGAAATTTCTATACCGCCCCCCCCCCCCCAGCTCTTAGTTCTGTCTTTTAGAGCTAAGGAAATCAAATCTAGTCCTTTTTTATAAATGACCGTTGCTTAAATGCTTGAAATCAGCTATGATATGGCCATGAGTCTCCTCTCCTTCAGTCTAAAATATGTCCACTTCTTTCAACCTGTCCTCCAATGTTGTGGGCCATCCTGGCAGAAAATTCCTTCAACCTTGAAGACTTTGGGTCAGCTTAACTGAGAGATGATGGTAACTGTAGTGGGACTTAGGAGAATTTGGTTCCCACTCTGGCTTTGTGGTTAATTTGCTGTGCAACCTTGAGTGGGAAAGTCCCTTCCTCTCCCCTCCCTGCAAGAGGCAGGGTTTGGGCCAGATGTAATTTAAGCCAGTCTCTTCCAACTCCTATTTTCTATAATGTCTGTTTCGAGGTCTCTCCAACTCTGCTGTTGTTCTGTTTGATATTCTAAGGCCCCTTCCAGCTCTGGCATTGTATGAGTCTTTACCTATGATTCATCCAAAGGGATGAGCAGGAGTGGCATTAAGTGCATTCTGTGGAGGCGAGGGAGATGGGGTGCTGGCGGTTGTGGACAAAGGGATAATGGAGACATATCAGAAATAATTGGCTTGGATTTTCAAAAAGCCTCTGAAATAACCTCTTATGGAAAATCACATATGCATGTGCTCACAACTAGACATGAACACACGATTCCTTCCCACCTCCCATCCCTGCTTCACCTTGGAGGGTAAATCTGAATCTGTGAATTCAAAACGTGCTGAAGTGAAGGGGCACAGCAAGGGTGGCCCGAAGCTTCAGGCTGGCAGAGAGGGGCAGCCTGACCACTACTGGGATGGGGAGCCAGGAGCAAAGATATGAAATATGTTCATTAATGAGCCCAAGAAGGAAATGACTAATAAATTAACGGAAGGAGGCTGATGACACCAAGGCACTTGGTTAATTAAAAATGTGGAGGTCTTGGAAAGACTCCTAAAGGGCCCTGAAGGCTTGGAAATGGGTGACAGGAGGCAAATGAA
>CM053582.1:22566802-22582165 GCA_028627135.1 Pseudochirops cupreus
TCCTTTTCCATATGTTCAGTTTTTATTTTTAGGGAAGTATTTTCTCCAGTTAGACTTTGGACCTCTCGTCCTAGTTCTCCAATTTTACTTTTTAAAGATTTGTTTTCTTCAGTGAGATTTTTTTTTCCAATTTGGTCACTGTAGATTTAAATTTATCTCCTACCTCTCTAATTTCATTTTTAAAATCCCTCTTGAGATCCTCCAAGAATGCTTTTTGGGCTTGAGACCAATTCACATTTCCTTCTGTGGTCTCCAGTGTGAGTAAAGAGTCTGTGTTGCCTTCTGAATTTGGTTGTTCTTGCTCACTATAGAAAGATTTGATTGTCCTAGCCTTAGCAGTTTCCTTCTTGCCCATTGTGGTTGCCTATGTCCTGTATTTTTAGAGTGGATATCTGCTTCTGGGGTGCAGAAGTATTGAGCTTCTCAGGTTTGGAGGTAGGGGTTTGGTTGTAATCTTTGTGAGCTGTAGCCTCTGAGTGTCTAGACTGAGGCCAAGGCCAGGACTCTCAATGTGTTCCATGAGTTACCCTGAGGCTTACAGAGTAACCTATGGGGGCAGGGTGGTCTGGCTCCTTCAGGTTTCCACCTCTGTGTCTATGGGCTACATACAGCTCAGGCAGGCTCAGTAGCAGAAGGCCAGCAGAAGGGCAGGGCAGGGCTGCAGTCTGCTGATTGGCCAGGTGGTGCTAAAGCACACCTGGGCTTTTGTTGTTAGTGTTTGCTGGCTCCACCATCCTGGGCTTAGACTCCATACTGTCTCCCTTCCCCTTTCCTCAGTGACACCCAAGCCTGAGGCTGTTTCCACTAATTCAAGATTTTACTCTGGGTGGGGCATTTAACTCTGGACTTTTCTGGGTCAGGGAGGGGGGATCAGAGCAACTAAATTTTATTCCTCCATCTTGACTTCTGGAAGTTTGGGTATGTAATTTTTGAACATCCAGACTCTGGGCTGTTCACCCCAGGAAAAGCTGCTGACCCTGCTGTGGGCCCCAAGTTTTCTCCTACCCAGCTCTGATGATCCTCTGTTGTGTGGTGAGATGGCTGCAAACCCCTCTGGCTGGGTGAGTCTGCTGGCTGGTTGGGGCTTCTTCTCAGTCTGCTGTACTCTGCTCTCAGATCCACACTGGTGCAGCCCCTGTGTGCTCTGCGTTCTCCCTGCCCAGACCTGAGTAGGCACTTTCCTGGGCTGGGAATCTGTCATGCTCTGTGTCTCAATGGGTTCTGTCACTCTTAAATCCATTCAAATTCACTTTTTAGCTTTTAGCGACAGAATTCTTGGAGGAGCTTGGAAAAGCTACTGCTTCCTTTCCACCATATTAGCTCTGCCTCTCTCTAAAGATAATTTTCAACATTCATTTTTATAAGATTTTTAGTTCCAAATTTGAGTTCCAAGATGGCAAGCAATCTGATATAGGTTATATATGTGCAATCATGTTAAACTTATTTCCACCTTAGTCATATTGTGAAAGAAGAAACCAAACAAAAGGGAAAAGCCATGAACAACAACAACAACAAAAAAAAACCAAAGTAAAAATGGTGTGCTTCAGTCTTCCTTAAGACTCCATAGTTCTTTCTCTGGATGTGGCTGGCATTTTCCATCATGAATCTTTTGGAATTGTCTTAGATCCTTGCATTGCTGAGAAGACCTAAGTCTATCACAGTTGATCATCACACAATGTTGCTGTTACTATACAATGTTCTCCTGGTTCTGCTTACTTTGCTCAGCATCAGCTCATGCAAGTCTTTCCAGGTTTTTCTGAAATCCACCTGCTCATCATTTCTTATAGCACAATAGTATTCTATTACATTCATATAAAGGGGTACCTTTTCTTAGGCAGCCTCCTTGTTTCAGTAAAGGGTCCCAAATGAATTGCCTAATTATGAGCTTAATTGAAATCAGATCATTAACAACAGAATGGCTAACACTTTGCAGTTTACCTCTTGGGGGCCCTTGCCCAGGGACATTCCCTGGGTTCCTTATCCACCCAGTGTATGTAGTTAAAACCAGAATGGGGGGTGGCACTATTGAGGATCAGTTGCTCTCCTTACACTGAGACTGCAGGAGGCTTGGGACTGAGTCTCCCTCAACTGGTTATGAGCTCCCCAAGGCCAAGGATCATGTCTTCCCCATCACATCAAGGACTCCCTGAAGAGAGGTCCCATTCCTTTCTCAGGAGATGTAGAGCCCTCCTAAGGTGGTGGCTACCATGTCTCCCTCCCATCAGGCTGGTCTAGGAGGGATGGATTAGCTTTGTTCTGCTTGTCCCCAGAAGGCAGAACTATTACCAAGGTTGGGGAGGGGGGTAGAGTTGCAGAAAGGCAGGTTTTAGAGGTCAGGAAAAATGTCCTAATCTGCAGAGCTGTCCAAAAGTTCCATGAAGGTACAGGCAATGTCTTCCTAATGAGGTGGGGATGGGAGTGAGATACCAGAGATCAGGAAAGGTCTCCCACCAGATTGGGACTTCCCAGAAGGCCCAGGACTCCTGCTTCCTCTGTCCTTCCTCCTAGAGGTGAGGGATCTTATAAGTACTGCTCCTGAACCATTGGATACTAAGTCAAGTGCTAGACTAGGAGTTAGGGAGGCTTGGCTTTGAATCCAGCCTCTGAGCCTTATGTGGCCAGAGGAAGATCATTTCCCTTCTGGGCTTTAATTTCCTCAACTGTTTAATGGGAAGAATAATTCTGGCAACAGTCTGCTTCATAGGTTTGGTATAGGTTTTATATGTGTGACACAAAGCTTTGTGAACCTTCAAACCCTCTAGGAGTGTGAACTATTGTTGTTTAAGCAAGCTGACAATATGGACTCAGAGCCTTCTCACCAGGAAGTGTTGTCCCTTTAGTAGATTATATATAGTCCCACCAACTGAAAGGAGAGGGATATTACAGAGGATCACAGACCTGGAGCTGGAAGGGATCCCTTTGTTTTACAGAGGAGGAAACTGAGGTCCATGGAGACCAGGTGACTCATCCAAAGTCACACAGCTAGCTAGTGAGCCTCAGAGGTAGCATCTGATTCCAGAGCTCTTTCCACTGATGCAGATTACTGGGGAAGGGGATGGAAGGCGAGAGGTGGGGGGGGAGTGAAGCATCATTTCCCAGCCTTGGCACATCCAACTTTTCCTGTATGGTGTAATGGGCAGGATGGGGGAAGGGCTCACATGGCTGGCTCAGTTCCTCCAGAGCTGGAAATTCATCCAATCCCTCCAACCCAGAGGGAAGTAACGGCTGGGGTGAGGGTCAGTGGGACCTCACTTCACTGGTAAGTTTTTATTCCTGTGTTCTATTTCTTGATGTATGACTCACCATAATTAAATTTTGAGTGAGATTAACAGTAATTCCTGCACTTATTAGGCGATCAGGGTTTAAAACTCTTGTTAAAGAGGATGAGCTGTTCATTTTGATAATGCAATTAACTACCCAACACAGCTAATATTTTATTTTAGAGAAGACGAATTTTTTGATTAATGACCCATTTGATTTCCCACATCTCGTTAGTGGAGAGTCACGTTTTCTTTGAGAGAGCTGAAGTGATTGCAGAGTTGGAAAATTTGGAGACTTCAGGTGGGGTGGGTGAGACAGCTACTCTCTATTCATCCATTTCCTTTTACCCCAATGGGGCCAAAAAGATGTGTTTCTCTGAATAATAACAATACCTAACATTTATATGGCATGTGCTAAGGCACTAATGTACTAAGGCCAGGCACTGTACTAAGTGCTTTACAATTATTATGTCATTTGATCTTGACAACAGCCCAGGGAAGTAGATGTTATTATTATCATCCCCATTTCACAGATGGGGAAATTGAGGCAGACAGTGGTTAAATGACTAGTCCAGGGTCATAAAACTAATATCTGAGGTCAGATTTGAACTCAGATCTTCTTCACTCCAGACCTAGCCCTCTTTCTGCTGGGTCACCTAGCTGCCTGTATCTGTAACACATGCGATGGTGTAGGGGAGAGAGGGCTGAATTTGGAGTCAGAGGACCTAGGTTCAGATGACTCTAGGCAAGTCTTTGAACTTCTCTGAGTTCCAGTTTCCTCTTCTGTAAAATGGAGAAGGGGAAGGGAGGGAGGTCAGACTAAATGGCCTCTCAAGTCCATTTTAGTTCTAGATCTAAGATACTGGTGTGACTGAACAAGTGATTTTGCCTATATGGGCTTTAGTTTTCTCTTCTATAAAATAAATTAAAATGAATGAGGCAGTTGGGTGGCTCAGTGGATAGAGCTGGGGACCTGGCAGAGTCAGGAAGACCTGAGCTCAAATATGGCCTCAAACACTTAGCAGCTGTATGGCCTTTCACAAGCCACTTAACCTTTGTTTGCCTCAGGTTCCTCCACTGTAAAATGGGAACAATAATATCACCTACTGCCTACATTTCTTGTGAGGATCAAGTGAGATAATAATCGTATAGCACTTAGTACAGTGTTTGGCACATAGTAGGTACAATCTATATGCCAGGTAGCTAAAATTGTCAATGTCAATGTCAGATTGAGGGGATTGAGCTAGATGGCCTCTGGGGACCCTACCAAGTCCCACTTGGTGATCCCATGCATGACCATGGGTGAAGGACTTCATCATCTATGGTCTCTTCCAGCTCTAAGTCAATGAACCTATGGACAGATTGACTGAGGGTGAGGAGTGTCAGAAGAATCCCAGACCTTCAAAGAAGCCCTAAATCAGGAGGGACCTTGGAGGTGATAGGCTTTAGAGCTGAGAGGAACCTCAAGATTATCCCATTGGAATCCCTGTCAACTTCCTCATTTTCAGAGGAAGGCAGCCAAGACCCAGATAGGTCAAGGGATGTACCCAACAACACACAGATGGGAAGGAGTGGAGCTAGAATTTGAGAGAGGAGAGAGAGAGAGAGAGAGAGAGAGAGAGAGAGAGAGAGACAGAGACAGAGACAGAGACAGAGACAGAGACAGAGACAGAGAGAGAAGTCTGCTTCCAGGAGAGTTCTGATAATATCTAATGGAAGTCCTCTGGAACACGTGAAGACAGTTTTGACTGGCTCTGGTTTGCTTACTAGGGGGTGAATGGCAGCCTTTTGGATTGGCTACAGTTGGGGAACTGGCCCTGAGGATGCCTTCAAAAGCTCTTAGCCTCCACCATCTCTCTTCACTGGCTCCTTCTTGGTTTAATCCCTTTGCTGACAGCATCTGGTGAGAGACAGGCCTTGACAGTGTCAAGGGTCTTCTCCCGTCCAAGACCAGCAGTTAATTTACCTCTTTGTTCTTGCCAATTTTAGGTGAAGAATTTGGAGATTATGACCTCGAAGGAGAGTGAGCCTCTTGGCCTCCTAGCATCCCAAATTACCGATTCTGTAGTGAGTTCATCATGAATACCCTGAAAAGCAAGGAAGTGGCCTTCAGGACCCATTCCTAATGGTAAGTGAGATGAGAATGCCACATTTGGATTTAACTTTAGTGAGCACAATGTTATGGAGAAACCATGTGAAGAGTGAGCCTACTCTCCTCCAAGACAGAGCATAGAGGAGAAAAGGTGCTCCTGAGGTGCTAGAGGGAAATATTTGAACTTCTCTTCTTGCTGTATCTTCAGAGTAAATATCCATTTCTAAAAGGAAAATCATATTCATCAGTCAAATCATCCTGGAGCGCTAGTTATTGACACCTCTCAGTGGAGGGAACGCAACCAGTGGGGACTCAAGGCAATGGTATTAGGGAAAGACAATCCTCCAAAGCCTTTGCAGTACCCTTGGAACCCTGAAGGAGTGATGGAGCTTATGGTGTGAGAGAATGGGAAAGTGAGTCAGAGAATATTCTTTTTTTATGAATACAGTTAGTATGGGTCTTTACTCTATCCCAGGCCTTCTCTGGGTTGAGTAATAATAGTTCCATCAAATGAACAATGGCAGTCTGGGTTAAAACAGTTTGACAGAGAACTTCCTCAGGGAAGAGGCTTCACCTTGAAGATCAATTGGCTCCACTGTCTTTTGGGAGCAGGACATCTTTTGTCAGAGACCACTTTCTTATTCTCAGATTTTTTTCTTTGTCTGTAATGAGGAGACATGTTTTATTATTGGGCCTAACTAATGTCTCAGTGGTCAGGTTCATGGTGAAAATTCTGTATAGTAGCAATAAATCCTTGCTTTGCCTCTCCCAGGTCTCCTCATATATGAGCTGGGAGGCCACTAGAGACAAATTTCACTGCCTTCTCCCTTTGGCTAAGGGCCCAATGTCAATTATGAAATCACATGGGATTATAGAATCTCAGGGTTGGGAAGGACCTCAATGGCCATCTAGTCTAGCCCATATTTGAACATGAATCCTCTCTGCATACTGAGAGAGGGGTCATCGTGCTTGTACTTGCAGAACCTCACAAAGTGGCCCATCTCACTTTTGGACAGCTTTGATTGCTTCAAAGTATCTCCTGATCTGGCTCTCAGCAACATCCACCTTTATCTCCTGGTTCTGGGGCCAAGCAGAACAAAGCTAATCCCTCGTCCAAGTGAGAGCCCTTCAAATAGTTGAAGACAGCATATAGATATATAGATATAGATAGATTTTATATATATACACTCAAACACATACATACATATGCATGCATGTACAAGTGTAATACAATGTATATACACACATGAACACATACACATGTATATGCACATACACATATACATATGTACAGACAACTATACATATTTACATGTCTTCTCTTCCTTTAAATGTCTCTTCACCATTCTGGTTTCTCTTCTCTGAATATTGCCTGGCTTCTCAGTGTCCTTCCTAAAATGTGTCCTGCAGAACTGGACACAGCGATCCAGATGTGTCATGCAGAGCTGAGAGCCACAGTCCAGGTGTGTCCTGCGGAACCAGATACCACAGTCCAGATGTGCTGTCTGGAACTGGACACCATGGTCCAGATGTGTTATGTGAATCTGGGTACCACGGTCCAGATGTACTGCAGTCCAGATGTGGATTATGCCCCTCCTTGGCTTGAAAACCTTTAGGAAATTGCTCATTTATCCTGAAAGAACACCCAAATCCTCAGCCTGGCATTCAAGGCCCTCCCCAGTCTGGCTCTAGCCTACTCTTCTAGCCTTACTGTTCCCTTTCCAGTATCCCCTGCTCCAGCCAAACTAAGTTATTCTCAGTTTCAATATTGTGCCAGTGTTTTCCTGCCCCTGAACTTTTGCTCATGCTGTTCTGACAGTCTAGGTCTCACTCATCCTTCAGAGTCCAGCTCTGATACTATGTTCTCCAGGAAGCCTTCTCTGATTCTCCCTAAACAGAAGAGAGCTCTCAATTGGAAACCTCACAGCACTTTGTATCTCACTGTGGCTGATTCCATTGTGTCTTATGGTATAATCTCGTCAAGCTGCATGAGGGCAGGGGACCAGGACTTCCTCATCTCTTTCTTTCCCTTTGTATTCTTTCCCAGGCCCATGGAGTCTACACCTAGAGACAGAAACCTATTCTGTGGGCCCTTTTCCCTGCATAGAAGGAGTAGGGAGCTGAGCCCCCAGACATTTTATCCTCAACCAGGGCTTCGTGGGGACAATCAGGAGGGAGCCCTGCTCTAAATGTTTCCAAGTGGAGTGGAGCTCTGATACAGTGGAAAGATCCCTGAACTGTATGTCAGAAGAGCTGGATTTGAATTTTGCCTCCATTACTTTTTAGCTGTGTGACACTGGGCAGGTCACTTCTGCTCTCTGACATCCAATTGCCTTCTCTGTAAAGAGGGTAGTATGTTGGCTCTTCTATCTCACAGGGTAGTTGAAGGGAGAGGGCTTTGCAAATTAGAAGGCAAACCAGAAAGAGGCAGAGGACGTGAATATAAACCCCACCATTGAAGCTTCCTAGTTGGAAGACTTTCAGTAAATTCCTGCCCCTCCCTGGGCCTCCCTGGGCCTGTAAAATGAGGGGGTTGGAAGTCCCTACAAGCTCTAGATCTAGGAGCCTATGTGTGACTTTGGACCAATCTTTTCCCCTCACTGGGCCTTAGTTTCCTCCTTTGTAAAATGAGGGAAGGAGGACCTCTGAGTCCCCCTCCAGGTGAATGTTTCCTTACTTGGAGTCAGGAACCCAAGGGTTGGTATCCTGGCTCTGGCACTAAGTAGCTGTGTGACCTTGGGCAAATCAATTCTCTCCACGCCTCAGTTTCCTCCCCTGTAAAATTCGGGAATTGGGAGAGAAAAGCCCTTTGTAAACTGTAAGGCACTAAAGAAACGAGAGATGAAGTTCGTTACCCCAGTGCAGGGCCCCAGCCCCTAAGGGAAAGAGGGAGGGAGCCTCCAAGCTGTGTGTTGCTGGCCAGGGTTTCCAGAGCAACCTGCATCGTGACAGCTGAGCCTAATTGCAGCCCTCCGGGTGGCCACAGCCAGGTACTTAGGAACTGACTCTCCACTGACATCTAGCGGCCCTAGGTGGAAGAAAGCGGAAGCAGTGAGGGGCCAGTCTGTGCCTTTGCAGAAGCATCAGGAACTCAGGCTACACGTCTGAGCCACCCAGATGTTAGGACTGAGGGAGAAACAGTGACATGGCAGGCAGAAAGCTTGGAGATTCTGGGCCAAGAAAATCCTTGCTTTCACAGCTGGAAAGAGCTCTGGAGAATAGAATCCTCCTCTATCAGAGCTGGAAAAGATCTGAAAGATCATCTTGTCCAGCCCCCTCTTTTTACAGAAAAGGAAACTGAGGCCTCATGGGGAAACTTCTTTTGAGGGTCAAGTCAGGAACCATCTCCTACTGCAGCCTTTTTTCCCAGATCCTTCCTGTTGTCAGTTTCCTCCTGCCTCAAATCAATCAATCCACCAACAACCATGTATTCATTGCTCACTGTATGTCAAACCCTGGGGTAAAGACCAAAGTGAAGCCACCCCTACTCTCAAGGAGTTTCCATTCTCTGCAGGAGGAGACAACAGTGCCCGTATAAGAATCTCCAAAATAAATGCAAGATAGTTGGAGGGGGGTGTAGTAGCAGCTGCCTAAAAAAGTTTCTTCAAGGTGGCATTTGAGCAGAGTTTGGAAGGCAATTGGTGATTGGACAAGATGAGGGTGAGGAGGGAGTGCAGTCCCAGGATGGGGGGACCACTTGCCCAAAGGTGTGGAGATAGAATGTGGAATGCTAAGTGTAATGTAAGAAAACCAATTTGGCTAGACTGAAGACTTTGCAAAGGGAGTAGTGTCAAATGAGGCTGGAAAGGTAGGGCAGAGCCAGATTGGGATGGGCTTTCAAAGACAAACCAAGGAGATTGTAGTTGGTGTCAGACATTATAGGGAGACACTGGAGTTTTTGAATAGGGAGGATCAGTTAGGAGGCTCTTGCCAGTCTGGGAAGGAGGTTATGAGGCCTTGAGCTAAAGTGGTGACTGTTTGAATGGGGAGAAGGTGTGCAGAAAACCTAATTCCTGGCATTTGCTTTTCTGGATGCATGTTGTATGCTCCTCAGTAGAATGTCAGTTCTGTCAATCAGTTAAAGAAATCTTTATTAAACCTTGACTATGTGCAAGTTAACATGGTAGGTACTGCGGAGACACAGGCAAAAATCTAACAGTCTCTGCCCTTACAGAACTTCTATTTGACTAGAGAAACACAGCGTGTGCTGAAGTAAAGAAATGCAATTGAGAGAGAGAGAGAGAGAGAGAGAGAGAGAGAGAGAGAGAGAGCTCATAGATGGAGCTGTCAAGGGAGGGTTGATGCAGAAGATGGGACCTATGCTGTGCTTTGAAGGAACCTGGAGATTCTCTGAATCTGAGGGGAGAATGGAGTGCATTGCCAGACATGGGCAGAGGCCAGAGAAAGATTGACAGGTTCGAGGAACAGGTAGGGATGGTGAAGCTGGAAGAGAGAGAGTGGCAAAAGGGGAATCAAAGGGAAGAGGGCAAGAAAGGTGGAGGGAGGGGGCAGCCTGACTCTGGAGGGCTTTCAGTGGCAAATGGGGGGTTATAAAATCAGCCTAGAGATCATAGGGAGCCTTGGGAATTTGGTGGGGATGCAAAGGGGAAGGGTGGTGACATGGTCAGAGCTGTGTTTCAAGATTATCAATTTGGCAAATGTGTGGAAGATGGATTAGAAAGGGGAGGGAGTAGAGAGAGGGACACTAACTCAGGAGGCTTTTATAATTCTTTTTGTGGGGCGGCTAGGTGGACCAGTGGTAGAGTACCGGCTCTGGAGTCAGGATGGATCTGAGTTCGAATCCAACCTCAGACACTTAACACTTACTAGCCATGTCACCTTGGGCAAGTCACTTAACCCCCAATTTCCCTGCCTTCCCCTCTTCAAAAAAGCAAAATAAAAATTAAAAAAAAATAATTCTTTTTGAGGTCAGGGATTGTTTTTTTCTGCTTGTTTTGTCTTGCTATTCCCACACTTTGCAGAGTTCCTGGTGTATAGTAAGTAGGTGCTTAATATCTTTAGCTTGTTTGCCAGGCAATTCCATATAATGGTTGGTAGATAGAATGTAAGAGCCCTAAGGGCAGGACACGATTTGTCTTCGTTTTCACTTTGCCAGCACCAAGAACAGCGCCTAAGACATAGCAGGCACTTAATACATAGATGTTTGTTGGCTACCATATTGTGATGAGAATTGCCTTATAAAATTCTGACTGCTGATGATACAGAGTTCCTTTCAGCTTTTTCATCTCCCTCCTTTTCCCCCTCTCCACCCCCAATCTTTCCCAACCCTTGTCTCAATCCCTCAAGGTGCACCTCCTCTTTTATTAGCAATTTTCTGCCACTAATCTCCCTTTTAGCTCACCAGGAGCTCTGACTCAGTTCCTGGGGCCACGTTACCTTACCTGCAGTATCACCTTACGTGTTCTGTGTCCCGGTCTCCGGGGCTCTACTAAGTGACAGCAAGGTTGTCTGACATAAACTAATTCACAGTAAGGTGTGACAATGGCTTAATTGCACCTCTCCTCAGTAATATATCTGCACTGTCTTAACTGTCGTCTCATCTTCCAAGGTCTCAGTTGCCTCATCTGGAAAATGTTTTCATTCATTCATCAAGCATCTATTAAGTGCCTACTATGTGGAGATAATAATAATTATGCGGTTAATTGAAAGGTACTAGAAAGACTGCCAGATTTAGAAGCCTAGATTTGGACCTAAGTTTGAATCCCAACTCTGCCATTTACTACCAAAAATCCCTTTTCCTCTCTGGGTGCCCTTCTGTAAAATGAAGGAATTGGATTTGATTGGGGTTCTTAACCTTTTTGTGTCAAGTCTATGGACCCCTTCTCAGAATAATGGTTTTAAATACATAAAATAAAATGCATAAGATTATGAAGGAAATAAATTATATTGAAATAAAGACGCAATTTTTTTTTCCTATCCAAGAACTCAGCCCTCCTGAAATCTATCCATGAATCCCTTGGGGGTCCATGGACTTTAGTATAGGAACCCCTGGACTAGATGATTTCAAAGGTTTCTGCCAACTCTAAATCCTATGAACCTGGGATCGGGGTCTTCATTTCCCCCAAGTGGCACTTGAGCCACTGCTGCCTCCTAGTACTGGAAGGCTCTCCAGTGCTTTCCTTTGGAGCCTCAGTGTGGACACGGGCACGTAGGCCTGGGAGTCCTCTGTCTCGCCAGCTTGACCCTCCTCATTGGTCACTGTTCAGCATCATCTCCCCCTTGACATTCTTCCCAGCTCATTTTCTCATATTGTGCTGAATTTGGGGCTCCAGGCGTCGTTGCTGACTGGGGCTGCAACTTTCGCCTTCACGGCGGGGAGATTGATCGCCTGACCAATACCATTTGTCTCTGGAGCAGACAGCTAGCGGAGAGGAGCCACTTATGCAATCTAATTATTACGTCAATTGGGGGATGGAGTAATGCTTCCCAGATGCCATTTGGCACCTGGTCGGCTGCAAATCAGCACTATCATATTAGAAACATTAATATAGACCATTGATTGGAGTCATTGATCGCTTCTCCCTGCTCAGCTTTGGCTCCTCATTAAGGTCTGTAGGCAAAGTGCAAGGCTTGCTTTGCTCCTCTGGCCAGCCATGTTCAGGCGGAGAGAGGCAACCCATTGATTAACTGTCTCTTGTCATGGAATGTACTTAAGGCCCTGATGGGTGCTTTGGGGATAGATGTCCTTTTTCTACACCTTGCTTGGCTTCTAGAGACCTATGGTCAGTGAGGCTGGGAGTAGGAAAGAAAAGTGAGTCTTGTAGACCTGCAGACTCATTTAAGTGCTCACCTGTCCTGGAGCACCTTCTTTCCACCAGATACCCCTCATACCTCCACTGTTTCTTTCTCTTCCAACCAAGTGTCTTGTTTCCAGCTCCTGGCTGGCTAGGGTAAACCCATCCCATTTATCTACTTCTTTTGCTAGCACCCATGCAGCCTGTTCCCCACTTGGTAAGCACTTCTCCATGGTTTTTTGGAGGGGTATAGGAGGGAGTGTCCCTTGACAAAAGGCCTTGAGATCCCTTTTCATTTGCCTTTCTGCCTCCTACTGTCTTTGGGGGCAGCTATGTAAATTGTCCTCCATTCTTCCATTTTCTCACCACTTCTTATAATCTGATTCCTGAATCCTTAGATTTAATTGAAGCTGACTTCCTCAAGGCTCTCTTAATGGTTAATTTTGATGGCCTTCTTTCTTAGTTATAATTTTCTCTGACCTTTCTGCATCTTTTGATACTGTTGACCAATTCCTCCTCCTCAATATTCTCATCTCCATTGGCTTCTGTTACTCTGTCCTCTCTTTAGCCTCTTTCTATTTGTCTGAGCACTCTTTATGTATCTCCTTTGATGATTTATCTTCCTCCTGCCTCCTAAGTGTGTTCCCTGGAACCCAGAAGCCCACTGTTTTTCAATCAAAGAGTAAGGCCATGTAAGGAAGAAATCTCTGGAATACTCTCTCTCCTCACCTCCTCCTCTCAGAATTATAGCTTTATTCCAAGCTAAGCTCAAATGCCACCTCCTACATGAAGCCTTTTCGGATTCTCTACCTCTTCTGCCCACCCCCAGTGGCTAATGCACTTCCTCCCCAAACTATCTTGTATTCCTTTTGTATGTATACATTCATACATACACACACACACACACATACACATACACACACATATATATACACACACATACTTATATTTGTTCATGTCCTCCATGTTGGAATGTAAACTATTTGGGGACAGGGACTGTTTTGTATCCCTATACCTATCACAGTGTTTGGCAATAAATAATTATTGATATATATATATATATATATATATATGTATATGTATATATGTATATACATATATATGCATGTTATTTCTCCCCTGTATATAGAACACAAGACTCGAGATAAACATAAAAATAAACTAGGGAGAAATCATAAGGGACTCAGACAAGGTTAAACTCTTTACATTTTTTATATGGGGAGATGATACATGTAACCCTCAGAACTTTGCCCTCACCACGGTTATTAGGGAGGGTCTAATTAGAGGGCCTGGGTATGATTTTATTGTATTGGATGATCTCAAAAGAAGAATGGAAGGGTGAGGAAGAGGAATGCACTGGGAGAAGGGGGTAGAAAGAAGAAAAATGGGGAATATGATCACATATAAATGTTGCATGAAAGGAAGAGTTTACACAATTGGGGTACATGGAGGGAATGAGTAACGCTTGAATCTCACTCTCATCTGGAGTGAGAATAAACGTAGCCACACAATAGAATACAGAAATTCATCTTGCCCCACAGGGAAGTAGGATGGAAAGGAGCTAAGAGAAAAGGGGGTAGGTATAAGAGAGAGGAAAGATTAAGGGAGAGAGTAGCCAGAAGCAAATAACTCTTAAAGAGGGGACAGTGTAAAAAAGAGAATACATAAAAGAGAATAGGATGGAGGGAAATACACAATTAACCATCATAACTATGAATGTGAACGGGATGAACTCATGTATAAAATAGAAGAGAATAGCAAAATGAATTAGAAACCAGAATCCAACAGTAAGCTGTTTACAAGCACACAGTTAAAACAAAAAGATACACACAGAGTTAAAATAAAGAACTGGAATAGAATCTATTATGCTTCAGCTGAAATAAAAAAGGCAGAGGTGGTAATCATGATCTCAGACAAAGCAACAGTAAAAATAGACCTAATTGAAAGAGATACTATAGACAACAAATTAATATCAATACTAAACGTGTGCCTCATATAACATAGCATCTAAATTCTTAAAGCAAAAAAGTTAAATGAGTTACAGGAGGAAATAAACAGCAAAACTGTAATAGTGAGGGGGCTTTAATTTATTGTCTCCGACCTAGATAAATCTAACCATAAAATAAACAAGAAAGAAGTTAAGGAGATGAATAGAATGCAAGAAAAGTTAAATGATAGGCCTCTGGAGAATAATGAAAGGGGATAGAAAAGAATGTACCTATTCTTAGCTGAGCTTGGAAGCCTCACAAAAATTGATCATGTGTTACGGCATAAAAACCTCACAAACAAATACAAAAATACTAAGTACATCTTTCCCTCTCCATGATGCAATAAAATTATATTTAACAGAGGGCCTTTGAAGCATAGATTTAAAATAATTGTAAACTAAATAATTTAATTCTAAAGAATGGATGAGTGAAAGAACAAATCATACAAACAACCAATAATTTCATTAAAGATTAAAAACAACAATAAGACAACATACCAAAATTTGTAGGATGTAGGGGAAATGTTACATCTTTAAGTGCCCACATCAGTATAAGACAGAAAGAGAAGATCAATGAATATGCAGCTAAAAAATTAGAAAACCATAAAAAAATTAGAAAACCAACAAATTAAAAACCTCCAAATAAACATCAAAAGAGAAATCCTGAAAATTAAAGGAGAAATTAGCAAAACTGAAAGTAAAAACTCATCAAACTTATAAATAAAACCAGGAGCTGTTTTAAAAACACACACATGCACACACACACACACACACACACACTAAAGTAAATATACCTTTGGTTAATTTGACTAAAAATATTAGGAGACTTGGGTTAGGAGACTCTGATATAATGATCACATTTTAATAGAAATCTGGCTCTCTGGAGTTGGGGAGAGACCCAGCAGCCTCCTAAGAGCTCCGGCAGCTGGGAAAACCCCAGCGATTTGGGACAGAGCTTTCCCCTCTGGAAGCAGAATTCCACAGAGATAAAAAAAAAAATCATGGACTGACCAACCATGAATAAGAATAAGCATAAGAAGCAAAGTAAGAACAGCACCCAAACTCTAGATTCCTTCTTTGGGGAAAAGAAGGATCAAGGCAGGAAGCGGGAGGAGGACAGCACAGCCGGAGCTCCCACACCAAAAGCTTCCAATAAATATGAAGATTGCCTTAAAGCTAGAGATCAGCTGAAGAAGGATTTTGAAAACCAAATGAGAGAAGTGGAAGAAAAATTGGGAAGAGAAATAAGAATGTTGCAAGAAAATCATG
>CM053582.1:22582665-22599980 GCA_028627135.1 Pseudochirops cupreus
AGCTAGAGATCAGCTGAAGAAGGATTTTGAAAACCAAATGAGAGAAGTGGAAGAAAAATTGGGAAGAGAAATAAGAATGTTGCAAGAAAATCATGAAAAGAGAGTCAGCAACCTGACTGAAGAAATTAACACCTTAAAAAATAGATTAACTCAAATGACAAAGGAGGCCCAAAAAGCCAATGAGGAGAAGAATGCCTTAAAAAGTCGACTTTGCCAGGTGGAGAAAGAATCTCAAAAGCTTTCTGAAGAGAATAATTCCTTCAAAATAGAAATCTGGCTCTCATCTTAGGTCACCACATCCCTTGCAACCCTCTTCACTGGGGGCTATTTCTTCTGTTCTTGCAGACTCATAGACCCAGGTAAAGGGGTAGGCATACTCCTTGCTCTCTACTACTACTTTTTAATCATTATTCTGTCAACATCCTCTAATAGATTTTTCTTTTATGATCCATATAATACATTTATGTAAGACTTTCATTCATTTTGCATTCTCCCAGCTTTTTCAAAAATTTTAGTTACTAGCTTGTGGTATTCTTCTCCATCCTATCTTCTATCATCATTCTCCAGGCCATCAATATTCATGTTGGCAATCCCTCTGATAACCTTAACACACAATTCTTCAATCTTTTCAACTTGACCAATTTCTTTTTCCACCCCATTTCAGTCACATACGGAGAAAGATTTACCTGAGACTTCAGCATTTTTAGGAATTGTCACTTTGAAATCCCTCTCTCTAACTTTGATCTCCTATTCTTCCACCTCCCCATTTCTCCTACTCACATTAAGCTGACTCTTCACCCTTATCTTTGTTCCTCTTGATCCATCTCCATCTCTCCCAGTCTGATCTCAATTTCTTTCAAATCCAGGCTTCGACCTATTATAGTTTGTCACTTTAGAGTTTCACAAACCCAAGAATCCCTTTCCTTACTTTTCTACTCATGATTATTCATGGCTACAAGGCAGTGCTAGGGAAAGTCATGAGATTGAGCTGATTTAACCCACCACTTACTCATATTACAAAATTAGGACCTTGATACTTCTCAACAGACCTTGAGTCTTGCTTAGTCTCTCATAGTGGCTATTCCAAATCTTTACTTCTCTCTTCTGGACATCTACCATACTCACTACCCCTCACATAGAGCAGATGACCTAGCCTTATATTTGCCTAAGAAGATTAAGTCCACCCAGCATGAGCCCCTTTAGCTCCTCTCCTCCATTTCTTAAGAATTCTCAGCACCTTGACCTTCTCTCTAGGGAAGTATTTCCATTACTCATTGAGGTTCATATGCTACATTTGTCTTTGGTCTAATTGTCTCCTTCACCTTGCTAGATCTTGCATAAACTCTCCTCCCCTCTCTTTCATGCATCTTGTCATTCCTTCTCCCCTGACTAATTCCACTTTGATTACAAACATGCTTAAGCCTTCTCAATCCCCCCAAAATTCATCCCTTGACCCTTCTGTCCCGTCCCTTCCAGTGACCATTCCACCTCTCCCTTTGTCTCTACTACTAAACTTCTTTTTCTAAAATTTATTGCTATTTTATTTTAAACTTCTAATTCTCTCCTTTTCCTCTCCCCCTTCATTGAGAAAGCTAGAAAAATGAAACCTGTCAAATAAAACAAATTCTCATTTTATCTATGAAAAAAGAATAAAATCAAACCATCAATCAGCTTCCATATGCACCAAGTCCATCATCTCTCTCTTTGGAGATGGGTAGTATATTTCATCATAAGTCATCTGCAATCGTTACTGGTTATTGTGTTAATCAGAATCTCTTCAAAATTTTATGTCTTTACAATATTGTTGTTATTCCATAAATTGTTCTCTTGGTTCTGATCACTTCACTTTGCATCAGTTCCCACAAATCTTTCTAAGTTTCTCTGAAACCATCCCTTCATCATTTCTTGTAGCACAATAGTATTCCATCACATTCAAATACAATAACTTGTTCAGCCATTCCTCAAGTAATGGTTATCTCCTCAATATCCAATTCTTTGCCATCTGAAAAAGGAGCTGCTATAAATACTTTTGTACATATGTTTCTTTCCCTCTTTCTTTGATCTTTTTGTGGGGTATAGACCTAGTAGTGGTATCACTGGGTTAAAAAATACACTCAATTTAATAGCTTTGGGGGCATAGTTCCAAACTGCTTTCCAAAATTGACTGGGCCAGTTCATAGTTCCTTCAACAGTACATTAATGTACCTGTGTTCCCACAGCCCCTTCAGCATCTGTCATTTTCTTTTTTTTTAAATCAGCTTTGCCAATATAATGAGTGTGAGGTGGTCCCTCAGAACTGTTTTAATTTGCATTTCTCTGATTATTAGTGATTTAGAGTATTTTTTTTCATTTGGCTATTGATTGGTTGGATTTCTTCCTGTGAAGATTGCCTATTAATATCCTTTGACCATTTATCATTTGGTAAACAGCTTTTATTCTTATGACTTTGAGTCAGTTCCCTATATCTTGGAAATGAGAACTTTTTTTCCAGATAAACTTGTTTATTATATTACCATTTAGATCTAAATTATGTACCCATTTGGAGCTAGTTTTGATATGTGTTGTCAGATGGTCTATACTAGTTTTTGGCAGACTGCTTTCCAGTTTTCCCAACAATCTTTGTCAAATAGTGAGTTTCCCCCCTAATACCTGGGATCTTTGGCTTTGTCTAACAGTAGCAAGGCTACTGTGCTCATTTGCTTCTCCTAATCTGATTCACTGGTCAACGTATCTTTCTTCCCCAGCACCAAATTGCTTTGTAGTATAGTTCCAGATCTGGTACTGCTAGTCCCCTTTCTTTCCTTCCTTTTTTTCATTGATTCCCTTGATATTCTTGACTTCTGCTCCTCTGGATGAATTTCGTTATTACTTTTTTGTAGCTTTATAAAGTAATCCTTTGACAATTTGATTGGTGTGATGCTGGATAAGTGAATTAATTTAGGTAGTATTATTGTTATTATACTGGCTCAGCCTACCCATGAGCAAAAATTTCTCCACTTATTTAGTTCTGTCTTTATTTGTGCAAAAAGTATTTTGTAATTTTGTTCACATAGTTCCTGTATGTTTCTCATCAGAAAGATATCCAAATATTTTTTTATGTTTTAAATGGAATTTCTGTTTCTATTTCCTTCTGCTAGAACATGTTGGTAATATTTAGAAATGCTGATGACTTTTGTGAATTCATTTTGTACCCTCCAACTTTGTGGAAGTTATTAATTGTTCCAATTAGTTTTTTTAGTTGACTCTCTAGTGAATTAATTTTTTAGTTGACCTCTAAGTAAAGCATCATATCAACTGTGAAAGTAATTATTTTGTTTTCTTTCTGCCTATGCTTATTCCTTCAATGTCTTTTTCTTGCCTTATTGCTATAGCTAGCATTTCTCGCATTGTTGAATAGTAATGGTGATAATGGACAATTTTGTTTTACTCCTGATCTTGTTGTAAAGACCTCTCCAGTTTATCCCCATTGCAGATAATACTGGATTTTGGTTTTAGATAGATGCTGTTAATCATTTTAAGGCAAGCTCAATTTATCCCTATGCTTTGCAATTTTTTAAAAAGCAGGAATGAGTATTTTTCTTAACAAGAACTTTTTATGTATCTATTAGTATAATCACATCTCTGCTACTAATAAGGCTAATTATGTTTAAGGTGTTTTTTTTTTCTAACTCTGAACAAGTTTTGCATTCCTGCTATAATTCCAGCTTGGCCATAGTGTATAATCTTTTTGATCTGTTGCTATAATCCCCTTGCTAATATTTTGTTTAAAGTTTTTACATCAATATTCATTAGGGACATTGGTCTATAGTTCTCTTTCTCTGTTTTGACTCTCCCTGATTTAGGTATCATGGCCATATTTATGTCATAGAGAGAATTTGGTGGCACCTCTTCTTTTCCTATTAAAAAAAAACAATTTTATATTTTGTTATAATTTGTTGTTCTTTGAATGTTTAGTAGAAGTTGCTTGTAAATCCATCTGGTCCTGGTGATTTTTTTCTTTCAAGTTCATTTATGGGTTGTTCAATTTCTTTTTCTAATATAGTCTTAATTATTCTATTTCCTGTTTTGTTTATTTGTGCAATAATTTATATTTTTATAAATTTGCATCCAGGTAATTTAGAGTGTCAATTTTACTGGTGTGTAATTGAGCAAAATAGTTTCCTAATTACTTCTATTATTTATTATTTATTGATTGTGAATTAATCTTTTTCAGTTTTGATACTTGTAATTTGTTTTTTCTTTTTAAAATCAAGTTAGTTAATGGCCTGTCTATTTTATTTTTGAAAGGCTCCTAGTTTTATTCATTATTTCAATATTTTTTGCTATTAATTTTGATATTTAATTAGTTTTTTAATTTGTTGGTTTTCTGGTTCTTTAGTTGCATATCAAATTTGTTGATCTACTCTTTCTTTTATTAATGAAAATGGTTACAGATATAACTTTTCTCCTAAGTATTGATTTGCCTCTATCTAAAAATTTTTAGCATGTTGTTTCATTGTTGTCATTATCTTTGATGAAATTATCAGTTATTTTTATGATTTGTTATTTGAATCATCCATTCTTTAAGATTATTATTTAGTTTCCAATTAATGTTTAATCTTTGCTTCAAAGGCCCTTTATTGAATATAGTTTTATTGAATTACGATTGATAAAAGATGCATTTAAGATTTCTGAATTTGTTTGTGAGGTTTTTATGTCCTAATATAAAATCAATTTTTGTGAATATAAGATCAATTTTGTTGAAGGTACTGCATGCAGCAGTTGAGAAATAGTTATACTCCTTTCTATTCTTATTCACTATTCTCCAGAGGTCTATCAAATCTAACTTTCCTAAAATTCTATTTGGATCCTTCATTTCTTTTTTGTTTATTTTTTGTTTAGCTTTATTTAAGTCTGAGAACATTAAATTGAGGTCCCCCACTGTTACAGTTTTGTTGTCTATTTTTCCCTGTAGCTCATTTAAGTTTTCCTTTAAGAATTTATATGCTATGCCATTTGATGCAATATGTTTATATTGGTACTAATTTTATTTTTTACTATACTTTTCAGCAAAATATAGCTTCCCTGTGTATTTCTTTTAATTAAGTCAAACTTTGCCTACTCCTCCCATCCTCAACTTGAGTATGATGAGGGAAGGAGGAAGGGAATAAACATTTATACAGTCTCTGCTATGTTTCAAACACTGTACTAAGCACTTTACAAATATTATTTCATTTGATCCTTACAACAACTTTGTCTGTGCTTTAATGTACCTCACTATCTCTCCTTTTGTAACTCCCAATTCACAAATAATGAAGCCCCACAGAGCCAGAGCAGCTATGACTGCTCACTTTATATAGTGAGTAAATTAAAAACTAATTAAACAGAAATTGTAAACAAACTTTAAGGAACAGGAAAACTTTAAGTTTAATAACTGCCCCTCTTCAGATAGAGGGAAAAAGTTTGGGAAAGGATAGACAGAGCACATCAATGTTCCTTATCAGATCTCTCAAGAGAAAAGTCCACAGCTATTAATCCTCTTCTGTCCTCAGGTTATTCCATCAAGCTTTGGGGAAAGCAGCAGGCATTTAGGGATGGAATCTTGTCTGTGACTCAGACAATAGCTGCCCCCCATACTTACTTCTCACTCAAATTGCCCATTTCTGCTCCTCTTCCAAATCAGGTACTGAGCCTCCTTGATTACACCTATCTCCTGCTTCTTGTGATGTTTCCCCTCCAGCTCAGAGGAAAAAGCAACATTATCCCTTTAGGACTCATTAAATTCTTGTATCTCCCAGAAGCTCATACAGTCAGATGCTGATGGACTTTCTCTGTTCTTGAGAGACCGACCTAGTTTTCCATGTCCTGTTGTACTGGTTTTCCTCCTCTGGATCTTTTCTGGCTTATAAATGCCCTCCCTAAGATGTGGGATCCAGAACTGACTTCAAGACTCCAGATGTGGTCTTCCCCAGCATCTGGGTTATCAGTGGTCTAGTCTTGAACATAATGAACTTCTTCTTTAAAAATATTTATTTAGTTTTAGTTTTAAACATTCCCTTTTATAAGATTTTGAGTTTTAAATTCTCTCTTCTTCCTTCCCCCCCCTCCCCAAGACAGCATACAATCTGATATAGGTCATACATGTACAATCATGCTAAACATATTTCCACATTAGTTATGTTGTAAAGAAGAATCATAACCAAAAGGAAAAACCATGAGAAAGAAAAAAACAACAAAAAAGGAAAAATATAGTATATTTGAACTGCTTTCAGACTCCATAGTTCTTTCTCTGGATGTGGGTAGCATTTTCCATCATGAGTCTTTTGGAATTGTATTAGATCATTGCATTATGGAGAAGAGTTAAGTCTGTCAAAGTTGGTTATCATGATGCATTTCTTAAAAACACATGTGTGCATGTGGGCGGGTGCGAGTGGGCACACTCACACACACACACACACACACACACACACACCCCAATACTTTGTTGTTTTTAAAAAAATTAAACTGTCCTTCCCACTTCCTGTCCTCCCATCCAATGACCAAATTAAAAAAAAAAACAACCAAAAACCAAAAAATAAAACCCTCAGTACATAGCTGCATAGACAAGCAAAAGAAACTCCCACATTGGCCATGTCCAAAAATTTATTTCTGCATTTTAAGTTCATCATATCTCTGCAAGGAGGTGAGTGATGTATTTCATCTTCATTATTTTGGACTCATTGCTAATATTTTGTTGGTCAGAGTTCTAAAGTCTTTCAAAAGTGTTTTCTTCTGTAATGTTATCACTTTATAAATTGTTCTTTTAGATGTTACAGTGGTTAGAGTAGGGGGAATCCTGGAATCAGGAAGGCTTGAGTTCAAGGCTGATCCCAGACACTTTCTAGTTGTGTGACCCTGGACAAGTCACTTAACCTCTGCCTGTTTCCTCAACTGTAAAATCGGAATCATAATAGCACCTCCTTCGTAGGGTTGTGAGGATCAAATGAGATAACATTTGTAAAGTGCTTGGCACTGTGTTTAATAAATGCATGTTTCCTTCCTTCTACTTTTGCTTGCTTCAGTCTGCATCATTTTATAGAGGTCTTCCCAGTTTCCATGAAACCATTCATTTCATCATTTCTTCTAGCATAATACTATTCCATTACATTTATGGACCACAATTTGTTTAGCCATCCCCCAATAGGAGGCCATCATGATGCATTTCTTTTTTATAGTATTTTATTTTTTCCCAATTATATGTAAAGACAATTTTTAACATTCATTTTTACAAGATGTTGAGTTCCAATTTTTTTTCTCCTTCCCCTCTTCCTAAAATGATAAGCAATTTGATATAGTTTATTTATGCGTAACTATGTAAAACGTATTTCCATATTAGTCACAGTTGTGAGAGAAGAAACAGACCAAAAGGAAAAACCCATAAAAAAAATAAAGTGAAAAAGTATGTTTTGATCTGCATTCAGAGTCTGTCAGTTCTCTACATGATACATTTCTTAATTGATCCTAGGATAACATTAGCTTTTTTGGTTGCTGTGTCACACTGCTAAGCTTGAAGGATGCAAACCCTCACATCCTTGTTATATGAGCTGTTCACTTCCCCTATCTTGTCCTTAGAAGGTTTAGTTCTTGGGCCTAAACATAGGAGTTTATATTTGTTTCTATTACACCTAGTAGTAGAATACACCTTAGTAGAATACACCTAGGCTTCTAGGTTGCCAAGATCTTTGGGAACGCCAGTTTTGTTGTTCGATGTGTTAGCCATTCCCCCCGGCTTTGTGTCTTCTACAAATATGATAAGCATTCCAGCTATGCCTTGACTCCAGTTATTGTCCAAAATGTTGACCAGCTGAAGGCTAACAATAGGTAGTTGAGATGTCGACCTGAATGAAGTTCCTCTATCAAATCTCAGTTTTCCTGAGAGTCAGTGAGCCTGGGTGTGGTTGGTTTGGTTGTGGATAGTCTTATCATATCATCCCCTTTCTCTAGAAACTTCAGTGGCCACCTATTGTTTCTAAGATAAAATACAAACTCATCTGTTTGGCATTTAAGATCTTTTATAATTTGGCTTTAACTCATCTCTCCAGGCTCAGTACTATTACTCCCCCTCCCAAATACCACATTCAAACCACAATGGCCCATCTTCTGCCTCCATAACTTTACACAGGCACTTTCCCTTTCTCTCCTCATCTGTATCTCTTGGAACCCCTACCTCTCTTCAAGGCATAGGCTGAGTGTTACCTTCTAGAAGAATCCTTTTCTACTTCCCCCACTTGTTGGGTCTCCCCACCAATTAGGAACTACTTTGCACTGAGTTTATCTATTCTTCATAGAGAACTGAGTCAATTTTATAGAAATAGAGGCATTCTCCAATTGATAAATTGTTAAAGGATGTGAACAGGCAATTTTCAAAGAAATCAAAGCTATCTAGAGGCATATAAAAATACTCAAAATCATTATTGATTAAAGAAATGCAAAGTAAAACAACTTTGAGGTACCACCTCACAGCTATCTGATTGGCTAATATGACAAAAAAGGAAAATGACAAAGCTAGAGGGCATGTGAAAAAGTGAGGACATTAAGGCCTTTTGGTGGAATTGTGAACTGATCCAAACATTCTGGAAAACAATTTAGAATTATTACCAAAGGGCTATAAAACTGCATACCCTTTGACCTAGTAATAACACAACTAGATCTGTAGCCCAAAGAGATCAAAGAAAAAGGAAAAGGACCTATATGGACAAAAATATTTATAGCATCTCTTTTTATGATGGCAAAGAATTGGAAATCAAGGAGATGTCTATCAATTGGGAAATGACTGACCAAATTGTGACATATGATTGTGATGGAGTACCATTGTGCTGTGGCAAATGACAAGGGAGATGGTTTCAGAAAAACCTGGGAAGAAATATATGAATTGTTGCAGCAAAGGAGCAGAACCAGATCATTGTACACAGTAACAGCAATATTGTAACAATGATCAACTGTGAAAGACTTAATTACTCTGATCAATACAATGATCCAAGACAATTCCAAAGGACTCATGATGAAAAATGCTATCCACCTCCAGAGAGAGAACTGATGGACGATGATGCACTGAGTGCAAATTGAAGTATAATTTTTTCACTTTCTTTTTTTTCTTTTTTGCTTTTTTTGGTAACATGGTTAATATGGAAATATATTTTGTATGATTTCACATGTATAGTTGATATCATATTGCTTGCTTTCTTGATGGGTGGAGGAGTGGCTGAATGGAGGGAGAGAATTTGGAACTCAAAATTTACTCCCTAAAAAGAATATTGACTTAACCCCAATCGCCCTCCAAAAAGCAAAAAAACAAAAACAAAAAGAATATTGAAAATAAAAAAAATAATAAGTTAAAGAAGAAAAAATAATTTATCTCTATTTTACATTTAATTGTCTTATTTAATATATTGTTTCTCCTCAGCATACTACAAACTCCTTGAGGAAAAAGGCTGTTTTTCTTTTTGTCTTTGCATCTGTAGTTCATAGCACCTAGTAAGTACTTAAAGGATTCTCTTTGCACTGAATCTAAGTCACTTACTCTCCCCAGGCTGGGTTCCTTTATCTTTAAAATGAGGATGTTAGACTAGAAGCTAGTCTATCATCCCATGAAATGAATTGCATAATGACAGCATGATGTGTCAATGGATTCTGTTCTCTCTTTCCTCCTATCCCATCTTTGCTCACGTTGCTCCCCCTCCCTGGAATGCTTTTTGCTCATCCAAATCCTAGCTTTCCTTTTGCTGCCTAGCTCAAGGCACCATCTTTCCCGTGCAAGTTCTCCTGACTGCTTCAACTCCCCAGGGATCTCTCTCCTTCCCCAACTTCTCCAGCATGCGGAGTCTGTATACTGCCATGTGGCAATTAATTTTATCTTAATGTTCTTCACAGAAATTCAGAAACGCCAGCCACTCGGGAGAATGAAAATTATAACTAACATAAAGGCTAATAGAAAGCTACATGGTGGGAGTCAGCACTCAAATGCTGACTTGCATTTAAAAAGTGGAATGAGAGACTTAACCAAGAACGTCTTGAGCAGAGCATATGGAGACTGAATCTGACCGGAAAGGGGGAGGGGCAAGTCCTACAGTGAAACTGACAGATGGACAGACTGGGCACAGCCTTGGTACCCCTTTGGAGTACAATAAACCAGAGGGAGGCTTACAGTGCCTAGGTAGACCCTGTCCTGAGGATTCATGGGAAGACATGGATAAGGATTTTATTTTATTTTATTTTACTTTATCTTTCAGGATTTTAAAAGATGAAAAAATTTGGGAAGATTGAGAGGGTATCTATGACCTCCTCCCCCTTCCCACCACCAACATTTTATTACAGGGGCCTCATTACCACCCATCTAGACCATTGTAGCCTTAACAGGTCCTCAAACCTACACCCTCTCGTCTAATCATCTATAGTCTAGCCAAATAACGTCCCTCATGCCTGGATCTGTTTGTATTATTCCCTCGCTCAAAACTTTGTAATGGTTCCCTGCCACCTTCTAAGTAACTACACTCTTCTTTTCCTGGCATTCAGGGCCTTCTACAATCTGTTGCTATGCTATCTTTCCAGACTTATGATACCTTTCCCCTCCACACACTCTAATGCTCTATTCAAACTGTTTTGTTGTCTTCTTCCACATCTTGTATTTGCCAACTCTTTGAGTTTAAGCTTTTTTCTTTTGTAGATAACTACTTTCTTTAGCATTTATTTGTGAAAGGCATAAAATAGTATTCAGGAGCTGTCATAAGACTGTTGATTTAGTGCAAGGTAGAACCTTAGAGATCGTTTAGCATCTAGATTATAGTCCAACCCCTTCATTTGGCAATTGAAGAAACCATAACCCAGGGATTGGAAAAGATTTACCCAAGGCACACAGATAGCAGAACAATTCCTCTGATTCCAATTTGGGTTCTCTTTTTACTATACTGGGCTAGCTCTTTGGTACTGTAAGTTCCCGAAGGCAAACGTTCCTCCTTTCTGAAAAAAAGTTGAATTCAGTGGGAGAAGTCAGGACTTGAACCCAGGATTTTCTGAATTCAACTCCATTACCCTTGCCACTACCTCCCACTACCCTCATGATAAGAGACGATATCCTGTGGACGTGTGAGAATGGAGTTGTGCTATCATATCATCCATATTACCACCTATGCCATCTGGTAGGACCTGAAGGAAAGCCAATGTTTTGAATAATGGGGTAAGTCAAGATAGTGTCTTCCCCACTTAATTATGATCTGGGCTCAGGGCTCCAGGATTATGCCATGATCCGTTTACACAAGAAATTAAGTTGAAGATTGGTATGTAATATTCATATATTAAATACTGGCAGACAATCAAAATAATGTAGGTCGAAAGCTCTGCATCATCCTGTAGTGTCGTGCCCAATATAGTGTTGGGTTGTTAGAAGGATTGATTCCTGAGTCCAATTATCTGGGAAATCATTTCGACTCCTTGGAACTAGAAACGTTTCAAAGCTATCAGAAGGTACTGCAGCTCCCAAACCACTCTCCCCTCAAGAGGGCTGAGGACATTTTTCCAATATTGGGTGGTCTGGGGTCAAAGCTGGCTGAGTATTCCAAAGGCCAGGAAGAAGAAGGAAAGTCTGATGTCAGTAGAGGATTTCACTAATTGGTTGTAGCCTATTTGTGTTCTTTTCCACAAACATGAGGTCCATGTGAAAATAATTTCTGCTTGTTAGTTTGCAATCTCAATGCAAATAATTAGTGTAATGAGGCTGGCAAAGAAGCATTGAGAGAGAGAGAGTGTCTGGAAGGAGAGAGGTTTATAGTCATGTTCTAGAGGGAGAGTGTTGCAGTGGAGAAAGAACCAGATTTGGAGTCTGTGGAGCTGGGTTCAGGTTCTGGCTCTGGGTCTTACTACTTGTGTGACATTGGGGAGTCACTTCCTCTCTTTGCCTTTCAGCTTCAGCTTCCTCATCTATAAAATAAGGGGGTTGGTTGAGATGACCTCCAAGATCCTATCTCTGAAACCTCATGCAGTATTATCTACTGTGGCCAGACCTCATGTGGACAGTTAGTCATAGGAGACATATTTTAGAGAGGACAATGCAGAGCCAGAAGGTAAAAACAGGAGAATTACCAAGATGATGAGTCTGTGCCATAAGAGATAGAAGGGAGTGTTGTTTAGGCTGCAGAAGAGAAGGCTTGGGAGTGGGGGTGGGGCGGGGGAAGGGGGATAGGAGAGCTGTCTTCCTGTATTTTCAGGACTGTCATGTGGAAGAGAGAATAGATTTGTTCTTCATCTCAGAGCATCATAATTACATTTCAATAAATAGAGCTGTTTCACAATCAACAGTAAGCAGAAGAGAGTGAGCTCTATCAATGAAAGTTCTAAATCATCAATTTAGAACTGGAAAGTATCTTAGTGGCCATCTAGTTGGACCCCCTCATTTTATAGAGGAGGAAACTGAGTCCCAAAGAGAGGTTAAATGACTTATACAAGGTCACACAACATTGAAAAGTTCCACATGTCATGGTGCGGGTGAGGGGATAGCAAATAGTTTGTTCAGGTTGGTAAGATTATGATGCCAAATTATATGGGTTTATATCTATAGCCTGAACCCAAGACTGAGCTGTAATCCTAGCCCTGGCCCCAAGCAGAACCCTAGCCCACTTGTCCAAGCCCACCCAGATAGTAAAGACCAAGGCTGGGGTACAAAGTTTCCTTCAGTTGGACACTGGTATTCAACTTTATGATACTGCTTTTGATGCTAATACCTGCTTGTTATTCTGTTCCCCCCCTCCCATTTCCTCCCCCATTTCCGTCATTTTGCTCAACCCAGTGTTTACTGTCACTGGCAGGGGCTCTAGGGGAGCAGTCTGCGTGGGCTCTGACGCCAACCTGCGTAGCATCTCGTAGCTTTCCCGGGAGGGAATTTCCACATTGCATATTACACATCCTCATGGGGCTCAAAGCCATTATTCATAAGCTGGGCCATGAAATATTGATGCGGCAGAGTCAATAACATGGGGCAGTGGATAAATATTTATTGGGGCAGTCGTGATGCTGTATTTGCTCAGGGAATTCAATCAAGATTTGCCCAACGACTGCGGGTTTGGATGTGAAATGAGTTTGTTCCAAGTCGCAGAATTATTGTATCTTTGCATGTTGGGACTAGAAGAGACTTAGAATGCATCTAGTTCTGCCTCTACCCCTTTGACAGAGGGGGAAACTGAGGCCCAGGGAGGGGGATGAGGCTTGCCCAACGTCATGCAGGTAATAAGAGGCACGGATGGAATTGGAACTTAGGACAGGTTTATTGAATTTCCAGGCTTGAAGGAATCTTAGGGATCATATAGTCTGGGAGTTCTCAACCTAGAATCTCTTTATTTTATTTCTCCCTGCATATGCATGGTGAGTTTGAAAATTTATTTTCTTTGAATATTTGAATAATGGATTAAAATCCCTTATTTCATATTGAATAGGGAATTTGGGAAGTTTTGTAGGAAGCCAAGGGGGACAGGCACTGCAAAAAAAAGTTGAGGACTTTTGATTTTGTCCAGTCATTTGCCAGATGAGGAAACTGAGGCCCAGAGAGGGGAGTGGCTTGCTTAAGATCTCACAGTTAGCTAGCAACTGAGGGGGTGGGGATGGGGTGTTGGAGGAGAATGGAAGAGGGGAATCCTTCCAGCAGTAAATGTGCTGGTAACTGTTTAACAACAGGCGGGGGTGGGGGTGGAATGTGCAAGGCACACTTTAAAATTTAATCTAGATTAACATTTTCTCCATCGCTTTCTCAAATCTAAATAATAAAAAAAAACAATTGATGCCAGCCTTGATTTGGAGTGTGCTCACTTCCAAGGTGTAAATGCTTACAGTGAAATTTAACAACTATCCTCTTCAGAGCTCAGAAAGAGCCGGCTCCAGCAAGCTCCTAGAATGGTTCCCAACTGAAAGAGGCAGGGGAGACATCTATTGAAAGGTGTGAAGGGTTTGAGGTGGCATGGTAGATGGAATTGGCTTTGAAGGAGCCTGGAGGGCTGAGCCAGAAGCAAGGAAAGAGACCTATTCTGCTTAGTCTCCCTTCTTGATTGTGAAGACTGGACAACTCAGTCTTCAGCCTTTCTACTCTAGTAAAAAGGGCAGGTCCACAGGACTGGCATGGTGCCTGTTCTTCCTCCTCCTCCTCGTCTTCCTCCTCTGTCTTCTACAGTTATTTCAGTGATGTGGGGAACTCCCTGTGTGGAAATTCCCTCCACTCATGCATGCCAGCACCACACCTCTAACATAATTCCAGAGGGCTGACCAAGATACTGAGGAGTTAAGGGACTGGTTCATGGTGTGTCTCAAGTGGGACTTGAAGCCAGGTCTCCCTAACTCCAAGGATGGCCCTACAGCCATGCTGCCTTTCCTCTCCCACAGAAAAGGTCTTTAAATACTTGACTTAGAAGTAGTTATCTGTATGGTGTAGAGTCCTCCATAAAGCTTCTCCTATCCCAACTTTCTTTCCCCAGTGACACTGAATTTTCTACCATCGGAGACAATCCTTATATGCCATCTAGAGACTTGCTCACTTTAACTAAGTTGAGGCATTGTATTACCCTGGAGTGGATACATTCAGTAGTAAATGCATTCCAGGGGATTAGTTATCTGATTAAAACCCACCACTGCTTACTGTTCCCTAGCAGAAATCAGAACTCGTAGGTTTCTTATGCAAAAAATGAAATTCTTCTTTAGGAACTGGCTAAGATCAGAGGGATCCCACTTCCTTAGCCAGTCCTGAAGTTCCCCAGGCAGGTGTTCATCCCATTTCTTCACTCAGAGGGAAAAGTGATATCCGTGTAAGCCTGTCTGTCAGGGTCTGTGTCTTTGTCACTATTTGGAGGTTTGTGTGTCTATCTGTCCCTATTTGCCTGTACCGTTCTCTACGCATGTCTCTTTCCCTGTGTGTCTAGCTGTCTCGGTCAGTCTGTACTTATCTACATGTCCAGTGTCTAGACCCCTGGGATCTTGACCTTTGCCTTTTTCCCTCTTCCCAAATCAAAATCGCTCTGTCCTGGTTCCCATCTCCTCAGGGCCCTGTAGTCTGCTAGACCTCTGCCTTCTCTTTCCCGAGTAATTCCCTGTTTAACAAGGGCAATTGATTCCTTCCTTCCCTGAGAGGTACCCAAAGGTGAAGTGTGAGTCCACCATGCAGGATGGATGGGGGAGAGAAGCTGGGGGCAGGGCTGGCAGAGGAAGACCCTTTGCACATTGCCCAAGTATCAAGCTGGCTCTGGGATTATGGGCTGAGACAGTCTGAGACCTGTTGGCTTCTGAGAAAAGACTCAGACAGTAATAATAACAGCGTCAATAAGTGCAACAGTTCCCATTTCAAGAAGGCTTCAAAGGTTTTAAAAAATGCTTCCTCTACCGCAACACTCGGGTAGATAGTTCAGGGATTTTAATTGTCTCTGCATTTTATGGGTGCGAGGAAACAGCAGCCCAGAGAGAGGAAAGGATTTTTTGTACAGATTCTACTTGGCCAGTCAGAGGAAGCCAGCTCCAGAGCTGAAAGGGACCTCAGAGGGCACTGAGTCCAATCTCCTGCTTTTACTGAGAAGGAAACTGAGGCAGCCCAGGGAAGTAAAGTGATTTGTTAGGACCTAGGGGTCACACAGATAGTAAATTTCTGAGGTAGGATTTGAAACCAGGTCCTCAGTCTTTAAAGCTACCGTCCTTTTCATTGCAATTGTCAGAAGTGGGACTTCAACTGTAGATCTCCTGAAGTAAAGACGACTGATTTTTCTATTATACCATTCTACCTCAACCCCCGCCCCCAAGGAAATAAACCCCTTCCTTCTTTTAAAAACATTTGTATGTTTGTTCCTGTGTTTGGTTAGTTGTTTTCAGTCATGTCTGATTCTTCGTGACTTCATTTAGGATTTTCTTGGCCAACATACTGGAGTGATTTGCTATTTCCTTCTGTAGCTCATTTTACAGCTGAGGAAACTGAGGCAAACAGGGTGAAGTGACTTGCCCAGAGTCACATGGCTAGGAAGCGTCTGAGACTGAATTTGAACTCAGGGAGACGAATCTTCCTGACTCCAGGCCTGGTGCTCGAACCACTGCCCCTAACTCTAGCCACCCCCTAACTGTTCCTACAAAACCTTTATTTCCAAATCGATCTCATCTCTTTCCCCTCACCAAACAGTTATCTCTTATAACCAAAGAATAATAAAAGAGAGAAAAAAAAACATGTCAATACGACTAAGTTTGATAGACTGGGTTCCTCTCAGCAATGCAAGGAAGACTTAGGATGGAAAGGGCTATCCACATCCAGAGAAAGAACTACAGAGTCTGAATGCAGACTGAAGCAAACTACTTGCTCTCTCTTTTTTGTTTTGTTTTGTTTCTTCTTTCTCATCGTTCACTCCATTGGTTACAATTCTTCTTTACAACTTGATTAATGTTTAATGTGAAGGTATTTAGGTATTTGTAGAACCTATATCGGATTGCATGCCGTCTTGGGGGGGGGGGGGAGAAAATTTGGAACTCAAGGAATTGTGGAACTGAATGTTGTAAATTAAAAGTAAAAAAATAAATTTTTAAAAACCGTATCAATAATTCTAAACAACAGATCTTCCTTCTCCATCTTGACTCCTTTCTGTTTTAAGGTACTTTACTTTTTTTCCCATTGACTTGTTTATTTACTTTTAGTTTACAAGATTCAGTTCCACAATCTCTTAAGTTTCAGATTTTCTCCCCTCTCTACCCCCCCCCCCCGCCATGGTGGCGTGCAATCATGTATGGGATCTGCAAATACTTTCACATCTGACATTAGTCTGGTTATATAGAAGGGTTGTAACCAACGAGTGATCACTGGGGAAAAAAAAAGCAAAACCAGACATGAAAGAGAACGATAGCGTGTTTTGCTTCAGTCTCCATTCAAACTATAGTCTTTCTAGATTATTCTCTGAATGTAGGTATCTCTTTCCATCCTGAGACGTGTAGAGTTGTCTTATAGCTGTGCATTGCTGAGAAGAGTCCAGTTTATCAAGGCTGGTTATCACACGTACGATGTGTCTGTGATTGTGTACAAATTTCTCCTGGTTCTGCTCTTCTCACTCAGCATCAATTTGTATAAGCCTCTCCAGGTAATTCTGAAGTCCATCTCCTTCCCATTTCTTATAGCACAATAGTATTCCATTACATTCATATACCACAACTTGTTCAGCCATTCCCCAATTGATGGGCATCCCCTATATTTCCAGTTTTTTGCCACCACAAAGAGAGCTGCAATAAATATTTTTGTACACATGGGTCCTTTTCCCACTTCTGTGATCTCTTTGGTATATAACCCCAAAAGTGGTATTGCTGGG
>CM053582.1:22600080-22735741 GCA_028627135.1 Pseudochirops cupreus
AGATGTGGTACCTCAAAGTTGTTTTGATTTGTGTTTTTCGAATTAATAGTGATTTGGAGCATTTTTCCATATGCTTAAAGATATCTTTAATTTCTACCTCTGAAAATTGCCTGTTCATATCCTTTGACCATTTATCAATTGGAGAAGGTGCTTTACTTCTTAGAAAAAGATCAATCCACTTCTTTTTTTTCTTTGACATCACTGCCCCTACTCAGAGACTTCCTGCTGCCCTATTCCTTCCCCCCAGACTCTCACCCCCCCCCCCCCACTTCTTGGTCATAAAGAAATTGAACCATGGGGGAAAGAGCTCTGGTCATGGAAGTGGAGGGCTTGGACTTGAACCTTGACTCTGTTGTTGCTAGTTATAATGACTTTGGGAAGAATAACATACTACCTGCCTTGTAGGGAGGGTGTGTGTGTGTGTGTGTGTGTGTGTGTGTGTGTGTGTGTGTGTGTGTGTGTGTGTGTGTGTGTGTGTGTGTGTGTGTGTTGGGACAATTAGCTTGGAAGTTGCTGCAGACTTAGATACTATTCCTTAGGAGTGCCTTTGTATGCCCAGCTCTAAGCACAGTACCAGGCACAGAGTAGGCACTTAATCAATGCCTTTTGATTTATTGAAGGACACACCTGATCACCCCCTAACAAATGGGATGGAAAGGAGTTGATTTTCTGCTTTGCCCTCCTGCCTACCTGAATTACCCCTAAGACACCTCTCTTTCTCTCTCTCTCTTCCCCCCCTCCTTACCCCTGTCTCTGTCTGTTTCTGTCTCTATGTCTATCTGTCCATCCCTTCCTCTCCCCTTTCTCCCCCCACCCTCCCCTCCCTCCCCTCTTTCCCTCTCCTGCCCTTTGGTGTTTGCAGCCATCGTCCTGCTGATCCTGGACACAGATTAGATTCCCCACTCATCTTGGACAGAGAAAAGTTCCCCTAGGCGCAGTGAGGGAATTCATCAGTCTCCAGACAAGGGCTAACGCATCCTGGCTAATGGATTGCTCTGTACTTGCCCAGACAATTGGTATGGCACATTGAAATGGCCCAGGAAGCTGGGCCCCCCTGGTCATGCTTAGATCCCTGGCTGATTACTAGATCTTGGTCGGGGGATGGGGGTGGGAAGGAGACTGAGCTAGCGAGAGCCACCACTTTACTTTGGGAGAGTATGTTTCACTTTTACAAGTTGGAAAGAGAATGACTTCCTTTCTGGGAGATTGCTGCAGCCTCACAAATCAGCATTCCCATTTTACAAATGAAGACACTGAGTGTCAGCCTTCTTCTGTGACTTGAAGGTCACCCACTTGGTTAGAGGAGGACAGCTTAGCTCTCCTGACTTCCAGTCATGGGGACTTCCCTTATCCCTGGACTCTACTTGAACATTTCTCCCCCCCCTGCCTCCAGGACATTTGACTGTCTTCTCCTGAGGGGGCTGAGAATTCACCCAAACGACTATGCTCAGGAACATGGGTTCCGTTCATTCAACAAAGTGTGTACTGCGTGCAGAGAGCCCTATGTTGGGCACTGGGTGGCAGTAATCAATCAGTAAGTATGTGTTAAGTTTTTATTATATGCCAGGTAGTGTACTGAGCATCCTGTTACAAAGAAAAAGCAAGTGCCTGCTCTCAAGGAACTTACATTTTCCTGTGGGAGACAATATGTACACAAATATACATACATGTTACATAGAGTGGATGAAGCAGTCAGGTCACAGAGTGGGTAGAACGCCCAGTTTGGAGTTAGGGAGACCTGAGTTCAAATCCTGCCTTAGACATTTACTAGTTGTGAGACCCTGGGCAAGTCACTTAACCCCATTTGCCTCAGTTTTTTCATTTGTAAAATGGGAATAATAATAGTACCTACCTCCCAAGGTTGTTGTGAGGATCAAATGAGATAAATAATTGTAAAGTGCTTAGCACAGTGTCTGGCACATAGTAGTTTGTTGATAAATGTTTGCTCCCTTAACCCCTTCCTCTAGTCTCAGAGAGGAAGGCACTAGCAACTGAGGGGAAAGGGGGCCAGGAGAGGCCTCCTTTAGCTAAATTTTAAAGAAATCCAGAGATTCTAAGAAGTAGGGGTGAGGAGGGAGAACATTTTTGGCATGGGAGACAATCAGTGCAAAGGTGTGGAGGTGGGAGATGTAATAGCAAATAGTGTGACTGAACTGTAAGCTGTAGGGGTGGGTAGTAAAAAAAAAATATATATATATATATATATATATATATACAGATAGATAGATAGATAGATAGATAGATAGATATAGATATATATAAAACAGCACTGGAAAATAGGGAGGGACCAGGTTATGAAGAACTTTAAGTCCCAAGCAGAATTGATATGTCCATAAATCCACAAGTATATAAGTATACATCCACAAGCATATATGTGACAGGCAATGTACTAGGTGCTGGGAGTACAGAGATAAAAGTGACCCAGTCCTTGCCCTTTCAGGAGCCATGTTCCTATACCAGCGGTTCTCAACCTGTGGGTTATGTTCAATTTGTCACAATGAAGATACATCCTGCATATCAGATATTTACATTACGATTCGTAACAGCAGCAAAATTACAGTTATGAAGAAGCAACAAAAATAATTTTATGGTTGGGGGGTCACCAGAACATGAGGAACTGTATTAAAGGGTTGAGGCATTAGGAAGGTTGAGAACCACTGTATACAGATACAAGATAATGGGGCGGGGGGGGGGGGGCGGTAACAGCTTGGGCTGCTCCAGAAAAGTTTCGTGTACAAAGAGAGGGGCTTCGGACCCTGGGGACCTCCCAATCTGGGCAGGGGGGTGGAGAATAACAACCCAGATGGCTATCATAAGCGATAATGATGCTAGATGCTTCAGAGACATGCTAAACAAAGCCCTTTGTGGAGGACAGATGAGAAGGCCACGGTTATGAGGAGGGTGTAGAAGGAAGTGGAGGGGTAATATCTGAGTTGACTGGGGCAACCTGAGTAGGAATTTCCTAGGCAAGGAACAGGAAGGAGCTCAGACATTTCAGGGACAGGGAAAAGACTGAACAAAGGTGCACAGGCTTTCAGGAGATACAGAGGCCAGTCACTGTGGCAGAGATCTGAGTTCAAGTTCTGTCCCTGACAAACACCGATTGTGGGGTCCTGGGCAAGTCGCTTCATCTCAGTGCTCTGGGCAGCTGAAGGTGCTGCCCAGCATCGTCAAGGGCATCTTCCTCCTCCAGGAGTTCTCTATACCATGGAAAGTGCAAGTCCATTTTGGTATCTGCATTATTGTTGCTGTTGTTGTTTTTGTGTTGTTGTGGTTGTTACTGTTGTTAGGCAGGAGCATCAAGTGTGTGGAAGAAGTAATATGAGGGAATTGATGGAGAGACAGAAAGGCCTGACTGCATGTCCCACCTCAGATTTGGCTGGGATTTGTGACTCTGGGCAGATGCCTTCATTTCTCAGTGCCCTGTGCACCTCTCCAAGGCTCTCTGTTGTGGAGAACGGGCTGGCCTGCCCTGGGAGAGGGAGTTTCCTCCACTACTGAGATTCCAGGGCCAGCTCCTAATGGGCTTTTCCAGTCCACGTGATGTATGGCATGGCGCAGTGCCTAGAGGCTTGACCTCAGAATCAGGAAGATTCCAGCCTTTGCTGGGATAGCTGTGCATGCAGATCGCCCAGCTGCAGTGGCCAAAAGCAACTCTAAGACCCAGAGTGGCAGATGACTGCTTATCTGTATGGGTAGAAGGAGTTTCTTCAGTGGGAATTCCTTTCTCCATTGAAATCACAGGTGTGAGATGGTTGTGCTGGTTCTATGTTAGGTGGGGGGCACAAAGACAAAAATGAAACAGCCTCTGCCTGCAAACAACTCATATCCTATTGAAGACAACGTACATACACATATAATATAGCATCATATATCATATATACTTGTATCACACACCCATATATGTTTTCTTGTGGCTAGGGACATTGTGTGTATAATATATGGAACTAAGTTCATATATGTATATATATATATATATATATATATATATATATATATATATACACACACACACACATAGGATATCACACATATAGAATATAAGAATCTTTATATATACATATATGTGTATCCATGTATCTATATGGGAGAAACAGTACACATAAGGGAGTGGTGGCCAGGGAGAGACACTTTGGTCCCAAAAGTTGTGGGGATGGTGGCTGGACCCATTAGAGAAGCAGTTTGGCACTTTCTGGTCATGACTCATGGTTTCCGAATTGGGGCTGGGTGGGCAGGAGGGCACTTATGTGGCAGCTAGCTAGGCTACTGCCCGTGAGGGAGGTAGAGAGAGGAGTGAGTGAAGAACGGCTGACCGCTTGAAATAGTTATGGGGAGAGGCAGCAGTCACCCATCAAGTAGAAGCAAAATAAATGAAACACAAATTTTGGAGGAGAAGGCACAAGCTGCTGGCCAGGGCAGGGGAATAGGAAAGGTTTCATGTAGAAGGTGCTTCTTCAGTTAAGTCTAGAAGGGAACTTGCTAGGCATTCTGAGAGTTAAGCAGAGTACGGAATGCATTCCAGGCATGAGGGTGGGGGAGTGGGGTGGGCAGGTAGTAGAAAGGCTGAGAGATGCAATGCTGCCTATATATTTGGCTGGGCTGTGGCATATATGAAGGGGAGTGATGCACAACAAAGTGAGAGTCACAGGTGGTGGCTGGGTTATGAAGAGCTGTCAGTGCCAAACAGAGGACTTTATATTTGATCCCCAAGTCGATAAAGAAGCACTGCAGTTTATTGAGTTGGCGAGTGATGTGGCCAGACTTGAGCAATAGGAAAATCCCTTTGGCAGCTGTGTGGGGGATGGAGTGGAATGGAAAGCAATCTGAACCAGGGAAATCAGGTAGGAGGCCATTGCAATAGTTGGGTTGAGGTGATGTGAGCCTTCCAAGGCTGGGGCCTGAGTGGAGAGACGGAGACGTGTAGGAGAGATGTTGTAAAGGTAGAAATGAGAAGATTTGGCAACAGATTGGATATGAGCAGGAGGGCAAGGAGGAGTTGAACATGACATTGCGGTTTTGAGCCTAGGTGACTCAAGAGGCCCTTGACAGCCATAGGGAGTCTGGATAGAAAGGGAGGGCCAGGAGCCAGTTCTCTTTGGAATATGTTGAGTTGGAGATGCCTGTGTTTGAAATGACCTATTGGAAGTATTGGCAGCTGGTGTAGGAGTGAGATAAATAAGTCTGGTGATCATCTTCACAGTGATAATAAGTAAACCTATAGGAGAAAGCTGGAATTATGGTATGGTGCCAGCTTATAGAGGGCCTTGAGTTCTAGGCAAAAGATTTTGAACAAGAGGAACCTAAGCTCCAGAGGATCAGGAGTAGTCAAGGCCCTACACTATCAGGACTCAGAGACCAGGAGCTGAGTGTTTGTTTGCCCCCCATAGGATGAAGCTACTGGACTTGTGACTTATCTTAGCCCCAGGGACCTTATTTATCACCATGGTTACCTGCCACCAGCTCGGTCTTGGATTCATCAGAGATCTTGACCTTTCATAAGGTAAACAGTAGAGGGGCCTCAGAAAGCAGGAACTGAGCTCATTTTCCACCTATAGAGCATCTTCTGCATTTGGTTCACCTCCTGCCATCTTGGGAAGAAGTTACAGAGCTGGTACTGAGTGTGGGTTCAGTCTGGCCTGGTGGCTTATTGCTTCCTCCACCACAGATCCTCAGTGTGTGAAATTACCAGCCATGGAAGCTAATGCCTCCACCTAGACATTGGTGGCCTGAATCAGCTGGCTCTTCCCTCACCCTCCTCCCCTGGTTGACAGACTCCCACTTGCTATGCTTCCTGTCCTTGTGATTCCAAGTCCCATCTGCCAAGGTGAAAATCCTTTCCTTCTACAACCTTTTCCCATACTTTTTTCTCTACCTCAACCCCATCAACACTTCCTAACCTCCTCTTCCCTCTCCTTCCATCATGCCCTCTAAGATCCCACTCCCTTCTCCACCATTAACCAACTCCCATTCATTTTATATCTCTTTTTTCTCAGACTCTTTCTATCCTCTAGTGCTCATGGAAACTTGGCTTCTTCTAGAAGACTCTTCATCCTTGATTTGGGTGCTCCTACTTTCATCTCCCCTGCCACATTGGGTGAGGAGGAGATATTGGACCCCTCTGAACCTTCTCCAAGCTTGTCTCTTAGCACCATTTCCTCCTTTAAAGCTCACTCTTATCATTCAGAACCTTGTTGACATCAGCCATTGGCCTCTAAAGATATGGATCTCCCTCCTTTCAAGGAGTTAAGCTCAGTACCTGATTCATAGTTCTCCTTTTCACTTTGGTTCTGGCCCTCATACTTAGGGACTTCATCCATAGGGACACATCAATGTCCCCTGAAGCACCCTAGTTTCCCAGTTCATCAGGGTCTTGACTCCACCTCAGCCACTCATGGGGTATTCATCCCTTAGAACTCTTTTCCTTTCATGATCTTGAATTCTGAAAGTCTTTTCTGAGCATAACCTCCATCCCTCCCTCTGTTTCCCTCCTCCTAAACCTGTTCTGTATCCTCATTATGGCCTCCGATCCCACTCATTTGATCAAATCTTCCTGGTTCTCTCAGTCCATCACCCCTGCTCTGGCCTCACTTTTCTCCCTTCAGAGTTCAGCTGTACCCTGTTATTTACACCCTTGAATCCTTTGTCCCCTTGTTCTACCACCATCTGAGCTCTACTAATCCTCAACCCTAGGTTACCCCCCCCACCCACACCCCCATCTGTCTCCTTTGCTACTGAATGAATGCAGCTTCAGTGAGCCAAACAACAGGCCCCACTGCAAATTCATATGAGGCAGTCATTCTCTGCGTCTTGGATTGACCTACTCCACAGTGGCTGTTACTGGTTAAAACCTTTTCTACCTAAGCCTGCTCTTCCCACTCCCTCTCTTTCATCACAAGACCTTGACTCACACTTTACTGAGAAAACTGGGGCCATCTGTCATGAGGTCCCTCATCTCCCTTGCTCCTCACATCAAAATCCCTCTTTATTTTTATCCTTACCCTCGTCTTTTGCTCCAGGTTCTGAAGAAGACATGCCCCTTCTCCTTGCCAAGGCCAATCTCTTTGCTTGTGCCCTTAATACCATCCCCTCCCATCTTGTTGCTTGTCTTTCCTTTTCAAAGAGGACCAATGATATCAGGAACGTGATGTTTTGACTTGCTCATGAATTGGATTTAAGTGAGGCAGATTTGGGCAAAGTCATCAGCCTCACTCTCTCTTCCTGAGTCATCGAAGTCCAGTGGCAAGACAAAAGTCAAGATGACTGGTGATGGCCCAGAATGCAGTGGATGCATCTTAGAGGATTTGAGGACCGTGAATCTAGAACTAGAAGGAACGTCAAAGACCACTTAGTCCAGTGTTCTCATTTTACAGATAAAGGAACTGAGACCCAGGAGATGAAGTGATTTAGAATCATAAGATCATAGCTTTAGAGCTTTAAGGCACCTTAGATGCCATGCAGGACCAGGAGGGAAAGTGACTTGTCCAAGTTCATACCACACTGGTCATAAGCTAAGATAGAAAGCTCCTCTGAGATCCTATCTGCAATGATCATTCTCTCCCTCTCTAATCTTCTGTTTCTTCTTTCTTCTACTGGCTACTTCCCTGCTGTTTACAAACATGCCCAGGTTTCCCCACCACCAGTCAATTTTTTTTTGTTTTAATTTTTTTAATTTAAAAAAATTTTAAATTAAAACATTTTTTGTCTTTATTAATTTGTTTGTTTGCTTTTAGTTTACAAGATTCAGTTCCACAATCCCTTGAGTTTCAAATTTTCTCCTCTTCCCTCTCCTCCCTCCCCCCATGGCGGCATGCAATCAAGTATAGTATCTGCAAATACTTTTACATTAGACATTAGTCAGGTTATGAAGAAGGATTGTAACTGATGGAATGAACAATGGGAAAGAGGAAACAAAACCAAACAAGAAAAAGAAAAAGAGTGGGTAGTTTGCTTCAATCTGCATTCAAACTCTGTTCTTTCTTGTTCTTTCTCTGAATGTAGGCATCTCTTTCCATCATGAGTCTTTTGGAGTTGTCTTATGACTTTGCATTGCTGAGAAGAGTCCAGTCTATCAAAGCTGGTCATCACACATATGTTGTGTCTGTAATTGTGTACAAATTTCTCCTGGTTCTGCTCTTCTCACTCAGCATCAGTTTGTATAAGCCTCTCCAGGTAAATATGAAGTCCGTCTGCTCCTCATTTCTTATAGCGCAATAGTATTCCATTACATTCATATACCACAGCTTGTTTAGCCATTCCCAAGTTGATGGGCATCCCCTTAATTTCCAATTCTTTGCCACCACAAAAAGAGCTGTTATAAATATTTTTGTACATACGGGTCTTCCTCCCACTTCTATGATCTCTTTGGGATACAATCTTAGAAACTACCAGTCATTTAAAAGCTTCACTTGAAACTGCTGGAGACTCAGGTTATTGTCTGAAGTCTCTCCTTCCTTTCAACTGCTAAGCTCCAAGAAAGAATTTTCTATTCTCCATGCTTCCACCCTCACATCCATTCATTTCTTCCCCCCCCCCACCTAATAGTATTTTCTTTTTTCCAATTACATGTAAAGATAGTTTTCAACATTCACTTTTATAAGATACTGAGTTCCAAATTGTTTTCTTCTTCCTCCCTCCCCTTCCCTCTACCCAAGATGGTAAATAATCTTATATAGGTTATACATATACAGTCATATTAAATATATTTTCACATTAGTCATGTTGTAAAAGAAGAATCAGAACAAAAAGGAAGAACCACGAGAAAGAAAAAAACAAAGCAAAAAAAGAGAAAATAGTATATGCTTTCAGTCAACATTTAAACTCCATAGTTTCTTTCTCTGGATGTGGATAGCACTTTCCATCATGAGACTTTTGGAATTGTCTTGGATCATTGCATTGCTGAGAAGAACTAAACCTATCAAAATTGGTCATTGCACAATGTTGCTGTTACTTTGTACAATGTTCTCCTCATTCTACTCACTTTACAGTTCATGTAAGTCTTTCCAGGTATTTCTGAAACCTGCCTGCTCGTTATTTCTTTTTTTAAAGTTAATTTTTTTATTTTTAGTTGTCAACATTCACTTCCATAAGTTTTAAATTTTCTCCTCTTCCCCAAGACGGAATGCAATCTGATATAGGCTCTACATATACATTCCTATTAAACATATTTTCACATTAGTCATGTTATATAGAAGAATTAGAACAAATGGGAGGAACCGTGAGAGAGAAAAAACAAAACAAAACAAACAAACAAAAAAGAAAATAGTCTCCCTTGCTCTGCATTCAGACTCCACAATTCTTTCTCTGGATGTGGATGGCATTTTCCATTATTAGTCCTTTGGAACTGTTTTAGGTCCTCGCATTGCTGAGAATGGCTAAGTTTATCAAAGTCAGTCATTGTACACTGTGGCTGTTACTGTGAACTATGTTCTCCTGGTTCTGCTCCACTCACTCAGCATCAGTTCATATGAGTCTTTCCAGGTTTTTTTGAATTCTGCCTTATTTCTTGTAGCACCATAGTATTCCATTACATTCATATACCAGAACTTGTTCAGTCATTCCCTACTTGATGGATATCCCCTCAATTTCCAGTTCTTTGCCACCACAAAAAGAGCTGCCATAAATATTTTTGTACATGTGACTCCTTTTCCCTTTTTAATGATCTCTTTGATACCCATTCATTTCTGAAACCCCTTACAATGAAACTTCCAACCTGACCTCTCTACACAAACTGCTTTCTCCAAGGTTACCAATGATTTTTTAACTGCTAAAGTGGAAGGTCTTCTCTTAGTCTGCATCTTTCTTGACTTCTCCACTCCTTCTCTGTCCTTAACACTGTCAGCTTCCCCCACTCCACCAGTTCCTCTTCTGTGATATTGCTGCCTCTTGGTTATGCTCCTATCCATTTGACTTTTTGTTTTCTTCACTAGGTTCTGCACCCTAAGAATGGGGGTCCCTCCAAGGCTCTGTCCAAGGTCCTCTTCTTCTTTTTCTACATCCTTTCTTGGTGATCTAATCATGTCCTGTGAGTTTAATTGTAATCTCTCTGCTGATGACTACCAGATCTGGAGATCCAATCCTCATGTCTCTCCTGAGCTCTATTCCTATGACCAACTGTCTCCTAGACATCTATGTCTGGATGCTTAATCAGAATTCAAATTCAACGTGCCCAAAACGAAGCTCATTGTCTTTTCCCCTAAATTCCCCCTTCCTCCAGACTTGCCTGTTTCTGTTGAGAGAACCAAGATCCTCTCAGTTGCCAGGGCTTGCAGTCTCAGGATCATCCTTGACTTTTCTACCTCCTTCATCTCTCACATCTGATAATTTGCCAAATATTATCAGTTCTACTTCCACAATACCTCTCCTCTGTCTCCTTCTAGTCACTCATACAACCACCACCCTAGTTTGGGCCCTTATCATGGTCCATAGCAGTAGTCCTATAATTGGCCTCCCAGCCTTTGGTCTCTCCCTTCTCCAATATGTCCTCCACATGATTGCCAAAAAAAAAAATCTTCCTAAAATGACCCACTTATACAAAAATATTTATAGTAGCTTTTTCCTATTTATAGTATAGGCAAAGAATTGGAAATTGAAGGGCTGCCCATCAATTGGGGAATGACTGAACTGGTTAGGGTATATGAAGGTGATAGAATACTTTTATTGCTGTTAGACATGATGATGGGGATGGTTTCAGAAAAACCTGGGAAGACTTGTATGAACTGATGAAGAGTGAAGTGAGCAGAACCAGGGGGACAATTGATACAATAACAAAAAAATTGTCAAAGTAAATACCTTTGAAAGACTCAGGAACTCTTATCAGAGTAATAACCAACCATAATTCCAGAGGACAAATGACAAAACATTCTACTCAACTCTTGACAGAAAAGTAAAAGACTCTGTGCAGATTGAGACATATGTTTTTGGACATAACTAATATGGAAATTGGTTTTGCCTGACTATCCTTGTTAGTAATTGGTCTTGTTTTTCTTGCTTTCTTAGTGGAGGGGGACATGGAGAGATGGGAATGAGAGAATTCAAACCTGAAATAAAATTGAATTAACAAATATTCCTAAGGCATGAGTTTGATCATGTCACTCTCCTGCTTAAAATCCTTCCATGGCTCCCTACTGACTCTAGGATAAAATCCAAACTCCTCAGTCTGTCATTTAAAACCCTATGCAATCTGACTTTAATGTACCCTTTTAGCATTGTTTCATCTTACTCTCATTCATATACTTTGAATTCTAGCTAAACCAGAAAGCTCAGCTAGCTGTTTCCCAAACTCAAGGTTCCATTTTCCCCTCTGTATATTTACTTGAGTCACATTCCTTACCAAGAATGAACACCCTCCTCCTTTCTACTATGCCAACACTGTGTCTTCCTTCAAGGAAGCTCAACTACCACCCTGAAAAGTCTAGCATAGATCTAGGGGAAGAGAGCTCAGGGACCACTGAATTGAATCCACTCATTTTATAGGTGAGGAAACAGAGGTCCAGGGAAGTGAAGTTATATGTCAGAGGTCATACAGGTGCAAAGTGGCAGAGCTAGGATTTGAACCGAGGTCCTGTAGCTGCAAATCCAATATCTTTTTCACTTTACCACACTGTCTCTTGGCATCATCATCATCATCCTCATCATCACCACCATCGTCATTATCATTATCATTGCTAACATTTATATAGCACTATGTTCCAGGCACTGTCCTAAGTGTTTTCCAATTATTATTTCATTTGATCCTCACAATCACCCTGGGAGGTAGGTGCTATTACGATTTCCACTTTACAGTTGAGGAAACTGAGTCAGAAAGAGGTTAAATGACTTGCCTAGGTTCACACAGCTAGTAAGTGTCTGAGGCAGAATTTGAACACAGCTCTGACTCTAGGCCCAGTGCTCCATCCACTGTACCACCAAGCTGCCCTCTAGTGGGGGAAACAACATACAATTATGTACATTATCCATCCATCCATCTATCTATGTCTATATCTATCTATCTACCTATCTCTTGTATTTATATATATATATATATATATATATGTATGTATATATATGTACATATATAGTACACTTATTTATATAGCTACATACTATTTCTCTATATATTTCTCTAGCTCTTGTGTGTGTATACAGTATATATACTGTATACAGGTATACAGTGGTATATATATATATATATATGTGTGTGTGTGTGTGTGTGTGTGTGTGTGTATAATACTTGTCTCTATATGTATATGCTATCTGTCTAGCCATCCAATAGATTCTCAGAGGACACTAGCAGTGGAATCAGGAAAGGCCTCCTGCAGAAGGTGAAATATACGCTAAATCTTGAAGGAATACAGGAAATCCAGGAAGTGAAGCTAAGAGTATTACAGACATAAAGGAAGCCAGTGAAAGGGCATGGAATCAGAAGAGGGAATGTTGTATGTGGACACAAATTGGCCATTATTGCTAGATCATGTGATATATAGAAGGTAATACAACATAAGAAAGTTGGAAAGGTAGGATAGGGGCAGGTTGTGAAGAGCTTTAAATGCTAAATGGGATTTCTATTTGATCTTGGAGGTAATAGGGAGCCAATGCAGTTTACAGAGTAGAGAATGGCATGGTCACACCTGCACTCTATGAAGATCACTTTGGCAGCTGAGTGGAGGATGAGGTGGAATGGAAATAGACTTGAGGCAGGGAGACCAGTTAGGAAACCATTGTGATAGTCCAGTTGAGGGGTGGTGAGGCTCTGTAAATGGGTGGTGGCTATGAGAATAGAGAAAAAGGGATGTATATGAAAGACATTGTGAAGATAACAATGACGTGATTTGGTAAAACATTGGCTATGTGGGTTGAGTTCCAGTGAGGAGTTGAAAGGGACACAGGCTGTGAGCCCGAGTAGCTGGGAGGACAGCAATGCCCTCTACAGTATTGGGGAAGTTGAAAGGAAGAGAAGGTTTGGTGTGGGGGAAGATAGTGAGACTTGTTTTTGGACATGTTGGCTTTGAGGTGCCTGTGGAGCCTCTAATTCAAGATGTTCAAGAAGCAGTTGGTGTGCTAGAACTCAGGACAGAGATTAGGGCTTTATATCTATAGAACTAGGAACCATCTGCAAAGGATGAGAGGAGACCTCATGGAAGCTGATGGGATCACCAAGGGAGACAATATAGAGCTGAAAGATATGAGGGCCTGGGAGAGAGCCTTGGGAGACCTCAAGGTCAGTGAATGTGACCTGGATGAAGATCTAGCAAAGGAGATTGAGAAGGAGCAATCAGATGTGTAGAAGGAGAATGAGAGGAGAGCCACGAATAACTAGAGAGAGGAGAATATTGAGAAGAAGTGATTGACAGTGTAAAAAGCAATAGAGATGTCAAGTAGGATAAGGGTTGAAAAAAGATAATTGGATTTGGCAATTTAGGGATCCTTGGTGATTTTGGAGAGAATAGCTTCGGTTGGATGATGAGCCTGGAAGTCAGATTGTAGGGGGTTTAGAAGAGAGTGAGAGGAGAGGTGGAGGCACCAAGTGTCAACATAAGAGTGTCCTGATGATTTGAAGTTTGTAGTAGAAAGGGCAGTGAATGGAAGTAGGAGTCGCTAAAAGGACGTCGTCTTGCCAAGACTTGGGAAGCAGTAGATCTGCCTGATCAAGGGGAAGCATGACAAAAGTTGGACATGTTTCCAGTTACCATTTGGGCACCAAACTGAAGAACCTGGAGATCAAGACTGACCGGGGTCATTGAGTTACCATGGTCCAAGGCATTCAAAAACCCAGAAAGTCAGCAAGGTAGGAACAAAAAAAAACAACACATCTCAGAGATCAAGACAGGTAAGGATGAGGATTCTAGGAACTCTCCAGCAAAATGCATCTGGGTGGTAAAAGAATGGGTACGTTCCCTTCTTTCTTTCCAGAGGTAGGGAGGGAGTCTATGGGTGTGTAATACTGCATATACTGTGAGACTTGGCTGATGTGTTGGTTAGTTTTTCTGAACTGTTTTTCCTTCCTCATTCTTTTAAATACTTGGTTATAAGGGAAGGTTCTATGTTTGGGAGGGAGGGATATATTGGAAAATGAAGGTGATATAGAAACAAAAGATATCCATAAAAATAAGAAAAGAATGCAAAGAGGATATAGAACAGGATTTCTTGAATTTTTTATGTACTGGACCCCTTTGGCAGTCTGGCAAAATCTATGGATCCCTTCTCGGAAACAGATTTTTAAAGATGTAAAATAAAATACATAGGATTTTAAGGGGCAACTGGTGGCTCAGTGGATAGAGCCCTGGACCTGGAGTCAGGAAGACCTGAGTTCAAATCTAGCCTCAGACACTTACCAGCTATGTGACCTTGGGAAAGTCATTTCACCCTGTTTGCCTCAGTTTCCTCATCTGTAAATGAGCTGGAGAAGGAAATGGTAAACCACTCCAGTATCTTTGCAGAGGAAACTCCAAAAGGGGTCACAAAGAGTTAGACATGATTGAACAACAACAAAAAGATTATGAAGTAAGCAAATCATATTGAAAAAGTTATCAATTTTTTTTAAAGTTCATGGATCTCGAGTTAAGAACTCTTGATCTAAATATTATTTCCTCCTCTCCACTAAATAGACCTCCTGGCCATGGTCTTCTCCTAACAGTTCTAACAATAGTTTTTGGTTCTTGAGCCAGTTTCTGGCTTTGCTTGGTGGAGCCCCTGGCCACTATATTAGACCCTTTGACTATGATTTTCTGATATTGTTTTGTTGTCTGCCTTTGTTCTGAAGTTGGTTTTCTTGGACTGACTGCCCTCATCATGGTCTGCACCTCTAGTGTGTCTTTCTTTGTGATGCTGCCTGAGAATGATAACCTTGAGTCTGTATGGTCCCTGGCCAGTCCGCCTAAACATTTGATGCATTGCTGAGCTGCTTTGAATTATATCAAAGAACAATAATTGCAGGCTATCTGAAGTGGAAGGGCCCTCAAAGCGCAACCAGTCCAATTCACATGAGTCAAGATATCACTCCATAATGTCACTGGCCCTCTTCAAATACAAAGGATAAACAATGACAATTGAGGATGACAACGTTGTGAGACTGGGAAACAAGGAAGGTGGTGGCACCCTCAACTATAAAAGGAAAACTGAGAAGAGGGGAAAAGATTTGGGGAAAGAGAATTCATTCTGTCTTGAACATGTGGATTTCGATATGTCTTATAGTCCAGTTTATACAAGATTAGAGCTAAGGAAAGACACCAGGACTGGTTCCATAGATCTGGGAATCATTGTATAGAGATGATACTTTAGCCTATAGAACAGTGGTTCTCAACCTTCCTAATGCTGTGACCCTTTAATACAATTCCTCATGTTGTGGTGACCCCCAAACATAAAATTATTTTCATTGCTACTTCATAACTGTAATTTTGCTACCATTATGAATTGTAATGTAAATATCTGATATGCAGGATGTATTTTCATTGTTACAAATTGAATATAATCCACAGGTTGAGAACCGCTGCTGTAGAAGCTGCTGAGATCATCAAATGAGACAGTATGGATAGAAAAGAGAAGAGGGTTCAGGATATAACCTTGGGACCCACCCATAATTAGTAGGTGTGACCAGAAGTTCTGGCAAAGGAGACTGAGGAGTAGTCAGAGAGATAGGAAAGGAGCTAAGAGAGAACAGAGCCACAAAAACCCAAAGAGGAGAGAGTATCCATGAGAAGAAGGTGATCATCCAGTCAGTCAATGAGTATTTATTAAGCCTCTCCACTGTGCAAAGAATGAAACAATCCCTTACTCACAAGAAGCTTGTTCTAATGGGGGAAGCAAAAGGTACATATATAAATATATACAGCATAAATATGAAATGAAATAAATACAAACACATACAAAGTAGTTCAGTGCAAGGTAGTTTGGTGGGAGGGTACTAGTAATGGAGGGCAGTGGAATAAGGTGAGACTTAAGCAGAGGAGAATGCTTAAGCTGTGTCTTAAAGAAAGAGAGGGGCTCTATGAGACTGAGGCAAGGAGGGAGAACATTCCAGAACATCCAAGTGGGAAGGGCAGTGCACAGGTGCAGGCACAGAACATAGATCGAGGAACAGAGAAGTCCACTTTGGTGATGTGCTGAGAGGATGAGTTGGATACAATGAACTGGAAAGATAGGTTGGGGCCAGTTTGCTTAAAGCTTTCAGAGCTAAACAGAGCAGATGATATTTTATTCTAAAGGAAATAGGAGGGCATTGGTGTTGATTAAGTAGGGATGTCACATGGTTAAATCCGCACTTAAGGAAAATGACTTTGGCAGCAGTGTGTAGGATGGACTGGAGTGACGCGCCACATGCGTCAGGGAGACCACTTAGGACACTATTGCAGAAATTCAGGCTGGAGGTGCTGAGGTTGTAGCTACTTGTGTGAGTGAAGAGAGGGATGTTATTAAGGCAGAAAGAGAAAGAGTTGGAAATTGACTGGATATGTGGAATAAGAGATTAGTAACCCAGGTTACAAATCTGGGAGCCTGGGAAGATGGTGGTCCCTTCAACAGAAATAGGGAAGTTTGGAAAAGGGAGGATTTAAGGGAGGGAAGATAATGAGGTCAGTTTTGGACATATTAAGTTTAAGATGTCTCTGGAAGCAATTTGGAATAATGCAAATAAAGTGACTACATTGCTTTTGACCCAGAGATGGCCCCAGGAGTATATATATATATATATGGGCCTGGAGTCAAGAAGACCTGAATTCAAATCCAGCCTCAGGTACTTACGCTAGCTGTGTGACCCTGGGCAACTCACTTAACCTCTGTTTACCTTAATCCATTTGAGAAGGAAATAGTAAACAACTCCAGTATCTTTGCCAAGAAAACCCCATGGTCAGTATGGTCCATTGAGTCACAGAGAGTAGGTCATGGCTGAATGATTAAACTAGCACCAGAACAACAAAATACATCTCAATAATGAATACACATATAATATAAATTTATATGCATATGTATATGTACATATAATATTCACATATGTGCATATATGCCAACTAATAGAGTTGATAATGAAATCCATGGAAATTAATGATGTTATCATGAGAGAAACTGTAGAGGGAGAAGAAATAAGGACCTAGGACAGAGCCTTATAGAATACTCATAGTTCAGGGGCGTGGTGTGGATGATGAGTCAGCAAAGGAGACTCAGACTGAGCAGTCAGACAGGTAATACTTGAAGCAGATAAGCAGTGAAGTGCATAGAGTACAAGATGGAGTTAGGAAGACCTGAGTTCAAATCTTGCCTCATTTACTAGTTGTATGACTCTGGGCAAGTCTCTTAAATTCTCTGGGCTTCAGTTTGTAAAATGAGAATAATAATAACACATACCTCCCAGGGTTCTTGTGAAGATTAGATGAGATAACACGTATAAAGTGCTTTGCAAACCTGAGGTGCTATATAACCAAGTGAACATAGTGTCATGAAAATCCAGAGAGAAGATCCAGGAGAGCAGGTGGTCAGTCATGTCAAAGGTTGCAGAGAGGTCAAGAAGGATGAAGACTGAGAAAAGGCCATTGGATTGGGCAATTGAGAGATCATTGCCAACTTTGGAGAGAATAGTTTCAGTTGAGGTATGAGGTTGGAAGCCATATTGCAGAAGGTTTAAAAGAGAAGGAGGAAGATGTTGGGAATAATCCAGGGTTAGAGTCTGGTCAGACATGCTAGGAATAGGGCAAGTGAACAAGGGATTTGAGAGTAAAAGATAGTGTAGAGTTGAAATGGGTCACTAAGGGATTAAGATTGGAAAGAGAGGAAAGTATAGCTAGTGTGGGGATGATAGAACTGGTGGTCATGGTGAAGAGTGGGTTTAGGAAGAGGAAGGTCTAGAGCAGGGATGGGGAACCTGCAGCCTCAAGACCACATGTGGCCCTCTAGGTCCTTCAAATGTGACATTTTGACTGAATCCAAACTTCACAGAACAAATCCCCTTAATAAAAGGATTTGTTCTGTAAAATTTGGGACTCAGTCAAAAGGCTGAACGCAGGGACCTATAGGGCCACATGTGGCTTCAAGGTCACAGGTTCCCCACCCCGGGTATGGGGAGAGATGGAATGATAAAAGATCATGACCAGATAATGGAATTGTAGAATACTTGAATGTGGGAATGGAACACTTGTTAGGGATAGTGATGCCTAGAATATAACTCTTTCTGTTTGTAACTGAGGTAGAGTGGAACAGTGGTCATGAAAGCTGAGTAGCTTGGTGAACTGGGAGAGTAGGTTATTTGAGGGGATATCTACATGAATTTTGGAGTCTCCTAGTATGAGGACAGGTGTTGGATGGAAAAGGAAACTGTGAGACATGCATTGAACTCCTTAAAATGAGAGAATCATGTTCTGGGGCTTGGTAGATAACAGCTACTAGAATCTGCCCTGGGTGATCAATTTGGATTATGCTAACCTCAAAGGAAGCTGCTGAGTGATGAGGGGTAGAGAGACAGTCTGGAAGTGACAATGGGGAACAATAGGTATGCCGATTCCCCCATCACAATGAATGAGTTGGGGAGTATGACACAAAATGCACTTGGCAGTGGACAGGATGACTGGGGCTGCAAAGTCATCAGGAGGAAGCCAGGTCACAGTGACAGCCAGGAGTAGAAGGAGCAAGAAAGGAAGCTTTCAACTTATGGAACAAGAGTTCCAGAGGGCCCTCTGTGCCAGGGGTGATGATGAAAACACCATTTGTACTCCAAAGGGTTTCAGTATTCAGCCCAAACTTTATCAGTCTCTGACAACGTTTTCCAGATTCTTTCTGGCAGTATCATTTGTGCCCACATGAATCACCTTAAGAGGATGGTAGTTATCGGATTTGAAAAGTCTTGGAAGTTCTTTGTTATGTGCTAGATTTATACCCTGAGAAGACAGCAGAAATCTCTATTTCTCTTATCAGACTGACAAATAGCTGCCTCAGTACCCTTCAGAGGGGAGTCACCAACCACCAATCAATCAACAAGCATTTTTTCCATATATCATGTTTTAAAATTGGATTTTATTTTTCATTTTTAAGCATTTATTTTTTTTCTCGCCCCCCCCCCAGGTATAAAAGAAAAAGAAAAACCCTTGTAATAAATACAGATAATCAAATGAAACAAATTCTTCGGTTGGCTATATCCAAAAATGTGTATCTCCTTCTGCAGGTTAGTCCATCACCTGTCTGTCAAGAGGTAGGAAGCATTCTTCATTATCCGTCCTCCAGAATCATGGCTGATCATTGTGTTGATCAGAGTTCTTAAGTCTTTCAGAGTTGTTCATTTTTATAAAGTTGTCAACGAGTGTTTATTACATATTTACTAGGTGCTAGGAACTGCTGCCAGGGTTGGTGGCTGGGAACACAGAGAAAGACCAAAATACAGTGTCTGTTTATGAGGAGCTTGAATTAAAAAAAAAAGTTATTATTTTTAGTTCATATCATTTATTTCCACAAGCTTTTGAATTTTAAATTTTCTCCCCCTCCCCAAGATGGTGTGCAATCTGATATAGGCTCTACATATACATTCACATTAAACATATTTTCACATTAGTCATGTTGTAAAGAAGAATTATAACCAATGGAATGAACGAAGAGAAAGAAGAAACAAAATAAAAAAGAGAAAGAGCAAATAATGTGCTTTGATCTGCATTCAAACTCCATAATTCTTTCTCTGGATGTGGCTAGCATTTTCTATCATGAACCTTTTGGAGTTGTCTTAAAACCTTGCATTGCTGAAAAGAGCCAAGTCTATCAAAGTTAGTCATTGCACAATGTGGCTGTAATTGTGTACAATGTTCTCCTGATTCTGCTCCCCTCATTCAGCATCAGTTCATATAAGTCTCTCCAGGTTTTTCTGAAGTCCACCTGCTCATCATTTCTTATAGCACAGTAGTATTCCATTACATTCATATACCACAACTTGTTCAGCCATTCCCCAATTGATGGACATCCCTTCATTTTCCAATTCTCTGCCACCACAAAAAGAGCTGCTATAAATGTTTTTGTACATGTGTGTCCTTTTCCCATTTGTATGTTTTCTTTGTACAACCCTAGAACTAGCGTTTCATTTTCACAGCCCTTTGGTCATAGTTCCAAATTGCTCTCAAAAATGGTTGGATCAGTTCAAAATTCCACCAACAATTCATTAGTGTTCCATTTTTCCCACATCTTCTAGGAGCTCAAATTTTAATGGGGGAGGTAACATGCAAACAATCTTTAATTGGAGATAATCTCAGAGGAAAGGCGCTGGGGAAGGGGAGAGGAAACTCCTACCTAGAAGGTAGGATTTGAGTTTATTCTTGAAGGAAGCCAGGATGCAGAAGTGAGGAGGGAGAGGATTCCAGGTGTGGATGCCAGTTAGTACAAAGATACTGAATTGGGAGATGGAGTAGTATATGTAAGAAGCAGCAAGAAGCCTTGTGGACCTATAAGAAGAGTGAAGTGTAAGAAGACTGGAAAACTAGGAAGAGGACAGGTTGTTAAAAGCTTGGAAAAGTCAAATAGAGCATTTTCTATTTGGTTCTGGAGGTAATGGGGAGCCATTAGAGGTTTTATAATAGGGGAGGGGCATATCCTAAAGCATAAGACTCTGCTTTAGGAAGATAACTTTGGCAGTTGAGCAGGAGATGGACTGAAGTGAGTAGAGACTTGAGGCAGAGAGGTCAACTAGAAAGCCACTATTACTTGTCTATTCTTCTTGTGACCATTCCTGGATGATCTGAGCTTTTTTCAGAACCTGATGGCTTCTGTGGACCTACAGCACCATTCCTTGGAGGGTAAACAGCTGCTTTCTTCTTAGAAAGTCCAATTCCTGTTCAGGAGATGCTTCCTATCTCCGGAAGAGAATAAGCATAGTGCCAGGCCCTGTGTGTGCTAAGCACACTTACAAATATTATATCTTTTGAGCCTCACAACAACTCTGAGAAATAGGTTGCTACTATTATCCCCATTTGACAGTTGAGGAAATTGAGGCAGAAAGAAATTAAGTGACTAGCTTAAAATTACACAGCTAGTGAAGTGTCTGAGGGTAGGTTTGAACTTAAGACTTTTTGATTCCAGGCATTGTGCAACCAGCTGCTTCTACTATCTGCCTCTAATATCTATCACTTACCTCTAAAATACTCCTTCCCTTCCTCCTCTCTGTCTTCCATTTTCTCACCTTTTGAATCCCTTTTCTTCTTTGTTTTGACAAGGGAACTATTCTGTTTGTTTGTTTAAGGAACACTTTCATTCTACCTGATAGCCTGGTGAGTGGGAAAGGGTTCTCTTCAGGAAGGAGACTTTGAACCCTAATGCAATTGTTTGTAGGAAAGATAAGCATTGCATATTTTATGCAAATCAATGCAAAACTCTCCTTGCTCCCCATACTTTCTCTAAGCCAGAGTCTCAGTCCTCTGTCATTCTTGCTAATAGCTCTTATGGCTACTTTCCCTGGAGAACTGCTGTGGCAACTGTCATTGGAGGAACATGACTGAAAGGCATCCAACTTTCCAAAAATGTCTTCCCCCATCGGCAGGGATGGACCCAACATGCTCTCCTACTCTCCTTCTCATAATTACACTCTTCCAAGGGGCTTGAGATTCCCACCACTCATCCGAATTAAAGTATTGAAGGCCTATCCTTTCTGTGGGTTACTTGAGAATGGATAAAGCATTAGCCTATTGTCACCCTTTAACACCCTAGCAAGAATTTGTTTCTTAGATTAGCTAACTAGTTTAGCATAGGGCCTTGAGGGCATAGGATAGAAGGAAGAGATTGTGCAAGATGGGAAGGAGAAGAGTAAACCCCATAACACAGGCAAGGGCAGAGCAAGGTTGAGGTGTGGGGGTGGGGGTGGGGGCAGGATCTGGGTAGCTAGGTTACCATATGAACGCCCTGTCAATTTCAGAAGTGAAGGAGGTAGGTGCCAGGCATCCATTTAAGCATTTTGCATGCCCTCAAATCTTGTTTAACTTTAAAAATGTATTTAAACATTGTTAGGATTTATTTTCCTAAAGAAATTGACTTTGTGGGAAAATCAGAATGTCATGAAGAATATGCTCGATGTTCTTTGCTTTGGCTCCCCATGTCTGGGAAAGATTTAGCTAGTTTGCTCCGATGCCGTCAAACAAGTTCCCCTGTTCACCTGGTGGTGGCCTCCTAAAGCACACTTGAGCTCGTTCATTGCCAAAGAGAAGATTAACAGCTGCTTGTCAATGTCAGGTGCCGTGTCTGGTTCAGGTCCTGCTGAGGAACAAAGCAGATTAACTGTACTGATAAAGGTGGCCATTGCTCACGGGGCATCGGTGATCAAAATAATCGGCAAGGTTGGGGATTCTCTTAACTGACGGCTGTTGTCTCCTTGTCTCTGGTCTCCATCACTTACTGGGCTTGTCCAATGCTAGTGGGGTGAATGGCAAATCACTTTTGGTAGAATGATTTTCTCTAGTGCTTCTGTGTCTTGTTGATTCACTCATTGAAGTGATTTGGTGCCCCCCTGCATCCTCCTCATATGTGCGTTCATATGTTTCACTCGAGGCTTGGGGCTCCACTGTGTGTCTTGGACTGGGTGGGCTTGACTTGTGTGTTTCCCCAAGAGAGGATGGCTACATGAGTCACCTCTATTGTCCATCTGTACTGTTGGAGGAGGTAGGCCATTCCTTAGGTTCCCTTCAATAAGCCTGACTAGCCTGTCATGTCTTTGTACCCTCTGGTCCAGGGGTGGAGAACCTGTGACCTCAAGGCCATATGTAACCCTCTAGGTCCTCAAATACAGCCCTTTGACTGACTACAAGTTTCACAGAACCAATCCTTTTATTGGGGATTTGTTTTGTGAAGTCTGAATTCATGTGGCTTCGAGGCTGCACATTCCCCACCCCTGCTCTGGTCATTTCTTCTTCGGGAGCAGGAGAGTAAGTTGCCTCTAGACTGAATCCAGAATATAGCTAGCGCTACTTGAGCAGCCAGAGCATCATGTGTTCAGCTTCTGGCCAGGATTACTTGTGAACAACAGCATTGGGATCCCTCACTTAGAGAAATGGACATGAAGGGAACCGACTGATTGCTTATCATAGGAATCAGAGCTAGAAGAGATCTGCAAGACCATGTAGTCCAGCCCCTTCATTTTATAGATGAGGAAACTGACACATAGTGAGATGGAGTGACTTGCCCAAGGTTGCACCACTAGTAAGTGGCTGAGCCCACTCCTCTGGAGTCAAATCCAGTGATTTTCACCCTGAGCCTCACCACAATGAAGAAGACACAAGGGGAGAAAACCTGAGGATTCTAGGGATATCATCACTAACTGTTTTTTTTTTTTAGCCTTACCAGGACCTCTTTGCCTGAATCCTCTTTCTCATCATCTATAGCATCTGATGGTCTGATCAGTGATGCCCCAGCTTTGTTACCCTGGCTGCTTGCAGACCAGCAACAGGAATGGTGGAATTAACCCCACTCCTTCCAATTTAGTTCCCCTCCTCAGGCCTGGGAACATCAAGGCACTATCTCATTAGAGGAGGAAGAAGCTTGTCTTGGCAAGACTTAAATCCTTCAGTTACTCAGCCTAGGGGAGGGGGTGGGGTGGGGTGGGGTGACTGGGCATTCTGTGACCCATGTGAGGAGGGGTGTCTGGTTGACAGCCCAACCTGTAAAAAAATCTCACGTCTTGGAAGAGGGGATCAGAGGTCATGTTGGAGACCCAAGACACCCATCTCCTTTAGCTTTGCCTAAGGCTCAGCAATGTTGGCTGATCGTCTGGCTGGCCAGACAAGCTAGCTTGTTTTTGTCCTGTTAAAAGCCAGCTCCCCTCCTCCTCCTGGGAGAAGGCTAGGGCAGAGGGAAGATGGAGCACCGGGGCACATCAGGCTCCCTGTTGGGCTGGGAGCCCCGCCTGCTCAACCAATTCTTGGCTGCCAGGGGCAGGTGGGAGCAGTGGTCTGATTGGGAGGACCCAGAATCCAGTCTGCAAATGCATTACTCTTGGCCACAGCCAACTGAGATGCTCTGGTTGCAGCCAGCAGAGCTCTCTAGCTTTCCACGGGGCCACTGCAGCCTCCCTTCTCGGAGGCCATCTCCTTTGGATCTTCCCCCACAGGAATATAGCTGTCGTTTGGGGGGAAGATGGAAGCCAGCACCTTTTGTGACTGAGGATTGGGCTAATTCGTGGAGACAGCTCTATGGAGCACAGCCCCTGGGGGCTGATGGTGAGACATTATCCCTACAGCCCCCCATCCCCACCTCATCCACTCCCAGAATTCGAGATGGGTTTGAAGGAAGGTCCTTCCTCCCTGAACCTTGCCTGAAATTCAAATTTCAGCTGCTGGAGTTTCCTGAGAGAATGGGGTGGGCAAATGGGAGTTCCCTGAGGGTGGCAGTGGTGGTGGTCCAGTAGAAGGGGAGCTAGATACAGAGACCAAGAGGCCTAGGCTCAAACCCCGGCTCTGCTACTTATAATCTGAATGATTGAGCAAGTCCCTTCCCATTCCTGAACCTCAGTTTCTCCACCTTTAAAACAAGGGTGGAGAAACTTGGCGGTGTTGGACTAGATGACCTCTAAGGGGCTCTTCCAACTCTAAATCTGCATTCTTATAACTTCAGTCCCTTGGAAAGAAAAGAATTACTTCATTTCTTAAGCACAAAGGGACAAAGAACATCACTTGGAGCTGAGAGAGCTTTGTCAGAGGCCCAGCTTCATTATCATCATCTCAGTTGCCATGGATCAACAAGTATTTACTGAGCAACCATTACCACAGAAGCATGGAGATAGACCATAGAAAGGTCCATTGGGAAGGGAGGACACAGAAGGAAAGACAAGCCCCTCATTTTACAGATGGGGGAATGGAGGCCTAGAAGGGGCAAAGGACTTGCCTGTCCAAGGTCACATACTCATTTAGTGGCACAACCAGGACAAGGACTGTCTCTCTCCCTTCCTTGTACTCCCATCACTTAGCACATAGTAGGAGCTTAATAAATGCTTATTGACTGACTGGAACCCAGAGGTCCTGGCTTCAAGGCCAGTGTGCTTTCCACTATGCCAATTGGCAAAGATGGAACTTGAACCCAGATCTTCTCACTCTGGACCCAATCCTCTTTTCGCTGCTCCTTCTACCTCCTCTCTCTTAGGTGCAAGGCTGGGCACTCAATCCTGTGTGAGCTGAGCAGGGGTGGTGGGAGGACCAGGGGAACAGGCTTCAAGGAACACTGCATTCTTCCTGATAACCCGGGGAGTAGAGAGGGCTTCTTTTCCAGAAGAGAGACTTTGAGTGTCTGCCCTCAGGGAGCTCCCAATTAAGTTTAAGAGACAGGAAACATATAGTATATAAGTGCTCAGAGGCATCCTGCTTAGATAGAAAAGAAGGTTGGCTTTGGGAACAGGGAGATCTGGGTTCAAATTCATCTCTGACACACTGTGTGACACTGAGTGAATTGCTTAACCTCTTATGACCCCCACTCAGCCCTCTGGGACTATTAGCCACTGCAGAGGAATAGCCAAGTCTAATTGTTAGGGAGGGTGTTTCCTCACTGTAACCTCTCCACAAAATTATGTCTCTCTCTCTCTCTCTCTGTATAGGTATACACACACATATATATGCCACATGTCTATATGTATATATACATGCAATGTATATATCCATACATACAATTATCTGTATATATATCTACTATATATACACATATATATCTCTCTCTATATACATATATACTATTAAATATCCATACACATAACTGTATGTATACATATATACTACATATATCTATATTATACATATATGTATATGCACATCTATCTATCTATATATGGATATATATCTATAAACATATATATATACATATAGATGTCTGAATCTGTGATTTTGGTCATATGTATATGTGATTTTAGTCCTGATTTCAGTCATATATATATGTATGTGTGTGTGTACACACACACACACATATATGTAGAGAGTCAGTCATATATCTACATTTTTCCTTCTTCCTCTACAAAGCTTCTCCTGATATCCCTAGCCCAAAGTGATCTCCTAGATTACTTGATTTCTCTGTTATTTCGTTATATACACAGGTGTACACACACACACACACACACACACACACACACAATATCTCAAAAGCTTTAATGAAGTTTAAAGCTTTAATTACTTAAGTATATATCCTGTGTGTATATCATATGAATGGATGTATATCTTTCTCTCTGTATGTATGTATATAAACATATAATATGTACACATACACACACATATATATCTATATACACTTATATTTATACAGTTCCAATTATCAGTGCAGTTTTCAGCTATGAAAACTTACAATTGCACTGACTCTTAGCACACACTGTGTGTGTGTGTGTGTGTGTGTGTGCTCACATGTATGCCTAACAAAGTAACAGAGAAGACTAGCACCTTAGGACAGAGGTGTCAAATACGTGACTGTAACAACACTCCCAAATGTGGCCCTAACCAGATTAAAATGTAACTGGGAAATATTTAAGAGAATAACTAAAAATACAATAAAACATAGATAACATGACATTTTAAAATATGTGCTCTGTAAGAGAGTGGCCCCATTTCTGTTTGAGTTGGACACCCTTGCTCTAGGATATCCCTTTGGCCTGGGGTAATCAGGGGAGGCTTCACAGGGGAGGTTAGATATGGTGGGCCTTGAGAGATGTATAGAATGCAGCTAAGGAGTGAGAAGAGGAAGTGAATTGTGTGTGGGGGGGGGTGTGTGTGTGCAGGAATTGTACAAAAACCTGGAGGTAGGAATCTACAGAGATATTCTAAGGGGAGAGTGAGGCTGGGATTCAGAGTTCTTATAGGACAGGACTTCTTAACCTTTTTTTGTGTCCTGGATTCCTTTTTGCAGTCTGATGAAACCTTCAATGAACCCTTTCTCAAAATAATGTTTTTAAGTAATTGAAGGAAATGCTACATTTCAGTTAGAAATTAGTGAAAATTAAGGTGTCATTTCTCTCCTCCAAGTTCAAAGACCCTCTGAAATTTATCCATAGACCTCTTGGTCCATGAACCTCAGGTTAAGCAGCCCTGTTATAGGGGGATAATGAGTGATAAATGGGGATCAGGTCACGAAGGATAAGGACTTTGAACTTCTTTCTGTAGCCAATAGGGAGCCACTGAAGGCTTTTGAGTAGGGAAGTGGCATAGTGAAATCTAGCAGCATGTGAAAAATGGAGGAAGAGGAACCAGAGAGGAGGCTATTGAAATAGTCCAGATTGATGGTGTATTGTCAAACAGGAAAGTTGGGAAAGGGTGTTGGTTTGTCAGGCAGCGTTTATGAGTTCCATTTTTGATATGTTGAGGTACAGTTGTTGTAAGGGGATACCAGTGACTTTGGCTAGGTCCTTTTCCTTCTTGAGGCCCCAGTTAACTTTTCTGTAAAATGAAGGGGTTGGATGAGTTGGACCTGAAAGTCTCTGGAGGCTCTGATAGTCTGAGTTCATGATTCATGGGTTGGGGTGAGCTAATGAGCCCTGGGAATTAGAGACCCATACATAGCACTAGACCAAACAAGGAAGGCCACAACATGGCAATGTGAAGGAGTGGGCCTTGGGAATGAGTGATGCAGACAGCAAACCCTTCCCACCTCACGATTTTTTTGGGTACCCAGTCTTTGCAGTTCTACACCTGAATGAATCCTCAGTGGCATAGATGAAAGGGGATAAGGTCCTCTCCATCCTAAATCAGAGAGAGCCCACTCTCACCAGAGGGAAGCCAAGGAGATATGGTTTGGTCAGTTCTTGCCCAAACCAATCTCAAGGCTTCTTCTACCCCAGAAATGAGTTATGATGGAGAAGGACTTCATTTGCATTTATAAAGGGCAATTAACAGAGTGGGTGATTAAAATGGAGAATGACAGCCATGGAAAATGCCAGCCACTCCTGAGGCAGAGACTGCCTCAGCCAGTTGGCGCACGAGAGAATTCCTCCATCTCCTTCTCCCTCCCAAGTACTGATCTAATTTCTCATGATTTACAGTCAAAGAGAAACGTTAATCCCACTGGGTTCAGGAACATTTAGCTGACCTGCCCCAGGAACCAATTCTGTAAGCAGACAGCCAGGGGAGCTTCCTTGTGCTTAATGAAAGGCAAACCAATAGGTTGGGCCAGCTGCCCCCTGAAAACAATCAATCAATCATGTTGGGAACCCAACGAGCCTGACACAAGTCCGAACCACCCATGCTCAGCCATTCCTCATAGAGTTCTGGGGCTCTGCTTCCAATATCTGCTCCCTCCCAGATCAACAATGCCTTCCTCGTTTGCAACTGAAGGTCATTCATCTCAACAGGGATGTGACAGGTGTCATATCCAGGCATCTAGCTTGCCTCCCAGCATCCACAATTTGGTGTTTGATGCATGCAAATCCTAAATATGCCAGGCTGGCCTAAAGAGAGCTGTCTCTGTAGCAAGCTGAGTCTTTCATCAGTGGGGTGTAGGGGAGAGGTCACTGGACTGGCTTTGAGTCTGAGCTCTATCATGAACTCATTCTATGATTTTTGATGGGGTCTCTTCTCCTCAACGGGACTCAGTAAATTTTACATCTGTAAAACGAGGGGATTGGACAGGATGATCTCTAAGACTCCTGACATCTAACATTTGGTGTTCTATGATCTAAGGTCCTTTTCTATTGTGTTTTTCCATGTTTCAGTTCTGACATTGTTCATTCTATATTACAAGGTCCCTACTAACTCTGTTATGCAGAATTCTGTGTTGCAAGGTCCCCCTTTACTCTGATATTCTATGTTGCATGTCCTAAGGTCTCTTCCTGGTTTGAAATTCTTTGTCCTAGGCTCAAAATGATATACCAATGAACTTTTATTAGTAGTAATATTGTCTCCTAGGCATGTAGTGTGAGGCTGTCATTATCCCCATCTGGCAAATGAGGAAGCTAAGATTCAAGGAAAAGTGACTTTTCTAAGGTCATATAGCTAGAAGAATGGGAGCCAGGATTTGAAGCCCAGTTTCATGGCTCCAAAGACTATTGAATTTTGGCTTTTCACTACTCAAATTCATAACTTCTTTAGATGGAAGCATTAAATGTCTCTATTAAAATGTGAATCTATTACCTGGAAGGGAAAACATATTATTCCCTCTACCATCAGCAGCTTTGGGGATCAGATGTTCTGCTGGCCTGAGGATGACTGCAGACACAATCTTATGCTTTGGAAGAGTCTGAGAAGATGTAGGTCTTCTCCTTGGGGATTCTCACCTTGACAGGATAGAAAAGACACACATTCATGGAAAATCAATTCAATTCAACCAACATTTATCAAGCACTTTAAGGGAGGAACTTGGCAGCCAGGTGTATGCTTATTAGCGCTTATGGGTTGAGTGAAGAAGCGAGCTCTGGGACTGAAAGAATTTTGGGGCAGAGCTCAGAATTTGAGTGACTTTGGAGTGCCAGGACCTGGGTTCCAGTCTTTACTCTGTTGCTTGCTCTCTGTATGACCTCAGATAAATCACTTTATTTGGCCTTGATTTCCTCATCTGTAAAAATGAGGAGGGGTTGCCTAGTTGGCTCCTGAGGCCACTTCTGGCTCTAGAATCTTATCAACGTAAGGCTATTCAGGCAATATGGTAAAGTGGAAAGGTTCCTGAATGTAGACCCAGGGGAGATCCAGGTTCAAATCCCCCCTCTGACATTACTATCTATGTGAAGCCTCACTTTGTGGCCTAGTCTCCTTATATGTAAAATGGAAAGAAGGACAGTTGTAGAAGTTGTGTCTTATAAACCTGAAGGTGCCTAGCACATTGCTTGGCATAAGGTAGGTGCTTAAGAACCAATTCCTAATTAGCAGACTAAAATCCCCCTAGAAATGAGATCTATTGGGGGGCGGCTAGGTGGAGCAGTGAATAGAGCACCGGCCCTGGAGTCAGGAGGACCTGAGTTCAAATCTGACCTCAGACACTTGACACACTTACTAGCCATGTGACTTTGGGCAAGTCACTTGACCCCAATTGCCTTCCAAAAAGCAAAAAAAAAAAAAATGAGAGCTATTGTAAAATGCTGTGATCTCGTGAAAAGGCCCAAACAGGTCCATGTCAGGTTCCTCTAGTAGATGGCAGGAAGTTCAGCATCTAACCTTGCTGGAGGGGTGGATGAAGTTTGCTTGACCTTGGAGGTTGACAGGCTGTCTGCTGTCAAGGAGGGGGAGGGACCTAGCAGAAGTAAGAATAGGAGCAAGTGGGAGGTCACAGCACCCAGGGGAGGCTAGCTGAGCTTGAGGACCCTTGAGGACCAACTGCAATGAAGCCCCGCAAAGCCCAGCTTAGCTGCTGAGCTAAGGTCAAGACCTAAGAACCAGCCCCTCACTAAATGTTGGGAGAATGGGAGTGAGTGCGGAGTGGGGGCAAACTTCTTGTGTCTCACACAGTGCCTTTACCGCCATGCCGAAGATGGTCTGTAGTTTCTTCTTTGTGGGTCTTCAAAAGCTGCTGTAGCCAAAAAATTCATTACCCTCTGGCCAACCTAGTGATGAGCCTCTGAGACTTTGCTAGGCTGGTCCTTGGACACAGACATGGAATCTATTGCCAGCCTGTCCTCAAGGCCTTTCCAACTTGGTGGCACCTGCCAGAGTTGACATTCTGCTGACATAGCTTTTGGGAAACCAAGTTCACCTCCATGCCATGATGAGGTATGGAAGGAGGGGTGTGGTGGAGAGAACCCCAGAACCTGAGTCCCACCTTTGCCACTTATTAGCTGACTGACATCAGGCCAGTTAGCTGACTTTCTAGGCCTCCACTTCCCCATGTGAAAAAAGACGGGGTTGGGCTAGACAGCAGCCAAAGTCCCTTTTAGCTTTAGATTTATGGATTTTAGTGGGCATTCTCTTCATAGCAGGTGCTTAGTAAGTATTTGCTAAATTGTCTACAGTTGAGGCAGCTTTCTTGCTGCCCCCCCTCCCCCCCCCGCCTTGTTCCTTTAAAGCAGGTCCTCAAGCTTTTTTTGTCCTGGATTCCTCAGACAGTCTGAGGAAACCTATGGAATCTTAAAATCATGTTTTTAGATGCATAAAATAAGATATACAAGGTTACAAAGGGAATCAGTTCTAGTGAAACACAGTTATCAAACTATTTTTAAAAAACCCCACATATTAAGAACCTTTGCTTTTCAGCTGTTTTTGTCATCACCAACATACGGTATGGGAACAAGAAGAAACTCCAGTTTGGGGGGGGGGGGGGCTAGGGAAGGTTGGCCTGTTAAATAAACATTTCCTAAAAGTGCCAGCTCAATAAAAAAGACAAAAGAAAAGACCTTTTGCATCTATACACAGGTCAGGTTCCTGGATTCCTGAAGCCTTAGTCAATTCAATCCAACAAGCTTTGAAGTGTTTACTATGTGTATGGAACTCCCAATGTGAAAACTCCTCTGCTGCTACACCTTGGTGACTCATCTCTAATGTACAGTGTTAGAGAGGTGCCTGGGGGCACTTAGAGGTCCCTTGACTTCTTGTTGTTGTTGAGTCGTGTCTGACTCTTCGTGACCCCTTTTGGGGTTTTCTTGGCACAGATACTGGAGGGGTTTGTTTTTTCCTTCTCCAGCTAATTTGCAAATAGGGTGAAGCGGCTTGCCCAGGGTCATACAGTTAGGAAGTGTCTGAGGCTGGATTTGAACTCAGGAAAATAAGTCTTGCTCAGGTCACAGAGCCAGTATGAGGCAGTGGCAGGACCTGAACCCAAGGCTTCCTGATTCCAAGCTGGTCAGCCTTGGAAGACATTGTAGTATAGTGGTTAAAGTACTGGACCTTTAGTCAGGAAGATTTGGGTTCAAAATCTCCCTCTGACACTGATTAACTTTGTGACCCTAGACAAGTCACTTCACTTCACTTTTCTTAGCTATGACATGAAAGGGTTGGACTAAGTTCTTAACCTTTGCGAGGGGGGGGTCATCAGCCCATTTGGTGAAGAGGTAAAACCTATGGATACCTTCTCAGGGTAATGTGTCTACCAAAATTGAAATACTAAATTTCAATGAGAGGTTAATAAAATATGGATGTCATTTCCTCCCCATCCAAGTTCACATACCCCCTGAAATCTATCCCCTGTGGCCTCTAAGGCCCCTTCCATCTTCAAATCTCTGATCCCATGACATGCGTACCCATTAGGATATAATCATCTCTGAAAAGAAGTATGCCTTATTTCAATAATTTCTCTGTGATTATTGTACAAAATTAAAAATCAGTGTCTGCAGCTCTTGGAGTCTAAAAATGCTCTTATTTTATTTGCCTCTGGTTTGAAAAGAAAAATGTTAATGAGCCAAATGAACCGACCACCAAACACCACTCCCCAACCCCCTGACCTTTGAGTCTTTTAAAACTAGATTTGTTCTTTTTATTCACCTGAATCAAAGCTCTGGGTATGTGTGAAGCTGTGGGGGCAGGGGAAGAGAAGGGCTGATAACGATTACTGTAAAGGACTGCTGAAAGGCAAGGAAGAATTAGACAGATCTGTGCAGCACTAGAAAAAAGGCTAGCGATGATTGGTGTCATTATGTCCAGATTTTCTCCTCTGATGACTCACGGTGTTGAGGAGGCGACCCCTCAGGCTCTGGAAGGCTATGTCCGGGAAGTGCTATCTCTAGCAGGTCCTGCCAAGCAGGGAGGGCTTGGAGCAGAAACCTGAGGACACACTGTGTGTCAGGCACTCCAGGCCCAGCCTAGTAAAGTTCAGAGAGGCTCTTCAGTAGGCACAGCAGACCAAGGCAGTGTCTTTTCCTCAGCTGCTGCAACTCTTGAAGATCCCCTTCCCAAGTAAGTTACCCCCTGGAAGTTACAGAGGGCTTGTGGCCTGCATCACTGGAGAGGGCAGCTGCACGAGGGAGATCCTCAGGCCTTCAGAGTTCTAAGGAGGTAAGTCCATATTTATGGGGCAGGAGGTGGGGTGGGAATTGCTGCATGCTAGATGCCCACTGCTGGGACTTCTGGAAAGTCAGAATGGACAGCTCCATGGAAAATGTGGAGGGGGTGGAGAGATCCCACTCCAGCTCTCTTGAGTTAGAGTGAAGGAGAAATGAGAGGCCATAGTGCTCTCCTGTTGGGACTTGAAAGTATAATAAGTCTCAGGGATCCATATAATTTTCAATAGGCTTAAAGAGAATGGAATATTAGAACTGAGAGGCCTTTTATCTCTTCAACTCCCACATTTTCTTCCTTCCTTTCTTTCCTTCCTTCCTCCTTCTCTTTCTTCCCTTTCTTCCTTCTTTCTCCTCCCCCCTTCCTCAGTTTCTTCCTCCCTCTTTCCTTCCTCCCTTTCCTCCATTTTCTCCATCTCTTCCTGTTCTAAAAATTAACCTTCATTTTGTTTCTTCACCATAGCCTTTTCTAGATACAGTCTTCCCTGTCCCACTACTCCCTAGAATGGAACCTTCTCTTGCCATAAAGAAAAGCAGTTGAGCCCAAGCAGCCAGATTTGCCAACTATACCACATTCTGCTGTGCTTATCCCTGCCCCCACAACCCTCTGCTGAGAGGATATTTCATTATCTGCTCCCTGGGACCATTATTGGTTTTTCAATTACTCAGAGTCAGGCCACCTTTCAGCAATCTTCATTTATATCTTGTAGTCAGGGTGTATATTGTTCTTTTGGTTCTGCTTATTTCATTGGACATCACTACATAAAGTCTTCCCATGTTTCTCTGAATTCCTCATGCTCACCATGTCGTAGGACATATTTACCATGTTCCACAATTTGTCAGTCAACCCCCCCCCCACTTTGTTCCTAGTGCTTTGCAATCACGTGGAGTGCTTTAGTTAATGCTTTGTTGTATTTGGGGTGTTGGTTTCTGTCTATGCCCTCCTAGGTGACCCACTTATTCTTTTTTTTTCTTTTTGGAGGGCAATTGGGGTTAAGTGACTTGCCCAAGGTCACATGGCTAGTAAGTGTTAAGTGTCTGAGGTTGGATTTGAACTCAGGTCCTCCTGACTTTAGGACTGGTGCTCTGTTCACTGAGCCATCTAGCCGTCCAATGACCCACTTATTCTAAAGAAGAGGCAGCTGGGGCTCAGAGAGGGGAAGAAACTTGTCCAAGGTCACAAAGAAACTAACTGGCAGTCCAGTCTTTAACCTGGACATTGACTCCAAATGGGAAGGGAGTGAGTACCCCCTCTGGAGGGGCCTTTGAGCTGAGGCTGGATGTGGAAAGGATTCTTGTTGGGATGTTGTTTACTTTACATAGCCTCTGGGGTCTCTTCCAGCTCAAAGATTCTGACTCTCTGACCCAAGCTTGCCATATTGCTCAGCCTCAGCTCAAGGGCAGAGGTTCCAAGCCGGCTCCCCTCCTCCCCCTTCCTTTCTCCAGTATCCCTTTCAAACATAAAGACCTCCAGGAGCCTATTGCCCTAAGCAAGGGGCCCAGTCTGGCTTAGAGTAAACCCAAGCTCTTCCCTCTCAAATCTTTCAGAATAGGGAGAGGCTGCTCAAGGGGGCCAAAGGGGGATCAGGAGGTGGCAGGGAACCTCCTGAGCCAAGGAGGACACCACAGTTGTTGATGGGAGTGAGGAGGAGATGTTTTACAAGCTCTCTGGGAAGCAAAATCCCAGGCTGGAAGAAAGCTTTTTCTACTGCAAGTCCCTCTCTTCCCCTTTTCTTCCCCCCCCTTCCTCTTGTCTCTTCCCATCCTCTTGCATTTGAGATCACAGTGGCTAAAGAATCAGGAAGACCAGGGTTTGAATCTCACCTCAGATACTCACTAGCTGTGTGACCTTGAGAAAATTGCTTAATGTCTCTGAGCCTCTATTTGCCCATCTATAAATGGGGCTAATAGTGATACCTCCCTTACAGCATTATTGGAAGGGTCAAATGATAGAATGTGTGTAAAATGCTTTGAACACCTTTGAGTGCTCTAGAAATGTCAGCTGGAGAGAGTGCTAGCCCTGGAGTCAGGGTTCAAATCCTGCCTCTGATCGCTGAGAGCTATGTGACCCTGGGCAAATCACTACTCCTCTCTGAGCCTCCATTTCCTTATCTGTTAAACAAGGCTAGAGGTAGATTCTGCCATCTAAGGTCACCACTGACCTTCCCCCTCCTGTCTATTCCCCCCATTCTTCCCCTCTCCTTTTCCTTCCTTTCTACCTGTGGCCTTGGGTACTCACCCCACCCCAGCCTCAGTTTCCTCTTCTGTAAAATGAAGGGGGTGAATGAGGTGATGGTACTAATTAATTACACTAGCTGACACTTTTAGAGTACTTTAAGGCTTGCTGAGCACTTTACATACATTATCTCATTTGAGCCCGGCAACAGCTCTGACAGGTAGGTATAACTGGGCTTATTATCCTCATCTCTGAAGCCTCTTCTAGCTTTCCAATCCTCTCTCCTCATTAAATAACATTCAACCAAAATTGATTAAGTGCCTACTGTGTGAAGAGCATTTTGCTCAGCAGTTGCAGAGCCTGGAACTTTCCACCAGCCCTAATACTTGCCTTCCTGGTGCTGGGAGCTAGGAGGGGATAAAGGAAAAAAAAAACACCACCAATTCCAATCAAATATGCCATTACAGAAATTCATCAGAGAGGGGGCAAAGTGCTGTCTAAAAATGGAACAGCTTGTCTTGGTAAGAGACCTGTCACTGGAAGTGTCCAAGCTCAGGCAAAGTGATCACCCACTGGAGATGCTTTGGGGGTGAGGGGGGATGGGGGAGCTAGCAGCCCTTGTAAGATTCCTTGGTAGAGTTCCTTTTGCAAGAAGTGGAGAGCTGAGCAGTGGGGGTCCAGGAAGACCTGACCATGCCGTGCAAGGGGGGGCCAGAGAGGAGAGTTTGGGCAATGATCAAATCCAGAGCACATTGATCAAATGAGAGCCCTGAGCCTATCTATGGCCTGGCCATGAGCAGAATCTTAAATGGTCTTTGCAGTCTGTTCTGAGAGGATGGAAACCAGCCAGAAAAAGTGGAAAGCTGTGGATTCTAGTCCTAGTTCTGACATGAACTTGTTTGTATGGTCTAGGGCAAATGACTTCCCTTCTCCATAAAAAGAGAAACTGAGGTAGCTGTGCTATTGGGATGACTCCTTGGGATGTGAATGGAGCTAGGCCCCCACTCTTCACTGAGCACACAAGAGCCACATTCAATGACAATTCTTGAGGTGGTGGCTCTGGATCCCTCTCCCTTCCATAAAGAAGGTTCTTTTTCCTAAGTCCTCGTACACAGACCTGTTTTGTTTCCATATTTGTATTCTTGGCATCTGGTTGATTGAAAATTTATTGTCTAGGCTCTAGATGGAAAGAAAGTGGTGTAAGCAATGCTAAGCTGGATTCTGGGTACACAAAGCACAAAAATAGTATCCATCTACCCTTTGTATGGATACCCAGTTTTAGAACCTGGTTCTCAAATGTGTTACTTCACAAAGGAAGACAATTGACAAATGTTTCTGAGCACTTACTACGTGTCAGGTGCTGTGCTAGGGGTTGAGGGTACCAAAGACAAAAGTGAAACAGTCCTTGACCTTAAGGAGGAGACAACATGGGCACTCATGAGGACACACAGAATAGACACACAATAAACAGGGTAGTTTAGGGAGGGAGGAGACTTAGCAAGTTGGGGGGAAACTATTAAGCATCCTTGACTTTCTTGTGCAGCACACAGAGAGGCAGTAAAATTGCTTGAAGTGGGGTCCCTCCCACCCCCAATTTAGGTGATGATGTGATAATGATGATGGTGATGATGATTATGGTGATAAATGATGGTGATGATGATAATGATAATGGTGGTGGTGGTGATGGTGATGGTGGTGATGGTGATGGTGATGTTGATGGTAGTGATGGTGATGATGGTGATGGTGGTGATGGTGATGGTGGTGATGGTGATGATGATGGTGATGGTGATGGTGGTGATGGTGATGATGATGGTGATGATGGTGGTGATGGTGATGGTAGTGATGGTGATGGTGATGGTGATGATGGTGATGGTAGTGATGGTGATGATGGTGGTATAATGATGATGGTGATGATGGTGGTGGTGATAACAATAACAATAACAGTCACTTAGATAAGGCATTAAGATTTGCAAAGCACTTTCCCCCCATTATCTCATTTGACCCTCACACAACAGCAGTAGCTCCACAGGCTCTAAGGGTATTATTGTCTCAATTTTATAGACAAGGAAATAAGTGGCTAGGACAGGATAAGTGAGTTGCCTATGGTCACATGGGGAGTAAGTGGCAGGGACAGGATTTTAACCCAGATCTTCCTGACTCCAAGTCTAGCATTACTGTCTTTATTCCACCATTTTGCTTCCTTCAGGAGCAAATTAGAGTCAGAATATCACCTCTTTAGTGCCAGGTGCTATGCCACTCTTAATGGAGTTTAAGATTGGGTCAGTTTGATTTTTTACTGCCATGACACATGGTTGATTTGGTCATTCCGCTCTCCCACCCCAGAAGCTCAAAACCTTGGCTTAGGATCCTGGAAACTCACCTAGCTTCCTGGAGGGAAGTTATGTTCCCCAAGATGCCCTAGGTCAGGGTATCTTAACCTGGGATCTATTAACTTGTTATTTCTTTATTTACATTTTAATAACTATTTCAATAGAACTGTTTTCCCTTGCAACCCTATGTAATCTATTTTATGCATTTAAAGGAGGAGTCCATAAGCTTCACCAGACTGTCACAGAAGTCTAGGGCATTTACAATGTTAAGAACCTCTTCCCTAGGCCTTCTGAAAGCCCTAAATAAATGTGATCCCCACTTACAAATGTAACAAAGCCCATATGCAAGAACTAGAATGTATAAAATAGGCACCTCAGAACAGATGAATCAGAATTGTTTTAAGAAAGACATCAGTCTTGATTTTTGAAAATTAGCCAGTTCCATTTTTTTGTATTTAAAATGAGGCAAGATTCTCATGGAATCCTAGAATATAAGTGCTGGAGAGGACCTCAGTGACCATCTAACCCAATAAGTCCCTGAAAAACAACCCTCTCTTCACCATTACAGTGATGAATCCACTTGAAACCATTCAGTAACAAGGAACTCACCTCCTCCCTAGGAAGCCCACTCCTCTTTCTGACAGCTCTTCTGGCTTTGCCTTATATCAAGCCTAATTTTGCTTCTCTCTAACTTCCACTTGGTACTCCTAGTTCTGGGATCTCTGGAGACAGACCCTCCTCTCCTCCCTCTTCCAGATGACAGTCTTTCAAATACTTTCATGTCTCCCCTCTTTCCTCCCCCCAAGTCTTCTCTTCCTTATCCTGGCTAAACATCCCCAGCTCCTTCAACTGATCCATGGGGGTCATGTTCTCGGGCCTTCTCCCCATTCCAGTCACTCTCCTAGACAAAATCCAGCTTGTCAATATCCTTTCTGAAATGTGGGGCTCTGGACTGAACGTAATACCTCAGCTGTGATCAGACCGGCCAGAGTCCAGAGGGACCATCCATCACTTCCTCAGGCCCAGAAGGACACTCTGCCTCTCTTAGTGCAGTTTAAGATTGTTAGCTTTTGTTTGGGGGGCCACCATGTCACTGTTGACTCATATTGAGCTTGCAGTCCATTAAATTTACAGCCAGTCTTCCAGGGATATGTATGCCACATTAAGTGAGACAGCAGTAGCTCCATGTTTTAGATGAGGTCACCACAGCAATTTTTCCTTCTAAAAAAAAGGAAAAAAAACCACCCCCACAACAAACCTGGAGTTTGGAGCCAATTAGTGGAGATGATTGCTGATGATTTATTGTCACACTTTTGATATTTCTGAAAAAAATTGTTTTGACCCCTTGAATCAACCACCATACTATCCTGGGGATGGAAATGGGGGTGGAAGTGTGTTGAGGTGAGGGGATGATATTTCCATTGTCCAGTGTGGTAATATCTCATGTTTATATACTTTAGCATGTATGAAACCTCATAGTTCTTCAAGACAGTCTTTCCTTTCCCTGCTTAGGACACAAAATTTGAGAGTTGGCTATCTAGGGGAACTCATGCATGAAAGGATTCTCTCCTATAATATACCAGACAGCTGATTGTCCAGCCCTTGCATGAAGCCCTTCAAGGATGGGGGGAACCCCAGTACCTGTCAAGTTAGCCCATTATACTTTGGAACAGCAAACTTTATCTTTCTTCCACATGACAACCCTTCAAGTATTTGAAGACAGTTCTCATGTCAAGCCTTCTCCAGTTTAAACATGACTAGCTCCTTCAACTGATCCTCATGTAACATAGACTCAAGACCCTTCACCACACTTGGTTACCTTTCTGTGGACACTCTCTGTTTATCAATATCTTTCTCAAATTGTTGTGCCCAGAACTGAACCCAATACTCCAGAGGAGGTTTCATTAGGGCAGAATACAGTGGGACCAGCACCTCCTGTTCCTGGAAGCCATGTCTTTCATCATGCAGCCCAAGATCACATCAGTTCTTTTGGTCCCCATACCACTGACTCATTGACCTTGAATTCCACTAAAACCCCCAGATATTTCTCAGAACTACTATAATTACCCATCCTATATGTTTGAAGTTGATTTTTTTATACCCAAGCGCAAGACCTTACATTGATCCCTATTGAATTTCATCTTCTTAGATTCATTCCAATGCTCTAGTCTGTCAGGATCCTTTTGGATCTTGGTTCTGTCATCCTCTGTGTTAGCTATTCCTCCCAGCTTTGCATTATCCACAAATTTGAGGAGTCTTATTCTAAGTCATAGGGGCAGCTAAGTAATATAGTGGATAGAGTGACCTGCCTGAAGTCAAGAAAACTCATCTCTGTAAGTTCAAATCCAGCCTCAGACTCTCACTAGCTGTGTGACCCTAGGCAAGTCACTTAACCCCATCTACCTCAGTTTCCTCATCTGTAAAATGAGCTGGAGAAGAAAATGGTGAACCCCTCCAGGATCTCTGCCAAGAAAACCTCAAATGGGATCATGAAGAGTCAGACACAACTGAAATGACTGAACAACTAATTCCAAGTCATTGGTAAAAATGTAAAACAGCACAGATCCCTTGGGATAGATACTCCAATGGAGACCTACCATGCCCCCTTTGAATCATTTCCTCTTCAAGTCTGGCCATCCAACGAGGTCTGCATCTATCTAGATGTCTTATCATGTGAACCAGATCTCTCCACTCTTTCCACAAGAGTAGTATGAGATGCCTTATCAAAACCTTTGCCAAAGTCTTGTTAACTATATCCACAGCATTCCCTTGGTCTACTAGTTTAGTAACCCTGTCAAAAGAGGGAGTGGGGTCAGTTTGGTTAGTTTCCTGGGTCAAAGGTTTTAATAGCTTTTTGGGCATCATTCCAAATTGCTTTCCAGAATGGCTAAACCAGTTCACAGCTCCACCAACAGTGTATTAATGTGCCTATTTTTCCATAGCCCCTCCAGCACTTGTCATTTTCCTTTTATTGGTCAACTTTTCCAATCTGATGTGTGTGAGGTGGTACCTCAATGTTGTTTTTTTTTGTTTTATTTATTGGTGATTAAGAGAATTTTTTTATATGGCTATTAATAGTTTAGATTTCTTTCTCTGAAAAATCTTTCATATACCTTGACCATATATCAATTGGGGAACATGATGACCTTCTGTTAAAGCTCACAACAAACCCTGTTCCACAAAGACTTTGCAGATATGGCTTGTCTGATTTGGCTCACTCCAAGCTGCCTGATCTTGCCCCCAAACCTGTGTGTACCTATAGCATCAGATCACAATTTCTGAGTATTTCGAGAGGTTGTCCCATTCTTTGAACCACACTAGAATAGAGGGAAGTGAATTGCAAGAAAGCAGATTTCAGTGTTATTTGAGAAGAAGAACAACATTTCTTACTCTCCCTCTACCCTTCCCACTTTCCTTTCCTTCACCCATCCAGTTTGCCTACCCTTCCCTGCCTCTCCCCTCCTTCTGCACCATTTGAAATCTTTCAAATTCTCCCAAACCCAGCTCAGGTACCACTTTCCCCCATGCAGATTTCTTGGACAACCTCCTCTGCCCCAGTAGATTTGATCTGGTCTTCCAGTTTGATCCTAATTAACTCTGCATGTATCTAATGCACTACCAATACCAGTTTAGACAGTTCTTGAAAGTTTACAAAATGCTTTCTTCACAACCACTTTCTCTAATTCATATTCCTAAAGCCCAGGTGTGACCATGGCACTCCACGGCTCAAGATGAGTCATTGGCTCCCTATCGCCTCTAGGATCAAAACCAAATTCTTCTGTTTGACATTTAAAGTCCTTTGCAATCTGTCTCCACCTTATCTTCCCAGGCTGATTACATGTTACTCCCCCTCACACACTCTGTGTTCCAGCCAAGCCTGCTTATTTGATCTTCCCCATAGAGGGCAATCTGTGACTTTGCGTAGGCCGGCTCCTATGCCTGGAATGTTCTATCTGCTCACCTTCACTTCTTGGAGCTCCTTTTAAGGCTGAGTTTAGTACCATCTCCTTTAAGACTACTTTCCTGATTTCCCCAGTGGTCACATCTCCCTGCCCCCCAACTTGTTTCCTGTTTTTCAGTCTCTTCATTTTGTATTTATTTTTTCTTCTTTCTATGGCATCCATGCTTATCACAGTACTTGGCACATAGTACATTGTAAGCATTTAGTAAATGCCTATTGATTGATTATTTCTCTGGGTCTATTTTGTTTCCCCCATCTCACCCCAGATAGAATGTAAACTACTTTAGGACAGGCACTGTTTTATTTTTCATCTTTATATACACAGGGCTTAGCACATAGTATATCCTGATTGTTTGCTTCATTGAATTGAATCCCCAATTTACAGATCAGGAGACTGAGGCTCAGAGAGGAGACAGTGTTTTGCCTGTGATCACACAGCTAATAAGAATTTGAATTCAGATCTTCTGACTCCAAATTGAGTAGCCTTTCTACTATCCAATGCTGGCTCAGGTTATATATGTTCCCTCTTACTGTGATGAAAGGACAAGGACCCTATCTCATTTATTGTTGTCTGCCTCCCCACCTCTATCCCTCACCCTGCTATGGAACCTTGAACTTAGTAGGTGCTTTGCAAATGTTTATTATATTGAGAATCCCACTAGACCTATCTCTATAATCGGACCAACTCAAAACTATCTTGAAATTGAAATATGAGTAGTCTCATTTAACATCCAGGTCAGATAGGATTTAGACAAGAAACTGAGCTTTCAACCCTGTAATTTTTGTTTTCTCTATGAATCTGGGACATTACTCCTGTTTATACTTTCCTAGTGTGCAGCACAAGTAGTCTTCCTAATGCACGTCTTTGATTGTTCCTCTTCTACTCAAAAGCTTGCAATGGCTCCCCATTACCTTCTGCATAAATATAACCAGCTACTCTTGACATCTGAGGCTCTCTAGAACATGACAGTCACTTACCTGTTTTCTATGACTCCCCTTCAAATACGTAACACTCTATCCAAATTCAACTGTTTACTGCCTCCCTGTCCTTATCCTTCCTCCATACTGTTGCTCATTACTTCCCTCTAGGCCTGGCATGAATTCTACTCTTGTCTCTCTCTCTGTCCCATTTGTATCTGGAAGTTCCTTTTTTCCTACAAAGCACAGTTCAGTTGTTACCTTCTTCAGGAAGGCTTCCTTTCATGCCCTCCCAACTCCTCAAATGCAAATGAATTCCTCCTTCTTCCTGTTTCTCATAGCATTTCTAACTTCTCTGTTCTTTGTTTAGATGACGGCTCTTAACCTGAGAAATCTGGGAACTTATTTTGAAAAGTATTGTGATAACTACATTTTGTTATAACCTGTTTCCTTTGTCATCCTAGGGAACTGATTATATGCATTTACCAACCTGTTGTTCAGAAGGGGTCCACAGGTTTTTCCCAGCAGATTGCCAAAGGGGCCCAGGACACAAAAAACACCAAGAACCCTTGGGTTCTAGGTTCTAAGTTTCTGAAAAACAAGACTCATGTCACATGATTCTTTCTGCTGCCAGTACCTAGCTCAGGGTTCTACACACATAGTAGGGGCCCAACAAATGTTGAATTAAATGGGATTGAATGCATCTATTTCTCTGTTTTTGTGCTGCCTTTCATCTGATGCTTTTGAAAAATTGCAACCTTGTCTCAGCTGAAGGTAGAGGAAAAATGATTTTTCTTCATTCTGCTGTCATATTCAGGGTGGGAGGGGAAGAGGGAGATCACAGGCTCAGTGTCATGACCTTGGGCAAGTTGATGTGGGTGATATTTTCTTCTCTAAAATTTCAAATACAAAAATGTTTTTGTATGAAAACTAAGCTTAATTTCCTCTAGTTTGCTGGGATGAAAGAGTCGGGGACATTTTTGAGCAAAATGGAAGAAAGTATGTCTATTTTTCATGCCAAAGAACTGTCACACACAAGAAAGATTTTTGATCTAGATATAATTTCCTATTTGATATTTCGAAGATGATATTGCCAGCACTGACATTTTCTCATGGACTCCCACCAGGTGTGCTGGAGACAAGTCAAATGGGCTGGGAGAGCTGATTGTTAAATGTTCAGTATGAACCTCAGAAATTTGTAGATACCATAAGGCCCATGTCACATTTTATTTTCCTGGCTCCAATGCATAGCCCAGAGTCCTACACACACAGGTAAGTGCTCAACAAATGTTGAATTTAATGGATTTGATTTACTTATTTGTTCATTGTATAGACTTAAGAAAATGATAGAGAAAATGTTAATAATGCAAATTAAACTTTTAAAAATATCATAACCCATTTCTCCCCAAAAAGCCAGTTGTTAAATATTTACCAGTACACCACTGACCCCTACCTATAGCACTCAGACCAAGGTTCTGTGGAATGATTTGGGGAAATATAGATCTTGTCCAAGCTCTGCATTTTACAGGTGAGGAAATTGAGGCCCAAGGAGGGAAAGGGACTTGTCCAAGATCATACAATGATTCTGAAGCAGAACCTAGACTAGGACCCAATTCTCCTACCTCCTAAATTGGGGGTTTTGCCAATATGCCTTGCAAGGTATACAGTTTCATTGGATTTGGATAAAGGCATTGATGACAACTTTCAGCTTTGTAGACGGCAGAAAGCTAGGAGGGATGGCTGACATGTTGGCTTAAAGAAATGATGCCCAGAAAGAATAGTTGAGGAAACTGATGATGCCTAGTCTGGAGAAAAGAGAGTCAGGGTGTGGGGTAGGCAGTGCAAGGGACAGGCCATGACATCTGTCTTTAACTCCTTACAAAGTTGTCATGTGGGAGGGGGGGGAGGGTCTAGATTTCCTCTGTTGGGTCACAAAAATGAGGTTGATGGATGGAAATTGTACAGAGGCAGTTTTCTGCTCTCCATTAAGGACAAAATTCTTAAGAATTTGAACTATCCCCAGTGTAATAGGCTGCCTTGGGAAATGACAGGCTCCCCCTCACTGAAAATCTTGGCTGAACAATCCTTGGTTGGGGACATTGTCAAGGGGATTCATCCTCAGGCATTTTTGGAACCATCCTCTGGATCTGTCCTCTGGGGTCCCCCACACTTGGAAAGGCTATGAGGCTGTGGATTGGATTTGGTGATCCATGCATCCTGAATGTCTGTGTGCTCTGATGGTAACAGTATGTGAGACCAGCTGAAAATCCTGGAAATGGTCTGGAATGTGGGCCAGCGGGGAGATAGAAGTCTGAGAAGGATGGAGCTTTCGAAAGCTATGAAAGTTGATACTACCCATATTGTGGCTTTTCCTGTAGAGAAAGCTTTGGGGGCTGGCAGTGGGGAGGGATAAGATAGGAAGAAAACACCAACTGAGAAGCCCAGAAGGTGTGAATGAGCAAGATGGTGAGCAGATTGGCTTGGTCACAGCAGGGAGCTGCAGCTAGAGATCATAAGAATGGAGATTCAAAGCTGCAGGAGACCTTAGACATCATTGAGTCCATTCTACAGATAAGGAAACTGAAGACCAGGGAGGTTAGGTGACTCATCCGAGGTCACACAGCTAGTGTCTGAGGCAAGATTTGAACTCAAGCCTTCCTGACTCCAAGTTTAAAGGAAGTTGGAATTCCAGTCTCATCGCCATGGAAAATTTCCTGCCCCTCTCTGACTCCAGATATTATCAGATTCCTGAGGATAGTGTTGTTTTTGTCTTGGCATCACCAGTGCATAGCACATAGTAGGTAAAGGAGGCAATGTGGAATAGTGTGGATTTGGGATCAGAGGACCTGGGTTCAAATCTCACCGGTATGAATTTGGGTAAGTTGCTTCCTTTCTATGGAAGAAATTTTCTCAGTTTCCCTCTTTTGCAAAATGAGAGACTTGGACATAGATGACATCTGAGATTCCTTCCAGCTCTGAGTCTGTGATACCATGGTGTCTATAACTAGGTTGGATTGGCCTCAGTTTCTCCCTTAGAAAATAAGGGCACAAGACTTGGTGACTTCTCAGGGCTTACTTAACTCTGACATCTGTGGCACTATGTGGCTTCGCAGAATGTTAGAGTCATGGGACTTTGCTGAGCTCTTTGTTCCTAATGGAACTTGAGAATGACGGGGGAAATTGGTGATGGTTCAGAAATCTGTACAAAAGGCAGAGCCCACACTTCTCAGAAAACAAACATAGTGACTGTCAGTCCTCTAAACTATGACTAAAGCTGCATTTTGGCTACGAATCACATAGCAAACTCTAGTATATTTTGCATGTTCCTCGTCATCTCTACGACGTTCATGCAAATCTCACCCGTTAGGTGAGTAAACATAATAAATGTAATCCCAGAAGGCCCCATGTGATTGGAACTTCTCCTTCACTAGGGCCTGGCTTCTGAGCTGCAGAAGAACATTTTCCATCTTAATATATGCCTCCTCACCAGCCCACTCAGAGAGTTTCATTTTCGCGTGGAAGAAAAAATGAACCCCAGGACTATGTCTGCACCCCAGAGAGCCAAGGAAAGCAAGGATTTTGTCTGAAAAGGTACCTTCTCTAGGAAATCCTCCCTGAGCATCCCGCCTCCTAGAGTTGTCCTATTTTCCTTTCCCCTCAGGACCAAAGGTTTCTCTTTTTCTTTCTCCCACTTGTGTTAGCCTTGCTGTGTATCTTGGGGCTTAGCTCCCATGTCTTTGCTTTGGAGATCTCTCCCATAAGATCAGGGCTTCTCTGGGAGTAGGGACTATTTCTCTAGTAGACTAGGGGGCTCCCTGGGACCCTTAGAGTTTCCTTCCTTGAATGGAGGTCTCCCAAGCTGGGGTACCGGAACCAAAGATTCAAGCTGGGAGCAACCACCAGAATTTAGAGGGCGGGAAAATTTTTAACTAATAATTTTAGAAGATTGTGCAGTGTTAAAACTCATTCTACTGATGTTTTGACAGAATTTTCACTCCTTCTGCAGGGTAGAAACTAGTTAACAGGAATCACTGAAACTAGGGAGCTGTCAGATGGCTCCCTCTTTTCTTGGCTCTTTCCTTCTAGCAGCTTACTGAGAAGACTCCCTTTCAACTTGGCCCCGCCTGGCTCTGCCTGGCACCTACCTGGGTTGTAATGACCTCTCAGGCCCTTCTATAAGCTGGTGTCAGGGTACATCCCTCCCCCCCATGAAAGAATCTACCCCTTTTCCCCATGGGTGAATTTTTTCTTTGTACATTTCCTCTTATTTGCCCCAGGAGTCATTATAGATTAGTTGCCCCAAGTTCTACAATCAGAAGTTATGGCTCTGTCTCCTTGGATTCTTTTTATTACCTGGAAAAGCAACTGCCCAGTGATTGCTGTGTCCAGAACTGACTCCACTTTCCTGGGGGCTCTTTGGTGGAGATCAACAAAAAGGCAGCTCCATGTGGGGTATTTTTGTGGACAAAGCAGACTGAACATTGAGAAGAGCTGACTCTTCCATTGGTGGGAATAGACTGTCCATCTTTGTGCCTGCCATCAGGGGAGGGGGAATCTACTTTTGTCTCCTTTTTTTGTTCCCTCATCTTCATATTCTCTCTCTCTCTCTCTCTCTCTCTCTCTCTCTCTCTCTCTCTCTCTCTCTCTCTCTCTCTCTCTCTCTCTCTCTCCCATTCTAACTTGGGCAATTACCCCCTCACAGAAGAGAGTGTAGCCTACAAACCATCTCCTTCTTATAGGAAATGGTAAGAGTTGTGTTTATAGGATTTTAGAAATCAAACTTTGGGCAGCAGGGATGATAGGGAATGAGCATGGGATCATGGCTGAGGTTCCTTGGATTGGGGAAGACACCCTAGTTTACAGGGACCTGGTACTGAAGCCATGCTTTAGTGAGAAGCAATTAAAGTCTATTGCCTATTACATGTACTGGACTGGCATTAATGTAGAATGGAAATGAGAAGGATGCCTCTCTTAGCACAGTGCCTAACATATAGTAGGCGCTACATAAATGCTCGTTCCCTTTCTTTACTCTTTCCCTCTCTTCCAGAGTCAACATCCAACAGTGGATGTTAATGAGCAAAGACTCCCAGACAGAGCAGGGTCAGGATATGTGTCATAGACTTTTCTATTGTAGAACACCTTAACTGGGAAGGATCTTAGACCAGAGAACATAGAATGTTAGAGCTGAGAGGGAACTTAGAACAGAGAAGAGATTAGGTCAGAGCTGGGAGTCAGTCAGTCAACAAGCATTTATTAAGTGCTTACTATGTACCAGGTATTGTGTTATGCTGGAGACGCTGGATAAAGATAGCCCCTGCTAGCAAGGAGCTTACATTCTAATGGGGGAAGATAATACACAAAAGTGATATGGGGATGATGAAAGAATCTAAGACAGGGGCATGATCGTTAAGTCTGGAATGAAGCCTAGTAAGAAATGAAGACATGACTAGACTGAATATCCTCCTTAAATGGGGGTTCTGAGAGGAGTCATCTAATCAGAGGGAGAGGGTCCAAGCAAGAGTACGTCCAAGGCATGAATCCCAGGACCTGTGTGATCTTCCAAGGTGAAGTGGTTTCTGGGACATGGTAGAGAAATCTGGAGTGCAGCCTAGTGAGCTGGGAGGGACCTTAGAACAGAGAGAAGAGGATGTTAGAATTCAAAAAAATCCAGCCAATTTTTAGAGTGGGAAATTGAGACACATAGAGGGGAATAGAGAAATTAGCAAGAGGCATATCAGGACAGAGAATGGGATACATCAGAGGCAGTAGGGACCTTAGAATGGAGAAGGGATAATGTCAGCTTTGGTAGAGATCTCAGTAGAAGGTCCTCAGAAGGAAGACAAGAGAATATCAAGAGTTGGGAGGGACCTCAGAGCAGTGGTGTCAAACTCCAATAGAAACCTAGGCCACTAATCTGAACATAAGGAACCCTGATGCTAGCATATTGACTTAGGTTCAAAATGTAATGTTGTCTGTGTTTTATTGCATTTTTACTCATTTTGTGTAATATTTCCCCATTCTATCTTAATCTGGTTCAGGCCCCACTTGGGAGTATTGCTAGTGGGCCACATATTTGGCACCTCTGCCTTAGGACATGCCACTGAAAAGGTCAGAGTTGGGTGGAGCCCAACTAAGAAATTTTTTACTAATGGTGAAACTGAGGCCCAGAGAATGGAATCACAGACTAGTAGAGTTGGAAGAGGCATCAGATCACCACTGATCCTTTCCACAACATCTGTGATAAGGGGTCATCCAGCCTTTGCTCAGACTTCCGTGAAGGAGAACCCATTTCTTCCCAAGACAGCCTGTCCTACTTGGAGATTACTCTTGTCGTTTGAAAATTTTTCAAGCCTAAAGCTATCTGCCTTTTCACAATCTGCACTTGGCAAAGGGCAGATGAGAAATCATATCCATGCTCTTTCCACATTATACCATATGGTCGTCAAACCAAAAGGGTGGTGGAAATTAGAATGTGCCAGATGGCCAAACTTCCCCTTTCCCTCCATTAGACTGCAAGATTCTTGAGGGTAGGAACTATATATTATCTAATCTTTATATCTGATCCAGGGTTTTTCATATGGCAGACACTTAACAAATGGTGGTTGCATTCATATTCTTTAGCAGAACTGGATGAACTCTTAGAGACTCTCCATTCTAGCCCCTCCCATAGTTTACAGCAAAGAAAACTAAGGCCCAGAGAGGGGGATCAGTCTTTCTTCCATCAGCTACCAACAAGGGAGCTTACCTATGCCAAGGTCCCACAGCTAGTTAGCGGTGAATAAACTGGGGCCTGGAGAGATTCATAGGCTCATTTATCAAGAGTTGGATGGCATCCCAGAGCCCATCTAGTTAAATTTCCCCATTTTACAAAAGAGGAAACTGAAGCTCCATGATTTGCCCAAGTCACACATAAGATCTTAGATCTAGAGTCAGGAGGGACCTCCAAGATCATCTAGTGCAAGGGACATGACTTACCCAAGGTCACACAGACAGTAAATGTCAAGAGCTGGGATTTGACTGCTGATTCCCTTGCCCATGCTCTTTCCACTATGCTGTGCTATGATGGAGTTCAGGAGGACAAAGCTGGGGACAGAATGAAAGCAAACTCATGGACATACAGGCAATGACCCACGTTAAGCATTAACTATGGTCAGAGAATGGACTTGGGGATGATATGTTTGCTCAGCTTCTTCCATACTTATATTTCTGCTATAGACGCTCAAGACTGGGGCCATTCCAACATGGAGGTGCCCTTCCGCTCAGATCCCATCACCTTTAGCTTCTTTATCCATCTGCTCCATCGCCTGCCTTTTCACTACCACCTGTGACATTAAAGAGTGAAGAGTGTGTGTAGCAGACAGGCTATGTGACCCTGGGCAAGTCACTTAACATTTCAGTGCTCTACCTTAAGAGACAGTCTGATGATACTTCAGAGCAATACCTCTGGACTTGGAATCGGGGACATGAATTGCTGGTTGACCTCTCTGTGCCTCACTTTCCTCATCTGTTTTGTAGGGAAAATAATAGCTTATATTTTACAGGATTGTTGTGAGGATCAACTGAAATATATGTAAAATGATCTGTAAACCTTAAAGCATGATATAAATACTAGTAAATATTATCACCATCATCATTGATTTGTCATTGATAAACAATTATTTATTAAGTATCTGTTATGTACCAGGAGCTATGCTAGATACTGGGGATACTGAAGCAAAAATGAGTGCTTGCTCTCAGGGAGTTTGCATTCTGGAGAGGAGTCTCTAAGGGCCCTTTTAGGTCCAAGGCCTCTAGAATTCTCATCGTTTCCCTACCCCCAAACAGTATACTGAAATTCTGGGGCCTTGTTATCATTTGGTAGATGTTTAGTGGCAAGCACCGGATCTGGCCATTGGAGGACCTAGAATTCTAGCTTTACTGCTTATAGACTTGCCCCAGGGGCCTTGAGCGATCCCTTCCTTCCCCAGAGTTGAGTTTCCTCCTGAGTAAAATGAGGGGATTCGATTAAATCATATTTCTTACCCTAGAGTCCATGAAATTTTTAAAAAATATATTTTGAAAACTGTATCTCAGTATAATTTGCTTGTTTTTTAATCCTTGGTATTTTATGAATTCAAAAATATTATTAATCCTTGGTATTTTGTGCATTTAAAAATATTATTATAAAGAGGGGTCCGTAGGCTTCACCAGACTCATCAAGGGGGTCCATGACACCAAACAAGTTAAGAATCCCTAGATTAGGGGTGGCTAGGTGGCACAGTAAGTAGAGCACTGGCCCTGGAATCAGGAGGACCTGAGTTCAAATCTGGCCTCAGACAAACACAAAACTAGCCGTGTGACCTTGGGCAAGTCACTTAACCCCAATTGCCCTACCTTCCTCTCTCCAAAAAGCAAAAATAAATCCCTGGACTAAATGGTACCTTTGGACCCTTCTAGGCAAAAAATCAGTGGCCTCACTTTCCTCAAGAGTGTCAGACTACATGACCTCAAACTCTTCCAACTCTAAATCTAGGACTGTGATCTTGGTTCTGTCACTTACTATGTGTGCAACCTTGGTGAAATCACTTCCTTTTCCCTGGCCCTCAATTTCCTCTGCTGTAAAATGGGAACAGAAGTAGTAAACAATAGGGCCAGGGATTGAGGCCATGTCCTTGAACATATCCAAGTTCATGCTCTTTCCTCTACACCATGGTGACTTGAATCCCAGAGTACAGGGCTTTTTCTACTCTACACAGCACTGATTTTCACAATTGCTAGTTAATCTTCCAGGCACTAGAAATACTGCACATTTGTAATAAAAATGTGTAGAAAAGAAGCCTTCTAGCATTTCAGCTACTCACCCTTTCTGGGTCCCAGGAGCTTAGAGGATCAGGGCTCCATTGATGGAGCAGCTGCTCTAAAACTCACCAACAAGAAGGTGCAAATGACTATCAGGCCAGTTCTTGCTCCATTGTGAGAAGAGTGCTCTGGTTGCCTGAGGCAGTGATGGCTGGGAAGAAAGGCCACTTAATTATTTTATTTTACAAATGATGATTATGTACCAGATAAATGCATGTCATATGCTGAGTGTTCGGGTAAGCAAAAGGAGGTGGCAGAGCTGGTAAGGACCTTGGAGAGCAGCCATTCTGAGCTCGCTTTAAGCTCAAACAGGGCACTATTGACAGGTGGTGATCTAGCCCTTGCTTGAATGCTTCTAGTGATGGGGAGTTCACTACTTTATGAGGCATCCTCCTCTGTTGCTTGATAGCTCAAGTCTGGGGAAAATTTATCCTCATATCGAGCCCAAATTTACCTTTCTGAAACTTACCCTATCACTTCTGGTTCTGCCTACTGGGACCAAGCAGAAAAAAGTGAAACCCTCTCCCAATCCTTCAGATACTTGAAGACAGCTACCACACACCACCCCCATCCCATGTGCTTTCTCTTCAGATATTCAAGATGGGGTCTGATCAGGACAGAATTTGGTGGGACTATTGCATCTCTTGTTCTAGACTCTGTACTTCTGACAATAGTAATTATAACAATGATGATGATGCTGATGATATATATGACATAGATTAAGTGATTTAAGGTGTAACAAGTGCTTTACCTATATTTCCTCATTTGATTGTCAAAGAAATCCCATGAAGTAGGTAGTACAGGCATTTTTACCCTCATTTTATAGGTGAGGAAATGGATATTTAGTCAATGCAGCTAAGACCTCAGTTAGGTTTTTTGGACTGCCATGTCATTGTCTTGGCTCATTGTACAGTTGGAGTCCATTAATAGCCCCAGATTTCTCCTTACATAATCTCCCCTTTCTCGTACTTTTTGAGTTTGATTTTGGAACTTAAACGCAGGCCTGTACATTTGTCCTCATTCAATGTCACCTTGTTAGATCCGGCCTATAGGTCCTGCCTGCCAAAATCTTTCTGAATCCTGTTTCTGTAATTGATCGTGTTAGCTTTGTCATCTCCATTTTGTGTCATTCATAATTTTAATAAGTATGGTTTTAGTTTCTTCATCCAAGTCAATAATGAAAATGTTGAACAAGCCAGGGCTGAGGACAGAGCCAGGTGGCACTCCACTAGAGATTCCTTCCAAGATTACAGTCTCCTAGAGCTGGAAGGGACACTAAAGACCATCTAGTCCAGCTTCTTCATTTTTACAGATGAGGAAACTGAGGTCCAGAAAAGGGAGATGACTTATTTGAGATTACAAAAGTAATAAATATCAGATATGGGAATCCAACACATGTCCTTTGATTACTAATCTAATATTCTTTCTACCACCTTTACCTCTGCTATCAATATATTAACTAATACTTTTGAGGCAGCTATGTCAAATAAATTTGTGCTACTGCCTAGTCCGTATTCCTCCTTCTTATCCATAAGGAAATAGCAAGAACTTTTGTTAAATGCTCTGGGAGAAATTCAGATGATCATATCTACAGTATTGCCCTAATCTACTAGTCTAATAATCCTGATCAAAAAAGGAAATAAGGCTAGTCTGGCATGACTAATTATTTTTTATTTTTTTATTTTTTGCTTTTTTGGAGGGGGGAAGGCAGGGAAGTTGGGATTAAGTGACTTGCCCAAGGTCACACAGCTAGTTTTGTGTTAAGTGTCTGAGGTCAAATTTGAACTCAGGTCCTCCTGACTCCAGGACCTGTGCTCTATTCACTGAACCACCTAGCCACCCCAGGTATAACTAATTCTTAGTGAATTGGATGGACACTGGAAATGGAGGGTGGAGGTGGGCTCCTAAAGTGTCCAACCTCCTCATTAATTTTTCTGGTTCAGGCTTCCACATTCCCTGCTTCTGTCTCCCCTTCCCCTAATCAGATGGGAGGCTCTTGAAGTATCTCAATTACCTAAAATCAGAATTTGAAAGCTAAATGGGATAACTGATAAGGGAAGGGAATTGTTCAAAGTTACAAAGCAAGTTAGTGTCTGAGCTTAGACTCAAACCCTGATCTCTTGATTACATTACAAAGATCTTCCTGTCATTCTGCTATGCTGGTTTTCCATTTTGCTTCTGGAGGGGAGTTGGCTAGACAGTGGTCTGTAAGGACCCTCCTCACCCCCTGATCTCCAGGGTGAAATTGGTAGTGTGAAATAGCTCTCTCCCCAACCTGTTTGGGACACCAGACTATTGAGTACACCGTGGGCTTTCATTCTATACTTTCCTGTGATTTTTACCTTTTTTCCCTCCGGGATTCTTTCTACCTTCCCTTCCCCCAAGTTCCAATGGGTCTACTGGCCTGGCATTTAGAATGAGCTCAGTGTGTAAGTGCTGAACTTGTTGTTGAAAGAACTGGCATTGACTTCTAGTCCTGACACAAGCCCATCATTTTGTTTCTTTGGGCCTCAGTATCTTCATAGTATTTTATTTTTTCCAATTACATATAAAGACAATTTTAAACATTTTTTAAAATTTGAGTTCCAATTTTTCTCCCTCCCTTCCTTCTCCCTGAGACAGTAAGCAATTTGATATAGGTTATACATGTGCATTCATGAAAAAGATATTTCCATATTAGTCATGTTGAAAAAGAAGACACAGACCAAAAGAAAAAAAAAGCATGAAAAACTTAAGAAAGTGAAAAATAGTGTGCTCTGATCTGCATTTATACTCTGTCAGTTCTTTCTCTGGATGTGAATAGCATTTTTCATCAAGAGTCCTTCAGCATTGCCTTGGATCATTGTATTGCTGAGAATAGCTAAGTCATTCACAGTTGATAATCATTACAATATTGCTGTAACTGTGTACAATGTTCTCCTGGTTCTGCTCCTTTCATTTTGCATCAGTTCGCATATGTCTTACCATGTTTTTTTTCTGAAACTATCCCCCTCATCATTCATCATAGCACAGTAGTATTCCATCATATGTCACAACCTATTCAGCCATTCCTCAATTGATGAGCATTCCCCCAATTTCCAATTCTTTGCCACTAGAAAAAGAGTTACTATAAATATTTTGGTGCATGTAGCTCCTTTTCCTTTTCCTTTGATGCCTTTGGGATACAGACCTTGTAGTGGTATTGATGGGTCAAAGGGTATACATAGTTTTATAGCCCTTTGGGCATAGTTCCAAATCGCTCTCTAGAATGGTTGGATCAGTTCACAACTCTACCAACAGTGCATTAGTGTCACAATTTTTCCACACCCCCCCCCAGCATTTGTCATTTTCCTTTTCTGTCATATAAGCCAATTTGATTGGTGTGAGGTGGTACCTCAGAGTTGCTTTAGTGTGCATTTCTCTAATCAGTAGTGATTTAGAGCTTAAAACAGGTATAATTTTTCACCATCTCTTTCATAGGGTTGTTATAAGGAAAGCATTGTTAAACCTTGATATGCTAGTGAAGTGGGAATTATTAATTATTAACCAGATATTACTGCTCCATGCTTTACTTCACTTAGGAATTGATACCTTGAATGTGGGGGAAAGATATTCAAGAGGGGAAGGAACCTAGGAAGACAAAGCTCAGGTCCAAGAGAGAGAGTGGTAGAGAGGAAAGAATGCTGGATTGATAGAGGAGCTGGGTTTGAATCCTGACTCTGCCTGTGTGACTTGTGCAAGTCACTTAAATGCTCTAGGTCTTGGTTTCCTTTATCAAGCAAGAAGATTGGACTAGATTCAATTCTTTTCAACAAGCATTGTTTGAGTGCCTGCTGTTTGCTGCTAGGTACTGTGTGATGGGATTAGGTGATAAAGACAAAAGTAAAAACAGTTCTTGTCCTCAAGGATTCTACTGGGATTTGAACTCAGGTCCTCTGACTCTACTGGGGACTAAATGATCTCTAAGGTATCTCTAACCACCCCCTCCCATCATATTAAGATCCAGTCTTTGCTAATATCATCATATTTCAGATGGTTGGTTCTGTTTTCCTTTCTATATCCTTAGATAGCAGAAAGCTGTTCTAAAGGATAATGGGGAAACATCACTGTGGAAACATTTACCTTTTGAGAGGAGGGAAAGGAGAATATACATTGAGTCCTGTTTCTAACACAGACCTGCCTGGGGGGGGGGGGTGTGAGCCATTGTCCTCTCTCTCTAGTCCCTATTTCCCATTGGGGGACAAGTCTTTAAGTGGGGGGGGGCTGGGCCCCATGGATCAGTCTGGGGCTGAGGTTAGGGCTCTGTTGGGGGCCAGGAATAAATTTGCTAATTCTCTATATGGTGAGTTGGGCCTGCACCCAGGTCTCATTAGTACTGCTAGGAGAAATAGCAGGGTGAGAATTTGATATAAGGTTCAATTCTTCCAGGGCTGAATTAGCCTGACCAAAACATCATCTCAAAAAGATGAGTTCTGCAGTGTTAAGCAAAGAAGTAATAAGGCAGTTGAGGGATCCGTCAGTCCATCAGATATTCAGGACTCATACACCTGAAAAGAAAATACACAATTGGACATAATCATTGCTTGATAAATGCTAGCTGAATGTTGAAGAAAATACCAGCTGTGTGGGCTTGTATACAGAAAGGTAATGACCCTTGGGTAAACTGGGAAACTGGCAAAGTGTGTCTTTGTCCCTCTTTCTGTTCACTTCTCCCTCTGTATCCAGTGGGTGCCTAGTACTTTCTTATGGCCCAAGGCTTGTACCCTAACATATTAATTAGGCCTGCTTTTCCTGGACAGAATCCCATGATCTAGGCCTCCCATTATCAAAATCCACCATCAAGTTCAATCCTTTCATTTTACAGAGGAGAAATCTGAGGTCCACAAAGGTGAAGTGACCAGTGTAAGATCATACAGCTAGGAAGTAGTATACTTTTGAACCTTTTTCGTAAATCCTTTCAAACCCAGATCCTTTAATGAAAATCCACTATTCTTTTTGCTAATCAACCTTTTTATTTTATAGCTCAGATAGATGAGGTTGTCCAAAGTGAAATGAATTACCCAGAGTAACATGGTCAATAAATGCACAGAACTTGGATTTGAACCCAGGCCCTCTGACTCCAAATCCATTGCTCTTTCCATTGGTTCTGATGCCTGCCAACTGTGTGATCAGGGGCATGTTACTCCCCCTGTCTGAACTTCAGTTTCCTGGTTTTTACAAAGGGGGCAATCATTGCTTCCCTCACTGGGTCATTGCAAAGATGGTGTCTTTTAAGCCTTAAAAGGTTTTCAGAATTGGAACTCTTGTTACTATAATGTAGAATTCTAACTCTGCTTCCCTGCTGGTGGATGGATGCTAGCCTTACTTTGTGTTTGCTCATGTAAAACAGAGTTTGATTCATGACTTTGCAATTCCCCAGAGTTCTCTCCATTTTCCATGTGAGAGCATTGTCATTGTGAGGCATGATGACTTAGCCATCATTATAAGTGATTCAGTGATCATTATTACTGTCATTGACATCTTCCACCTCTTCAAAAAGTCTTCATTTATCCTGTGATTGTTTTGTACTTTCCCAGCTGCTTCACAAAGAGAGCTGGGGGCTGGAAAAGTCAGAGAAGACTTCATAGAGGGAAGTCTGGAGCTACATCTTGAAGGATGTATATCTTTGAGAAAGTATACAGGAAGGAGCAGCTTGCCATAGGAGCTCATGCTGGTTAAAAGCAAGAATGCTGGAAGACTGAGGACCTCTGGCTTTGATGAAAGAAGCTTAGGTAGAAGTAGATACAGGACTTGGGCTTGAATTTAAGAGAGAAAATCATGAAGAATGAGATTTAGACTCAAATTCTGTGATTTGTGTGATATCAGTTTTACTGTATCCAATGATTTTGGACATATTGTATTAATATTGATATCAATAATAAAAGCTATAATTTGTAAAAAAAAATAGAGAGAGATTTAGAGGGTTTTGGAATTGTTAGGTAGGTCAGAGACTTTGGGAGAGCAAAATTTGGGAGGATTTGAGGGAAAGAGGAAGAGAAAGGAGAAGAATATGAGCAAAATAAGAAAGGACTTGAGGAGGAGGAGGACTTTAGCAGAAGGAGAAGAAAAAAAGAGCAGATAGTTTTGAAGATGATGCTTGGGAGTGAGATTTGGGTTTATGGATCGTGGCTTAAAATAGAAGAATGACAGTCTCCTGGTCAGGGATGGAGCATGCCTTAGAGCAGCGGTCCTCAATCTGTGGGTTATGTTCAATTTGTAACAATGAAAATACATCCTGCATATCAGATAGATTTATAACAGTAGCAAAATTACAGTTATGAAGTAGCAACGAAAATAATTTTATGGTTGGGGGTCACCACAACATGAGGAACTGTATTAAAGGCTCACGGCATTAGGAAGGTTGAGAACGACTGCCTTAGAGGGTCTGGTACAAATGTATTTGCCTGGGGTCTTGAAATTTGATCAAAAGGGCTTTAACCTGAAAAGGAAGTAGAAACATTCTAGAACTTATTATCAGAGAGGTGATTAGTGAGCACCTAGAAAAGGAAGTAGTTACCACAAAGAGCCAGCATGGTTTCATCAATAACAGATAATGGCAAACTAACTTCATTTCCTTTTTGGGCAGATTTACTAGATCAGGAGAATACTATAGATATAGTTTACCTAGATTTTGTCCAAGTATTTTACAAAGCTATTCTTGTGGATAAGATGGAGAGATATGAGTTAGATGATAGTACAGCTAGGTGGATGTGGAACTAGTTGAATGACCAGAGACATAAGAATAATCATTAATGGACTAATGCCAACTTGGAGGAAGACTCTAGTGTGGTGCTCCAGGGCTCTGTACTTGACCCTGTGTTGTTTAACATTTTTATCAGTGACATAGATAAAGACAGAATGCTTAGGAAATTTGCTGCTTATGCAAAGGTGGGAGGAATAGCTAACACTGGATACAAAAGAATACACAGGCTAGAATGTTGGGCTGAGTTTAATAAGATGAAATATCAAAGGGATAAATGTAAAGTCTTACACTTGGGTTAGAAAGTCAATCAATAAATAGAAGACAGAGGAGACTTGGCTAAAGAGTCATTATGAAAAAGATACAGGGTTTTTAGATTATTGAAGCCTCATTTTGAATCAACGTAATGTGGCAACTGATAAAAACTAATGCATTCTTAGACTCTATTAAAGAAGAGAGACATAATATCCAGATCAACAGAAGTGACAGTTTCTTTGTACTCTACTCTGGTCAAGCCTCATTTGAACTATTATATTCAGTTTGGGACACCACATTTTAGGAAGGACATTGATAACATGGAGCATGGATAGAGGCATGTAACCAGGACAGTGAAGGGCCTGGAGATCGACAACAGAGAATTCTTAGACTGGGGAAGAAAAGACTCAGGGTGGACAAGATCTCTATTTTCAATCATTTTAAGAGTTGTCATGTGGAAGAAATATTAGATTCGTTTGGCTTGGCCCCCAAGGGCAGAACAAGTTAGGAGTGGGTGGGAAAGCTAAATTTTGGCTTGGTATAGGGAGAAACTTTCTAATATCAAGAGCTGTCCAAACATGAAATGGGTTGCCTTAGGATTTGTCAGTTTCTCTTCACTGGAGTTCTTCAAGCAAAGGCTGAATGACTACTTTGGGGGGAATATTGTAGACAGGATTCTCAGTGAGGTACTGATCAGATTAGAATAGCCTCTGAGGTCCCTTCCAACTCTGAAGTTCTGTGATTTTATGTGTAGGAGGAAGGCATTCCAGAAGGGGAAGAACAGCATGAGATAAGGCCTAGCTGCAGGAATGAGCATGGTATGTTTGGAGAAATGACAAATCCACCTAACTAGAGGCGAGCCGAATTTGGGGAAATAAAAGAATCATAGATCTGGGGTTTAAGAGGATTTCAGTGATAATCTATTCCAGGGTTACTCAGCCTTTTTTGTCGTGGACCCTCCCCCTTCCCTGGCCATCTGGTCAAGCCTAGGGACCCCTTCTCAGAATCATGTTTTCAAATGCCTAAAATGAAATACAGAGGATTGCAAAAGAAACCAATTCTATTGAAATGCAGTGATCAAAATATTTTTTAAAATTCACAGACCCCAAGTTAAGAACTGCTAATCTAGTATAATCTGTCCATTTGATTTTATTTTTCAAAAAAAATTATTGCTATATTTTTATTTCTGCATTATATAATTTCTAAATATATCTTCCCCTGAACACCATCCCTTGTAATCAATTAATAAATCAATCAACAAGCAGTTATCAAGCATCTGCTATATCCCAGGCACTATAAGAAAGAAAGAAAAACCAGTTCAACAAAATCAACCAACACAATGACTGGTACCTATAGTCAAGTGCAGCCTTTTGACTGAATCCGAACTTCACAGAACAAATCCCCTTAATAAAAGAATTTGTTCTGTAAAACTTGGACTCAGTCAAAAGTCACACCCAAGCACCTAGAAGGCCATGTGTGACCTTGAGGCCACAGGCTCCCCCACCCCTGTAGGACCAACACCTTTGTAAAGAAGGGAAGGTGATGCTTTTTCTCAACTCTCCTCCAAGTGACAATCTTCTTACCAACCCACCCATTTTAGAGAAGAGGAAACTGATTCCTGAAGAGGGAAAGTAATTTGCCCATGCTCACATAACTGAGATTTGAACCCAGGTTCCCTTATTCTAAATCTGATGCTCAGTCTACTATACTATCTTGCCTCTTTTCATTGTGGGGATGTCCAAGTTTCACTCCAAATAATTTCAGGTTTGAGGAGGAATTTTCTTTCCTTCTTGTCTAAATAAGCTGACTAAATTCGGGTATTTGAGGTTATGAGTCTACTTTCTTTGGTGACACTCTTTTCCAGTTCACTGTTTTTTTCAAAGTCCTGTTTTCTTACCACAGACTGTGCTGGGCAAAGCTGCTTTCCTTAGCTGCCTTGCATCCCAATGTAAAGGAAGCCAACCAGAGCCAATTGAAAGAGCTGAGAATGGTCATAGCAGTTTATATTATGCCTCTTGGTTCCCCCATCCTTGAAAAGTCTGAAAAATGACTCATCAACATTTAATAAGACCCCATGGGCCTCCCTGAAACTGGCCAAGCTGATTCTCTAGGGGTTAGGCCATGAGGCAAAGACTCTGGCTGCATTCAGTGGTGCCTTTGCTGAACAAATCCCCTTCCCCCAGTGAAGTGTGTTCTAGAAAACAGCATTGATTATTTCAGACGTTCTTAACCTTTTTTTGTGTCATGGACCCTCTTTGACAATCTGGTAAAGCCTGTAGGTCCCTTCTTATAATAATGTTGTTGTTGTCTTTTAATTCATAATTGAAGGGAATGATAATTTCAGTAAGAGGTTGGTAACAATAAAAAGGTATTTTTTTTCTCATCCAACTTTACAGACCCCCTGAAATCTATCCATAGACCTTTGATGGTCTGTGTACCCCAAGTTAAGAACCCCTGGATTATTTAAATTTTTATTCCTTCATTGAACCTGGTTGGAATGACAATAAAAATACTTCATATTTATATAACATTTCAAGGTTTGCAAAGAACTCCCTGTCCTCACCCTTACAACATCTCCATGAAGAAGGTGGTGCAGGTATTATCCTCATTTACAGAAGGGGAAACTAAAGCACAGAATGGGAGCCCAAGGCCACATAGTTGATGCCTCCTGTGTCAGAGCTTGGACCCAAGGCTCAGAAGTTGAATCTAGTGCTTTTTCTAATGCACTACCCAGCATGATGGGCCATCTTAGCCAAGTTCACCTTCAATCAGTGGGGCAATGATATACTCATCTATGGTAGGAAGATCACTGACTTTGGGGCAGAAGATGTTGATTAAAATCCCCCCATGTTTATTCTTTGCATGATTTTGGGCAAATAGTTTTGCTTCCCTGGGTCTTGGTTTCCACACGTGTAAAATGCAGAGGTTGGATTAGATGGTCCCTGAGGCCCCTTCTTTTTCTCCAACACCTCTCATCCTCCGATTTGGATTGGGGTGTCGTGCTCACTTTTGGATAGGTAATGGAAATTCATTATGGGAATTCATTGCAAATGAAATACTTGAGGTGCCCAGTGAAGACCTGACTTGGGAATAGCTGATGAGTCATTTTAGTCTCTCCATTCTGGTCTCCATTTTGGTCTCCTCCGCTCTCTTCATTCTACTTAATTATCCCATACAACCAATTCTGTTGCAAAAAAATACAGAGCCCATTGTTAGTACTAGCCTGAGTAGTTTAATATTCTCCCCAGTCTTGCTTGAAGAAGGAACTGTTCAATGTTTCTGTTTCAAAGGTTGACATGTTCACATCCCTAGAGTAAATTAAAAAGGTGAGATGTCACCAAATCAAGTAATTAAGTCACTAGAAAAGAGATCACCATATTTTTGAGTTGGAAGAGTCCATCTAGTTCAATATTCTCATTTTACTGAGAAGTAAACTGAGATATTGTGAGTTCAGAGCCTTAAGTAGCAACTATTTCACCCCAAGAAAAGTGGCATAGAACATGCTCTCACTCTCTGTTGGGAAGAGTGTGTCTATAGGAGTTCACCTAGAGTGTAGCCTTGGGAAGGGGCAGGGAGAAAGCAAAGTCCCATCTGGTAGTTTCCTATTTTGCCTTTTTTTTATTGCTAACTAGGTGCTAAGCTCAGTTGTCTCTTTGCTGCTGAAAGGCAACAAGTACTGTCAGTTCCATGTAAATGTTGGCTTACTGTACAAAGGCCCATTTGCTATACCCTAGTTATGGATTCAGCTGAGCAAGTGGCAGAGCCAGGATTTGAACCCAGAATCTTCCAAATCTAGCACCCTTTCTGCTACATTAGATTTCAAATATCAACAAAACAAGTAATTATGCAAACACCATTTTGTTATTGATGCATTTTGTTTTGACACAGTGGACACATCCCCACCAAACACATTCACCAAAGCATGCACAGAGTACATTCCCTGAAAAGAGTTATGCAAAACTGACTAATCGAGTCATTGTGCAGAACAAGATATATACTGCCAAACTCCAGAGGAAGACTTGCCAAGAACAACTGCTATTACACAGAGACTGGAGAAATGACAGGAAAAAATCCCAGAATTCCAAAAGCTCCACTTTGGAAGGGCCTTCAGGGACCATTTAATCCAACCTGTACCTGGAAAAGAGCCCCCACCACAACATACCCAAGTTACTATCTGGTCTGGAGGAAGCCACTGCATGTAAACAGCTGATTCCATTTTGAGACAACTGTTAGGACATTTTCCCCTCACATCAGGCCTAAACTTGCCTCTCTGCAATGTTCACCCAATGCATCTACATATGAATATTACAACAGCATTAGGAGGGGGGACCAAGTGGTATGAGTAATTTGGGGTAAGTCGCTTCCCTTTTTCCAGGCCTCAGTTTCCTCATCTTTAAAATAAGGAGGGGAATCTGTGACCTCTAAGCTCCCCAAATCTAGAATCCCGTGTTCCTATTTCAGGAGGAAGAAAATACTGTTAACAGAAGCTGAATGGGGTGGTAGGCCTGAGGGTGTCAAGAAAGGCTTCATGGAGGAGGTGGCACCTGAGTGAAGTCTTAAGGCTGGGGAAGATTTTGGCATGTAGACACTGAAGAGAGAGGGGAAAGGGTGGGAAGAGTAACTTGGCTGGAGCAAAAGGTATGTGAGGGAAGAGCCAGTGGGAGAAGAGACTGGTTGGAACCAGATTGTGGAGGACCTTAAATGCCAGTCTGAAGAGTATGAACTTTATTTGACAGGCAATTCCAAAGCATTGAAGGTTTTTGAGCAAAGAAATGACGTGATCAGAGTTATGCATTAGGAAACATTATACTGACAGTTTAAGATGGATTGGTGTGGTGAGGAACTAGAGGTGGGGAGGCCAGTTAGGAAGCAAGAGGAGATGGAGGTGGAGGGAGCTAAACCAGGGCCATAGCAGTGGCAATGGAAGGGAGTAGATAGGGAAGAGGCAGAAGCTCTAGGAGTGACTGATTGGAAATGGGGAGGAAATGGAGGAGGAAGGTAAAAGAGGACACCTAGGTTCTGAGCCTGGGGGACGGAGAGGATGGTGGAGCAAGTCACAGAAATAGGAAAAGTTAGGACTTAGCAGGAGACTTAGAAGGGGTCTCAGAACAAATCTGGAGCTGAAATTACATCCTGTTATTAATGCAAAAGAACACAGGGGATTTGTTGTTGTTGTTGTTCTCAGCAGGCTATTTGTTAGTGAGGATGGATTTGCTGTACACTGTTCAGCTCTCTTTACAAGGGAGAGGTGTCTTGTTATTGGCTTCACAGCAATTTGTGGGGCTGGTGGAAGTTACTATGCCAGCCAGTTTCAATCTTTTAAAAGATAAAGGGCTGTCTGCACCAGCCAGACTAACAGGGCCAGGGGCCGATAAGATGGAAGTTTAATCGCTGGAGTAGTTCCCTTTGCATGAAACTCGGGAACACAGGGATCGGGAGAGGACACAGTTTGCCTTCTCATCACCACAGAGCACAGGATCTCTGCCCTGGCAAGGACTTTATGGACCAGCCTAGATTCTAGGTCAACCTCTGCCTGGTCTGAGACCTTCTATAGTATTCTTATTTCGATGTTCTTCTAATTGGTAAGAAGTCACTCAGCCTTCTCTTGAATACCTTCAGTGATAGAGAGCTCAATACTTCAAGAGGCAGTCCATTCTACTTTTGGACTGCTCTAATTTGGGGGATGCTTTCCCCCACCTTATAGCTCCAATACTGAGACTCATGCTCATACATATAGAGCTAGAAGCAACTTCAGAGGTCATCTAGTGCAACCCCCCTCCCCCTTCTCATTTTACAGAGGAGGAAAGTGAGGCCCAGAGAGGTTAAGTGATTTGTCCAAGGTCACATAGCATATATACCCTAGCATGACACTGATGAGGAGAGTCCCTCTAATGATGTGGATCTCAAGCCATTTAGGCCTATCCTTCCTGGAAGAATTTCACGCATGTCCTGCTTTCACACTTGATCACATTTTCCTTATTTCAAGTTGAAATGTGCCTCCCTGAAACTTCCCTTGGTTGTAGCTGGTTCTGCCCTCTGGGGCCAAGCACAGCAAGTCCAGTATCTCTTCCACATAACAGTTCTCCTAGAAAGGGAAGACAGCTATCATTGATGGATTGATTGCTCTTCTAACTGAGTTTCCAAAAGTATCTACAACATTCCTGACTCTTTTCTTCTCCAGGCTAACCAACTATCCTCCATTCCTTCAACTGGTTTTTATATGTCAATTACCATGTTATAGAATTGAATGTGCCCTAGGCAGCTAATAATGATACATTTTTATTTCAAAGTGCTTTCCTTAGCACAACCCTATGAGGGAGGAAACACATTGTTTTCATTTTGTTTTGTTTTGTCCAGGCATGAGGATGAGGGTGGTGTTTGGGTAGTGTGGTGGTGGTCTAAATCATTCCATCAGCATTGGGTACTCCCAATGTGGAAACTCCCTCTAGGTGGCACCATAGTGCACCTATTGATGAGCCTAGAGTCAGGAAGATAGGAGTTTAAATCCAGTTTCAGACACTTACTAGCTGTGTGACCCTCAGTTTCCTCAACTGTAAAATGAGGCTAATAATAAGACCTACTTTGCAGGGTTGTTGTGAGGATCCAATGAGATAATGACTATAAAGTGCTTAATATAGTGCCTGACACATAGTAGGCACTTGGGGAAGGGACACTAGAGTAACCAGAGCTTATTCCTTTCCATTCATCCTTACAGGTCCCTTTATAGCCCAAACTGCATTTACACAGTCCTTCCTTTCTCCAGAATCACTCCCCAGGCTTCTTTCATCAATATGTCACTCTCCCCTTGAGTGCAGAGGTATTTATTTCCTGATGTCTAGATCTAAGAAGGTCCAACTCCCTCGATGGTACTGAATCCATTCCCTTGCTAACAGATATTTAGGCTATCATCAAGGGAAGTGAGTACTAAGGACATCCTGGTTCAACACAGAACCACAAAAACACTATATGTGCAGTTAGGAGAAGCCTAGGTTTAAATCCTATGCCAACATTTATTATGTGTGGTTTGGGGCAAATAACTTCTTCTTTCCAGGCCTTGTTTTCTTATCTATAAAATGGGTATAATAATGTTGTACCACCAACTTCATACACATGTTGTGAACAAAGCCCTTGGTAAACCTTAAAGTGAGGCAGCTAGGTAGTCCAGGCCTGAAGTCAGGAAGACTTATCTTCCTGAGTTCAAATTCAGACTCAGACACTTACTAGCTGTGTGACCCTAAGCAAGCCACTTAACCATGTTTGCCTCAGTTTCCTCATCTGTAAAATGAACTGGAGAAGGAAATGGCAAACTACTTCAGTATCTTTGCCAAGAAAACCCCAAATGGGGGTCAGACATGACTGAAAACAACTGAAAAACCTTAAAGTGCTAGAGAAAGAGGAGTTTTTCTCTGTCGGATTTTAAAGGGTTGATTTTCTGAGGTGGCTCTGGTGGCAGCTCAGGAAATGGGACAGGAGGCAACAGGGTTAGTGCTGAGATCTCTGAGCCCCTGAATCATGAAGAGATGCTGTAGATGCTTTTGGAAACTCAGTTGGAAGAGCAATCAATCAATCAACATTTATTAAGCACCTACAATGGGCCAGGCACTGTGCTAAATGAAGAGTGAGGGACTGAGTGGGGAGTACTGGCCCTTCAGTAGAATGGAAGCAGCTTGATGATGGAGAGGGTTTCCTGTTTGTCTTTTAACCTTAAACACACAGTTTAAAGCCTAAGCATTTTAATAAGTAACTGTTGAGTTGAATTAGAAGGTAAGCCCCTTGAGGGTAGGTATTGTTTTCCCACTTAGCACAGTGACTGGTTCCTATTAAGTGTTTAATAAATGTTTGTTGAAAATAGATATCCATTGATTGAACTGTTAACTTCAGAGGGTGATGCTAATCCTTCAGTCAGTCAGATCATTTCAATAGACTTTCTTACAGAATCCCAGAGTCTCTGAGTTGGAAGGGACTTCACAGGCCCTCTAATCTAAGAAATAGCTGAATAGGAATTTCCTCTACCAAAGTGGTGTCAAGCTAAAATACAAACAGATCCCTGTAGGCTACATATTAATTTGGAAAATCACAAATTAACATTATCTATATTGTATTATAGTTTTAATTTATTTTGCTATACATTTCCCAATTACATTTTAATCTGGTTCCAGAAGAATTTTGCCCAGTCCAGGCCATGAGTTTGACATCTCTGCCCTACAACATCCCTGACAAGTGGTCATTCAGTTGCTACTGGAAGATTGCCAGTGAGGGAGATCCACTATAGCCCGATTCCCCACTCCATTCTGGGACAGCTTTAATTAGTAGGAAGCTTTTCTTTGCAGCAAGCCAAAAATCTGTGCCTCTTCTGCCCATTGCTGCTAGTTCTGCCTTCTAGGGCTGAGCAAAACAAGTTGAATCCCTCTCCCCCATGACGGCCATTTGAATAACTGAAAATGACCATCATGGTCCCTCCAAATCTTCTCTTCTCGAGGCTAAACAGCCCCAGGTCTTTCAACTGATCCTTATATAACATGGTCTCTCTCATTATTCCAGTCACACTCTTCTGGATACATTTCAGTTTGGCCATGTCCTTCCTTGACTTGTGGTGTCTTGAACACAATACTGCAGATATCAAGTCCAGTGTTAGAGTTGCCTTTCAGGAAGGAAGAGTAGCTCCACTGGGGAGAGTGCTCAGAAGGGGCCCTAGGTTCTATACTAACCTATTCTAAACTGAATTTGAATTCTTTTTTTTTCTTTTTGGAGGGGGGAAGGCTGGGCAATTGAGGTTAAGTGACTTGCCCAAGGTCACACGGCTAGTAAGTGTTAAGTATCTGAGGCTGGATTTGAACTCAAGTCCTCCTGACTCTAGGGCTGGTGCTCTATTCACTGTGCCACTTAGCTTCCCCTGAATTTGAATTCTTGGTGTTTTACAAGTGTGAGATCCAAACTTGTCTTTCTATATTTCTTGCCACCTAGTGCTGCCTTTGGGCAACCTGGCAGGGAAACCAAGCTCCTGGATTGAGATGTGTTCCTTTCTCTCCACTTGAAGAGGTGGACTCATAGCATTCAAGTGTCCTCTCTCTTATAAGCAGGTCTTAGAAAGCTGTTGGAAAAACAAGCCCGGAGAACTAGACTGGTCGGGGGGGCATGGCTGAGGCAGATTGTGCAGAAAGGCGGTAGATGAGACAAGTTAGACACAGATCAGGGCACGCAGCTTACTGGAGATATCAGTCAGGGTTCAGGGAGCAGGAGGCAACTACAATCAGTAATAGCTTAAAGGCAAGGAATATAGGCTTTAGTGCTCGAAGAGACCTTAGAGCCCATCTAGGACAACGCCTTCATTTTACAAAAAAAAGAAAAAAGAAACTGAGGCACACATAAAGAAAAGGGTTTTTCTAGGCCAGAGTAGTTGAAGAGACAGAGAAGGCTTGAGGAGAGAGAATAAGGGAGATGGGGAAAATGAAACAACCAGTTCTGGCCAAGTGGTTAGAAAGAGCTCCAGGAGACAGACTAGGACCATGGAGAGCTCCCTGGGAGCTGTTTTTCCTTTGATAAGGTGCAACTTATTTAAGTTAAAGGAACTTCATTTGTGTGTCCCTGAGTTGGCACCTAGGAACTTCATCGCCACAAGACCTTTAAGTCTCTCAGCTTAACTCAACAAATATTAAGCACCTACTATGTGCAAGGCACAATGTATCAGATGGGAGGACCATGTCTTTTAAACTGACTAAGACCTCTGCAGGCATATCTATGTCCTCAAAGACTCTGTCTTGGTCCCAGAGAACCTAATCTACATAATCATTGAACAACTCAGTTTACAAGGGCCCTAAATCTCTTGGACTCAGGGGTTTGGGCCAGAGCCGAAAACCTAATAACAGGATTAGAATTCATTTGACTTGGCTGTCTTATATTTCTTTAAGTAAGGGTATAGTGATTCTTCTATAGGTCTTTTGGCTTCCAGGGACTGACGCAGCAGATAATTAATTCTCAGGCTTCAGGACAACCACTGGGCATGGCCCCAAGGCTCAAGAAAAGCAGCTGAAACTACTTCTGGTGGTTCAGAGAAACTGAATGAGTCTGGATTTGAGGATGCTGTCAAGTGAGGAAATTTCTGGATCTATGCATTACTTACCTCCTCTGGGTCTCAGTTTCCTCATCTGCTAAAATGATAAAGTTGAACTAGATAATCTCTAAGGGCCCCTTTAGCTCCACATTTCATATGTACGGTGCCTAGGGTCTGACCTTGACCTCAAGTATATTGATTGTGCCAAAATGGTTTTAGTTCCATATATGCAGACAGCTTGCCACTCCCATTGACTTTGTGAGTTTACTTTAGACCTAGTTCTGGGACCCACCCACATGCTCCATGTGAGTTGTATGAATCATTGTAGCTTAGGTTTGAAAGGGACCTCAGAGGGCATCTAATTCAACCCTTACCTGAATAGAAATCCTTTTTAAGTCCCCCCCAATAAATGGCCATCTTGTTTCACCTTGAAGACCCCAGTGATGGAGAACTCATTGCTTCTCAAGACATTCTTACACAGCCTTAATTGTTAGAAATTGAAGTGTATTGTGTAGCAGAAAGTGGTCTTGACTTGGGGTCAGGAGACCTAGATTTGAATCCCTGCTCTGGTACTTACTAGTTGGGTGACTATGGACAAACCACTTCCTCTCTTGAGGCCACAGTTTCTCCATCTGTAAAGTGGAGATGATGATACTTGCATCGCCACCCTCATAAGTTGTGAGGAAAGTGCTTTGTACATCTCAAAGTGCAATGGAAATGGGAGTTATTATTGTTATTATAATTAAGGTCTCTTTAATAAACCTACCTCCCTGGATAGAATCTTGAAATTAGAGATGATGTCCTTCTGGAATGATTTCAAAGATAAACATCAGCATGGCACAGTAGAAAGAGAGCACTGTCTCTGGAATCAGAAGATCCCTGTTCAAATCTGCTTTCTGATGATTGCTAGCTGTATGGTCTTGCTTGCCACTTCACCTCCCTGAACCTCAGCTTACTTGTAAAATGGAAGGGTTGGACTAGATGGCTTCTGAAGGTCATTCCAACTCTAGAACTAGGATCGTACAACCCCTGAAGTAGAGGTTCATTGAACCATCTGACTTCCCTGCTGATGAACCCATAGTGTTTGTACAGAAAACCCAAAGGTAGCATTGGCTGCCTCAGTGTTAACACTTTCTACAACCAGTACTTCATTCTGCAGATCCCCATTCTGTTCAATCAACTCTGTGTGGCCAGAATATGTCTCCTTGGAGGGGAGTAGTTTATAAGCTAGTTCACATTAAAGAAGGGGATGAATTCAAAGTCAATAGGAATCAATAATGTAACTTGTTGACCAAAAAAGTTAAGGATATCTTAAGGCTACATTGATAGAATCATAGTGTACAGAATGACGGGGTGACAATGCCCTTATTCTTTGCCTCAGACAAACTCAATTTGGAGGACAATGTTTGGGCCTGACTGACATTTTAGGATGGACATTGACAAGATGGAGAAGAGCCAAAAGAGGGTGAACATAAGAGGTCTGTTTAAGGAATTGGGGATATTTTGCCTAAAATATAGAACTCTCAGGATATGGGGCAAGATAGTTGTCCTTAAGTATTGAGAAATCTGTCTTGTAGAATGATGAGACTTGTTTTGCAGAGCCCCAGAGGACAAAACAAGATAAATGGGTAGAAAGGGACTCTTCCTAATAATTAAAGTTATTTAAAAGTAGAATGAGCAACCGTAAGAGCTTCAGGGAATTTAGAGATAGAAGGGACTTCTGAAGGCAGGTTCTTCACTCCCTTAGGAGATAGTGAGATGTTTTTAAGCAGAGGCTGGATGACCACCTGGGTGTATGTGTGTGAAGGGGTGTCCTGTTCATATATGTGTTCAGTAGATGCCTTCCAAATTAAATGATTTTGCGACTCTGTCACTGAAAGAATGTTTCTCTGGCATTTACAATATGGTTATGCCTTTCAGCCTCTAACACCCCTTCAGTAATTTAGCCTTTTGTGAGTGGTGTCTTCCAAGATCTCTTATAATGATATGTCATTACCAACTTAGGCTATATCTTGATTTGCCACCCCTACAGCACCCCTTGAGATCCTACTCTTGAGAAAGCCTACATCTGGCCGATGCCTTTGGGAATACTCTGGGAGAACTTAATTCTGACTATTGGTGAAGCTAGCAAATTCTATGCAGAATTCTTGGATTAACCCCTTATTGTTCTCTCCCACAGGAAATGAAGATGGGCCTTCAATAAGTTTGGGCCACCTTCAAATGACATCTCCTGTCTGCTTGGGTCCCTAAGAGTAACAGGTTCAGGGAACCCTTGTTTGAGCTCAAAGTAGTGCCAATGCAGCTGAGCCTGGAGATAGTGGCACTTGTACCTGCCCTATAAGAATCCTAGCTTAGACAGAGATGTTCTATAAGCTAAGCTGCCATTTGCCAAAGTCTTATGCCTTGCTTGATGGGCTTCATCCTTTGCCTCATCCTTCGCCCTGCACACATAGCCTGACTATTGCTCCATCTCCATGGAGATTTCATGGCTACCATTTACTCCTCTAGTCTTTCCCATATTAGTGTGACCTAAAGTGTTTTGGTTACTGGGTCTCCCCCACAAAACACATATACACACACCATGAATTAGCTCCATTCCCTCAGTCTACCCAAAGTCAAAGACATTTGATGATTCTTGAAATTTTCCAGAGATTACCAGCTTTTTGTCACTCAGTACTCTATATTGGCTCCTTAAATAATGTATTGGTATCCATTATATTTATATCATTAATAATATTATTAATATAGTAATATCATACCTTATTATAAGTACTCTTTTTTTTTTCCAGTGGGCATTCTTCCTTCAACAAGCCTTTAAGACACTCAAGCATCAGGGGCCCAGTTCTCAGGTATGCTGACCTTACTCCCTCAAGCTACCCATCATGGTTGAAATTTATGCACTGAATATTGTCATCAGGTAGCATCTGATACTGACCTGGGAGGCCCTGTGCTTCTGAGTCACATCCGCCCCACCCAAGGATGAACAGCTGCAGAATCTAGGAGAAAAACAACAACAGTTAACTCTAAAGACCTCATTGAAACACTGACATCAGGGGCCCAGCACCCTGGATGATCTATGCTGATCACTGTAACCTGGAACATTTATAGACTACCACACGGCTCAACCAGCAAAAGCCATGTTAATGCCTGAGCTTTTGGTTTAACCCTTGCCTTATTAAGAACACTCCAAGTTCATCCAACAAATTTTCTCTCTAGAAAACTGGAATATATATCTCTAATAAAAGAGAGACCCCCCTCCAGCCCATATAATATACCTCTACTCAACATTTTGAAGCCACCCAGTCTCAACCAATGTTGTACAAGACCATCCCAGGAACAATGATCACCTCTTCTTCATAGGAATCTATCTGACCCGCAATATGATAGAAAGTGACTTTTAAGCCAGAAGACTTGAGTTCAAATCCCAGTTCTGTCACAAGCTACTGGTATGGCCTTGGGCAAGTCAACTCCTTTCTCTGGGCCTTGATTTCCTCAAGATGGTTCAGGTTGGAAGTTCTTAGTTGACCAGGACCCAAGACCTCAGTGTATGGAGTGGCTTCTTCAAACCTGCCAAACTCCCTAAGCACCGAAAGCCTTTATTGACTCTTCCCCTCTCAAGCTGCTGACCTCAAATCCCTGACCCGGCCTTAGTGTTCCTTTCCAAATGTAATTCCCTTGTTGGACCAGCTCCTCCAGGGATGAGCCCGACCACATCTAGTATCTAGCTATTTTCTTTTGTAGGGTTTCATGCACACTCGAGTTAGGGCACTGGAGATACATTTAGGATGAGATACAGATAAGGTAAGTACTGGAGGAAGAAAAGACTAGTCAGTAAAGAGGGAGCTAAGGAAATCTGAGGCCATTCTCTCCAAATATCCTTTCTATAGCTTCACCTAAAAAGCAGCCAGCTTGCTCAGCAGGGCATGGGTAGAAGAGTTGGTGACCTCAGCTGATGGCAGAGGTAAATGCTCAGCATATTATCACGTTGCCTTGTGGATGACAGCAAGCCAAAGGTCTTTGTCCCTTCCTTCTCTCTAGAACCCCTCCTGGTTTAGTCAGGCCAATAATGGTCAAGTTAATTAACTCTAGGTGAAGGGAATACCAGTGTGTAAACTGTAAACAAGAAGGAAGCAGCTACACAGTATTCTTTCTTAATCCCACTTGAACTGATTTAATACAATAATCAGACTGTAGAAGACTGACTTTGCTCACTCATTCTTTGCCCTCTAATCCTAAAGGATCCTTCATCTTTTCTTGCTAGACTTGAGTTGTAATTCCTGTTTCAAAATGACCTCTACCAATCCCCCTGAATTCTAATTGGAAAGTTCTATCTTCCTCTCAGCATGTCTTCAGCAAGTGTCCCTCCCCTCAGTCCACTCTCATGGCCAAGCCAAACATTCTTCTCTCAAGACCTTGAATTCATCTCCTTCTTATCAGTTCATGTTCTCATTTCTGCATACTCATTGAACACCTTCCATCTTTGATTTAAATCATCATGTTTTCTGATTACCAATCTCTTTCAACAGCTCCCTTTCTTCTCTAACCCTTCCCTCAAAGCTGGTTACCAGCTTGCCATGAATATCAGAGAAGTCATTAATTTCATATAGTCACCTCTCCATCAAAGTCTCCTTTCTTTTTTTTAATTTTGGGAAGTAGTCAGGATTAAGTGACTTGTTCAGGGTCACACAGCTACTACGTATCTGAGGTTGGATTTGAATTCAGGTCCTCCCGACTCTGATACTTTTCCACCAAGTTGCCCCCAAAGTCTCATTTCTAAAGCCCACTTTTATATCCAATGACCTTTTCAGCTATAGGAAACTAGGGGGGCTACCATACAATTTTCAATAATTTAGGGGAAGGAGTATTTCTTCACAAGGACCTGTTAGCTTCAAAGTGATTTCTTGACCTTGGCCACAGAATGATTGTCACAAAGTGCTATTTATGTGCTATTAATATACATACATACATATATATATATATATATATATATATATATAGCCTTCTATTTATATGGTCCAGGACCTTTAGGTCAGGGTATACACTCAGTTTATCTATGGTAGCAATCTGGACAGACAAGGGGGGCTTCACAAGGAAACCCCATGAAACCTCATTTTCTGAGAAACAAAGACAGATCAACTCTGTTCAGAGCTGGCGATTTAAGCCTGAGACCCTGGGTAAGGCCAAAAAGAGGCATACACACATGAATTGAAGTGGGGAGGAAGAGTAGACAGCTATAAGGGAAGAAATCCTTTAAGGAGGTAATGAAACTGCAGTATGTAGTCCCACTGCCCAAAGCAGCCCAAAGCTCAGTCCCCAGTCCTCAGGAAAATAACAAATCAAGGTCTGGATATTGAGACCAGAACCAGTGGTGAAAAGTCTTCCTCGACCTGAGCATTTGTATTACCTGCTGCTGAGTGGGAATTGGGTGGCTGTGTTTGATGGGCATGACTTATTCATAATGTTCTAGGGGCCAGGAGCAGACTCCACAGCTGGACTGCCATTCCTGCAGGGTCTGTCCTCTGAGCAATGACAGTGATCCCCCAACCCAAGCCCCAGACTGAGCCCTAACCCTGGCGCCAGACTAAGCTCTAACCCTGACCCCAGGCTGGCCCCGAAGACTGTCCAGTTGAGACAAATATTCCAAAGGCAGGGGTGAGAAGGAATGACTGGCTCAGTTCCAAGCTATCAAGCCTTGAAGGTGTCACTCAATTACAAGTCCCACTGACAGTAGGTCAGGAGTTTTGTTCCCCATTATGGCTTGTTATTATTAGGAGGAATAATCATGTTTATCCAATACTTCAAATACTTGAAAAAAGCTGTGGTTTCTCCAGTGTGGGTGTGCACTCCACCAACAACCCAGATCACAGCCCCTCAGGCCTTAGTAACTGGCCTTCGGGAGATCTCATCATCCTGCCACCTAGCCCTCCCTGGAGATTTGGCACTGTCTAACAGGGGCTGCCCCTCTTAGGCTTGATGGCATTCATTTGTGCAGATGGGAGGGGAGAACAGGACTGGCCCTTAGTAAAAATGGGGTGTTGGCAAAGCCTAGATTTGGCATCTCTGTTTCTTCTGTCCTTTCAGGGCTCCCCTTCTGCCAGATACCCCAAGGCCCTGTGCTGTCCTCAGTTCTTCCCCCGCCCCAGCTCCTCCCAGTGAGGGCCCCACTTCACTCCTCCCCTCCAGACCTGCGTAGGTGTGATGCAATTTAAAAAATACCAGGAATATTCTGGAGCCTTCCTCTCCTCCTCCCCTCCCCAGTTCCAATCAGCCCTTTGCCACTGGCTGATGCCTAAGAGGCTGCGTTGGAATCACTAAGCTTTCTGTGAGCACACAGCTCTGTGAGCCAGCCACTAGGAAACCTGATGTGATCTGAAGCTGCAGCCAGTGGCAGCCTGCAATTGATAGGCTGCTCTAAGGTTTGCAAAGTGCTTTTGACCCACTGGCTTTGGAGGCAGAAGACCCGGCTGCTCATTAACTAGAGGAGCCCCTCCTCTGCCTGGACCTCAGTTTCCTCTTCTGGAAAGTGAAGGGGTTTGGACTTGGTTATCTTGAAGGCCATTTCTAATTTTGACACTGAGCATTGGATCAGGTTATTACAATGGACTGTGTCCCAGGATTCTATCTGGGAGCTGGGTGTCTGGGAACAGGAAGGCATTTTAAAATGGAAATACTTAGAAATATGGCAATCTGATCCCCAGGTGATTCCTCCATGAGCCCCTTCTACCTCTCAGAGGTATTTACTGTCCTAAAAGAGGAGGAGCCATGCAAATGATTTTCTCTATAGAAGTCTCAGGCAGCATGACAACATGAAATAAGAAATTCCAGACACTGTAGGGGAAGATATTGGGGGGTGGGTCTTTACTGTCACTATATATACAGACTCCTCAGAGAAAATCTAGTCTAGTGGTTTTTAACTAAGGACAATGAACTTGTTTTAAAAATATTTATAACTGTTTGTAAAAAAGTATAATTGGTTTCTTTTGGAATCCAATGTAGTTTATGTTATGCATTAAAAATATTACTCTGAGAAAGGGACTCCAGACTTCACCACACTGCTAAAGGGGACCAGGACACAAAGGTTAGATCTAGTCCAAACAGTACCTAAAGAGAAATCCCCTTGAAAGTATCCCTGGAAAGTGCTCCTCCAGACTCCTTTTGACTAGTGGCAGGGAGATGAGGCACTCACTCCCAGTGCACTCCAGTGTGGGGCCAGCTCTGATTGTTAGGAAGCCTTTGAAATTATTACTGAGAGAATTTTGGAAATTTGTCAGTTATTTAAGATTTCACTGGTCCCATTACCCATTGCTCCCTGCCTGGGCCCTGATGCAGGCTTGGTTTTAACCTGTCCCTGTTCTTTCTAACTCTTTCCTTTTCCATGCTTATGAACCCACAAATTTTCTTAAAACTACAATGTTTTCACTGTGGCCCCCAGAGCAGTAGATGTGGAAAGAATTCTGACAGAGAATGGACATCTGGACTATTTATAAACATAGGCCCTGTAAATTGGGGGCTGGCTAGACAATGGCCAAGACTAGGGAGAAGGGAATCCTACTCTCTTCCTCTATCCTGCTCAAACTATAGCTGGAGTTCTTGCTACACATCTTAGGAATGGCCTAGCCAAGCTGGAAAGCATCCAGAGAAGAGCAGCCAGCAAGGGGAAGGATCTCCAGATCATGCCACATGAGGTTGGAACTGGTGGCATTGAGGTTAGAGAAGAAAAACCATGAGGATATGGTAGCTAGCTGTCTCTGATTGTCTGAAGAGCTGTCATTCAGAAGAGGGACTAGTCCTGTTCTCCTTGGTCCCAGAGGGCAGAATGAGGAGCAAAGAGGGGAAGCTCCATCAACCACATTTCAGGCTAGTGTCAGCAAAAGACTCCTGACAATTAGCATTGCCTCCAAAACTCTGTGGATTGCTAATGTGCTCCCCATCCATGGAAGTCTTCAAGAGAAGGCTGGATAAATGTATCCCAGATGCTTTAGAATTCTGTTTAGGTATTGGTTAGACTAGATACCCTCTAGGATGCCTTCTGATTGTATAATTCTGGGTAAAGGTCCATCAGAGATACTGAAGGAGGGTTGGGTTGAGGGGGCAGTGGTCTGTAAATTAAGAGAAAGGTTGGACCAAAGGTCCTCTAAGGTCTCTTTCAGTCTTCCAGTTCTAAGAGGCTGTGACTCATCCCTTTAGCTTTTGGATTTATCCCCTGTTAAAATACAGACTCATCTCTGATGGGCACCACAGTAAGCCTTTATCAGTCTTTAGTCCCATCTATGTGAATATACGTTTATTTAATCCTGTGCTGGGAGCAGATTTGGAGGGAGGTGTTACAGATGCGGTGGAGGATGGCCTTAGGTACCTAAGGCTGGGGTGGGGACAGCCGCAGGATGAAGATACATAGGATGCTATTTCCTAGGTCCCATCTTTTCCAGACCTTACCCTCTTCTAAGTGACTAGAGTAGCACTGCTGAGCTCAGGCCCTAAGTCTCTCAGATAATGCGGCCCAGCATTTTAATTGGAGTCTTCAATATCTTTCTCTGTGAGAAGTGACTTTAATGGTAGGACTCTCCAGAGTGGGGACAGGCTAGGAGGGGAAAGGTTTTGACCAGCAGGGAGCTTTTGCAATTTTCCAGTCCCACAAGGTAGCATACCACCTCCACACAGGCCAGCTCTGCCTGAAAGATGGGCTAATGGCTGAGGCTGGGAAGTAGAAAGAAGGCAAGGGGAGGCTGGGAGGCAGGCAAGAGTCATGGGCCTCAGAGCTGGGCATCAGAGGCAGGGAAGGAAACTAGAATTGATTTAGCAACTACTATGTGCTACGCACTGTGCTAAGAGCTAAGCATTTTACAAATGTTATTTCATTTGATCCTTACAACAACCCTGGGAAGTAGGTACCATTATCATTCCCATTTTACAGATGAGGAAACTGGGGCTGGCAGAGGTTAAGTGACTTCTCCAAGGTTACACGGCTAGTAAGTGTGTGAGGCTGGATTTGAACTCAGGTCTTCCTGACTCCAGGCCCAGTGCTCTATTCACTGAGCCACCTTGCTGCCTTAATAGCTAGAATTTTTATAGTTCCTTAATGGCTTCCAAAGCACAACAGCAGAAACAACATCCACTTACTATGTGCCAGATGCTGTGCTTAAAATCTGGCCTTGGACACTTACTAGACATGTAACCTTGGGCAAGTCACTCAACTGCTGTTTGCCTCAGTTTCCTCATCTGTAAAATGCAGCTAAGAATAGCACTTACCTCCCAGAGATTGTTGTAAGGATCAAATAAGAGAATATTTATAAAGTGCTTAGCCCAGAGCCTGGTGTGTAGTAAGTGCTGTGGAAATATTACTTGTTGTTGTCATCATCATCATTATTATTCTTTTGTCTTTGAGAGTTACTGAGACCAAAACCTTCAGCATCACCCTGTGGCCAACCCAAGTTAGTGGAGTTCCTCCCAATTTAACTAGGCTAAAACTTGGCTTTTAGATCCTGACTCTGTCATCCAGCATGTTAGTTATCCCCCACCTCTAGCTTCATATCTGCAAACCCTGGCCAGAACACTCTCTAAGCAGCTTCATCCAAGTGATTGAGAAAAACGTTGATTGCCATGAGACTAAAACTAGATCCCTGTAGCCCTCCACTAGAGACTTCTCTCCAGTCATTCGATCACTTACGAATTACAGGCTAGAGAAATTGCTGAATCTACCAAGATGAACTTTAATAAGGATGAATGCCATCTATTGGGATGAAAAGGAGTGAGTCTTGGGGCTTAGCTAGGATCTGCCAAAGCTTCCTGTTCCTGTCTTAGACTTGGGAGCCCTAGGCTTACCTCCAAAGTAGAACGAACCAGAACATGGGGTGCAGCTGCAACACCTCCACAAAGACAGAAAAGGTGCTCTACCACCCCCCCCATCTACAGCCCCCCGAAGGCTGTTTGTTGTCCTTTTCTCACTTTTCTCTTTCAGCTCAGCCATCGGTGGCCTAAATTCACCTGGAAGGAGGGTCCTCAGTAATTGGCAAAAGGCTGTCAGTTTGGGGAGGGGTAGGTGACCCATGATTTGCCCTAGGCCTTCCCCTACTCCAGGTCAGGCCTATGTCAGCAGTGGTAGTAGACTTACATTGAGCTGTTCACAACCATCTGCCAAAAGCCAGGGCAGACGGAGCTTCTTCCTCATCAGACCAGAAGTTCCCCTGGACCATGACCCTAAATACCCCATCCACGCTCCCACAATGCTAGAGGTCCCCCAGTAAGTGCTAACCAGTCCATGATGCTGATGAGTGACTTTTTTTAACCCCTCAGCAGCTCCTGCCAGTTGTGGATCTGGGAACTGGGGAGGGGGAGGCTTCCCATTATGATTTCCTTGCTTCTGCCTTTTCAGTTCTCTACAAACCTGCACCCCATTTTCTAGCCTCATTTCCCTTCCAGCCCCAGCAATCTGGGGAGCAGAACACTTCACTTCTCATCTTTCCTTCCCCCCACCCGTGGTGGAGACTTCTAGTTCTTCTATAACCTCAGTAGAAATATTCCCCTTTCTTTCTTCTCAGAGGATTTTTCATTGCTTTGGGAGATTGTAAGCCCCTCCTCACTGTTCATAGGTCTGGATCTGGAAGGGAGTGACTCAAAGTCACCTAGTACAACATTCCTTATTTTACAGATGAAGAAGACGATGTCCAAAGAAGTTAAGAGATCTGCCAAAGGTCACACATAGTAGTAAGTGGAAGAGTCAAAATTTGAATTAGGATCCCTAGATTCTGATTAGAGAACTCTCTCCATTGCACCACACTGCATGCCGAGGTCAGATGGCCGCTTGTCAGGGGATGTTGTGGAGAAGCTTCTTATTCAGGTCTGGCCTGGACCAGATGGCCACTGAGGGCCAGAGGAGATTCTGGTAGGGGATGACTCAACAAAAGGGCTTATTTGCTTTCAAGGGAAAGATGTTAAAAGCAAACAAGCTCCTAGATCCCAGATAAGCAGAGCTCTGAGTCCACAAATCAGATCCCAAGAGATCTTTCCTCTGACTTCACTGGCTAGCAATAATTCTAGGCAAACCAGCCCCATGAGAGGGGGAATAAGTAATAATGAAAATGGTAGCTGACATAGATCTCCATATTCTTGGGGTTGGAGGTGACCCCAGAAACTGTCAAATTCAATCTCTGACTAGGAATCCCTCCTTCAAAATCATCGGTGAGTGGTCATCTACCTTTGTCTTGAAGACTTCCCATGACAGGGAAGTCACTACCTCCAGAGGCAGCTCATTGGGATTGCTCAGATTATCAAGGGGTCTTTCCTTACATTAAGCTGGAATCTATCCCTCTTCAAGCTCCTAGTCTTCTCTTCTCCAAGAGAAAGAACCTCAATTCCTTCCATTGAGCCTCTTGTGGCCTGATCTCTGCTTCCATGATCATTCTGTTCACTCCCTATGATGGATTGCTTAGAACTGAGCATGAGACTCCAGATGTGTCTCAAGAATGGCAGACTACACATTGGGGCTATCTTCATTCTGAATACTTTGGTGCTCTTAATGAAGCCTTTGGGGGCTGCCATCTGCAACATATTGTGAACTTACAGTCCACTAAAACCCTCTGATTTTTCTTCTTTTAGACATGAACTCTTACCTAGCCCTACCTTCCTCAACTTGTTCCCATGTAGTTGACTTATTTTTTAGACTCTGAATATAAAACTTATCATTCATCCTTAATAAATTTAGTATTCTTAGACACAGTCCATTATTCTAGCCTGTTGAGATTTTTTTGATCCCAACTCTGTCATTCAGCATATTAACTTATGCTACAACTTCATGTTACCTTCAAAATTTGGCAAGAATATCTGTGATGTAGCTTCATCAAAATCAAGTCAGAATGATTGGTTGGAATAGAGTCAAGACCAAATACCTGTGGCCCCCCATTATAGACTTTTCACCAATCATTTAACCACTTCCAAATCTTCCTCACTATATTATATTACCATCTAGTCCTTATCTCTCCATATTCTGTATGGGGATAACCTTAGAGAGTTTTACAATGCCTTTCTAAAATCTAGGTAAACAACATCTACCCTGTTCCCTTACCAAAAAGAGAATAGTCAGTATACTAGGTAGCGTGACTTGTTCTTGATGAAGCCATGTTGGCTCTCAGTGATCACCGCTTCCCTTTCTAAATGCTCACCAACCATCTCTTTAATAGTATTTTTTAACCAAGTATATAGTCATCAAACCTACTGTCACTACAGTTTATCAATTCTATTGTCCTCCTATTTTTTGAAAACTAGGATATTTGCCTTTCTCAAGGCATCCCTTCCATCCAGTTAAACAAAACAACTGATGCATTAAACATGTCTGATGATGATCATACATTCCTACATGCATATATGCACTATTCTGTATCCATAGTCCTCTACCTTTCCAAGGAAAGGAGGGAAGTTCATTTCCTCTTTTTTTCTCTGGGGCAACCACACACATTGGTCTCCTTAGATGACTCCCCCCTTTTCTCTCCATCAGAATTGTTTCTGGTTTTGTCTTCGAAGTACTTGAAAACTTTTTATCTTCTTTGCTCTGATCTCCAGAAAAATTTTAGATCAGTCTTTTGAAATCTCTTCTCCCCAAAGCCAGGGTGCATGTTAGATTGATTGGCTTTCTTCCCTTTTTCAGTCACAAAACCTAAAGTGGAGTAATCACTTTCCCCTGAGGTTCCCATCATCTCCAACTGAGCAACCAGGGAACAGTAGACCTTTCAATTGTTTCTGTTAGGTCGATATATGGCCACCTTTGCATACCTCTGGAGGGGATCACTGCTTCTCCGAGGCCTTCCCTAATCCCTTCTCTCCACCTCCTCCCAGATGAAAGTGAAAATGACATACCTCTACTACATTTCTCATAGCACTTTGCTTGGCTGTCCTTTGCCCCATCACATCTCCATCTGAGGAAATATACCCCCTGACCTTGCTGTTTCACCCTTGTCACCCCAGGGCTGTGGGCACTGAAGTGGACAAATTGGTGAACTAAAGGGGAGTTAGGGAGAATGAACTGAAGAGCAGAACACATTGACTCATAAGAATTGGCCTCCAAGAATGACCTGTAGGTAATGACCTATAAGAAATGACCTTCATCAGAGGTCCTGCCCTGGGATGAGACATCAGAAAGTAAGTTTGTGTTTTATCTGTCCCTTCCCTTGGGAGAAGCCTGAATTACACATGCCCAAAGCACAACTCAGAGAGTAAACAAATGGATTTGTGGGAAATAGATTGTGTTGGTCCATCTTGAGAGAGATGACCATGATCTTAGACTGGCTTCTAGTTCCCACTCATGGAATCATGGGATCATAGGTCTAGAGCTGGAAGGAAGGCAACAAGCATTTAGTAAGCACCTACTATGTGCCAGACACTGTACTAAGTTCTTTGCAAATATTATCCCATTAGATCCTCACTCACAACAACCTCGGGAAGTCAATGCTGTTATTATCCCCATTTTACAGTTGAGGAGACTGAGACAGGTAGAGGTTAAATGGCTTGCCCAGGATCACACAGCTAGTAAATGTTTGAGGTTGGATTTGAACTCAGGTCTTCCCTCTCCAGTCCCAGTTCTCTATCTGTGACACCCAAATGCCTTTGAGGTCATCTAGTCCATCCTTTTCATTTTACAAATAAAGAAACTGATGCCCAGAAATGTTAAATATCTTGTCTAGGGTCCTACTTGGGTCAGACTCCCTTAGCTGTAGCTAGTCCCTACCCCAATGGCCATTTTCTTTTTTGTTTTCTTTTCCAAAAAATGTGTTGATGCCTTCTTGTTTTGACTTTATTTCCAAATACATATGTTACTCCTTACTTCCCACAAAGCCATCCTTTGTAATAAAGAATAAAAAACAAAGAGGAAAAAAGTATGTCAGCAAAATGAATCTGATAGTATATGCCATATTCCAATCCCATAGTCCCCCATCTCTGCAAAGAAGGGAGAGAAGCCTATTTTCTCACATTTTTGCTAGGATCAAGCTTGGTCCTGGGGCCCATTTTCTTTCTTCTTTTAAAATTGTTTGTGAAGATACCTTTTTGTTTGAACATTCCATTCATTTCTGAGGGTATACCTCCCCCTTCTCATACCCATTGAGCCCATAATAAAGAATAAGAGAAAAACAGAAGAAAGTCCAGTAAAACTAATCAGTACATCAACTGAGTTTGAGAGTATATTTAATGTTCCACCCCTGCAGACCCCTACCTCTTCAGAAAAAAGAAGAGAGGTACATTTTCTCAACTTTCTAGGGGTGCCTCTAGCTGGAGGGCTTTCTTACCCTAGCCTGACTCTTTCCTTTATGATCCCTCAAGAGTTCTCCAACCCCAGGTAGATTACCAAGCACTTTTGTCACATTGACCTTCTGAAGAAGGCCACATAATTTACAGAGGTGGCTGGGAACCAAGACCCAGGGTGATGGGTCTTGCTTACCCACAGTTGGAGGATTAATTAGTGGCAGAGCTCACTCTGGAATAGGGTCTCTCCATTTCTTTTTCACTGCAGTCTGATGTTAGTTGTTTGGAATTTACCCCCATCATTCTCCCTGTTTTCTAGCTTTCACAGAGGTCGCTTGACTCTCAGACTCATAAAATCACAGCATTAGAAAGGATGTGAGAGAGTAGCTGGTGAACCTCATACAAAAACAGTTATTCTCTCTACAATATCCCAGAGCAATGGTCTTTATCTGAGTACTTCCACATAGGGAAGGCCTCAGAGCTGCCATAGAGGCATCATAGCGACTCAGGAACCGCTCCCTCATGTCACAGGTGAGGGAACTGATCTCATCAGACAGTCAAAAAACATTATTAAGTACTTACTGTGTATAAGGCACTATGCTAAGAAGTGGGGATTTAAAAAAAAGACAAAAAATAGCCCCTGCCCTCAAGGAGCTTATAATCACACAGGTAAAATGGAGCTGAAACTTGAACCCAGACCCTTTGACCTAGCTCATTAGGCCTTTTATGGGGTGGTTTGGGAACCAGTTCTAGTTCTAGCTCCATGGGGAACAGATGGCACCCCTAGAAGCCTTCCTCTGTCTCCAGCAATCTCCTCTCCCTCTTTCTAATAACACTTCTAAAGGCTAGGGGCTCTCACTTTCTATAACTTCTCTGGAGGCCTGAGGCTCTTCCCCTCCCTTCCCTTTTCCCCCAAAGCCCTGGTAAAGAGGATGGGTGGAGTTATGGAAGGCCCTTCCTGGATAAAAGTCCCTCCTCTACACCATATCAGCATTCTACCTTTCTTTGGGATTACAACTAAGAAACCCATAGTTTTCTTGCAGAGGTATTTAGGGCTGTGAGTGGGTGAGTGGGTGACTATGGGTGTGTAATGGTACATATACTGGCAGAGTCAATTGCTGTGCCAGTTAGCTTTGCTGAACTGCTTTTCTTCATTTTTTGGTTTTCAGTAATTTTTTTTTCTTACAAAGGATGGCTCATTAGGTAGGGAGGGGGATGTATTTGGAAAGGAAGATATATAAGAAAGAAAAGATGGCAATAAAAATAAAAAAGAAACAAAAAAGGTGTGTGTGGGGGCGGTGGCCATTGGGATCAAGCTTGACTCCAGAGACGATTTAAGAAATTCACCTCCCTCCCTTCTTGGCCGAGGGTGGGGGAGGAACAGACTCAAAGATGTGTTGGTTAGCTTTGCTGAACTGCCTTTTCCCTTTCTTTTTATATTTTTCCTTACAATGGAAACTGGGTAGGGGGAGGGATCTATTTGGAAATGAAGATGATGTTTAAAAAAAAAAGAAAGAAAATATAGCAATAAAAAAATGTAAAAAGTAAAAAAAAAAAAGGGGGGGGAGAATGGTCATTAGAACTAAGCTTGACCCTCGAGAGAATCTGAGCAAATCCAGCTCCCTCCCTTCTTTGCGGTGGTGGGGACTATGGGTGTGGAACACTGCCTGTAATTTCAGACTTGGTTACCGTGCTTGTCAGTTTGGCCGGACTGCCATTTTTCTTTCTTCTAGAAAAAAATTTTCTTGCAAGGGATGGCTTACTGGGTAGAGGAAGGGCTCTAAGGTGGAAAAACAAGCTAATAGGAAAAAAAAAAAAAGAAAAGATAGTAATCAAAATTTAAAAGAAAACAAAAGAAAGAAAGAAAAAGGGGGGGAAATGGCCATTAATACTAATCTGGGTACTAAAGGGGGAGATTTTTGAAAATGCACCAGTCTCCCTCCTCTGCAGAGGTTGGGGAGGGCGGGGAAGGGGAAGGGACCGTGGGTGTGGAACACTGCCTGTAATGTCAGACTCGGTTGACATGGTGGTTAGTTTTCCTGAACTGTTTCTCCCTTTCCTTCTGTTTTTTATTTTTTATTATGAAGGAGGCTTGCTGGATAGAGGAGGGGGGGGCATGTATTCTGAAATGAGAGTGATATAAGAACAAAGGACATACAAATGAAAGAACAGTAACTTTAAAAAAAATCTCGGGTGAGGGTGCCGCTGTGATGAATACATTAGCTGTTTATCAGATTAAATTACCCTAGTAGCCTTAGGATCAAAGGATTACAGATTTCTGCCCTGGAAGGGGCCTTCCAGATCTAGTCGAGTATTTTGCAGGAGGAAGAAATAAGCACAGAGAGGTTTAGCAAGCTCCCCAAATTCCTACAGGTAGCTAGTAGTAAATTTGGGACTCTAGACTCGGATCCTCTGATTTGAAATCTAATGTGTCTTAAAAAATGCATCCCGGATGTCACCCTGGTCCATAATTGACATGAATTAGCCTGTTTTAGAAGTTGATTTGGTAGACAAGTCTAAAAAAAAACCAAAAAACTTAATACAGTAAAAAAACAAAACCAAATTTTTAAAAAACCCTAAACAAGCAACAAAATCCCTTTGTCATGCTGGTTTAAGGTAAAAGAATATCCCCCCGCCTTAAAGGCTAACAGAATTTGGGCATGCATATGTGTATAAACATGTATACATACATACACACATGAAGCAATGCCTCATCACCAAGGAATAAGCTATTCCATCTAACTGCATTTCCTGGAAAAATTGAAGTTTCTCCTCTTTTAAGCTATCGGTGTGTATGTAGGAAAGAGAATTTCAATACCGCAGAATCTCAGAACGCAGCTGGGTTGGGATTCCGGACTAAAGAAGTTGTTTTTACCCCCCTCCCTCCTCTCTGGGCGGCGGGGGTGGGGGAAGATCATCTGGTCCAATCCCCTCCTTTGAACCCGGGGGAGAGAGCTGAGAAGCGCTTTGCTCCTGGGCACAGCTCGGAAGTAGCCGCTCCGGAATTGGGAAGCGACTCCTTCGCCTTCCAGCCAGCGCTCCTTTCGCCGCAGAGCCCCGGCAAAGGTCTGCAGTCCTGCAAGGGGCCTCAGGAGGGTAAGGGGTACCGAGAGGAGCCCCGTTGGTCTTGACTTTGGCGAGGGTCACCGGGAAGGGGGCAGCTTGGGCAACTTCTCGACCCTGGCGGCGACCTGTTGAGTGGCGCGATTGGCGGCGGCGGCGGCAGGTGTCCGCTCCTGCCGCCGCCGACGCCGCTGCCGCCGCCGCCGCCGCCAGCCTGATCCTCCCAGGGTCCCGAAGGGGCTCGTGCTGCCGCCGGCGCCGCTGCTGTCTCTGCCACCACCTCTCCAGAGCCGCATCCCCCTTAGCTGATCGTGCCCTAGCCGCCGTTTTGCCCAGAGAGCCTCCTTTGGTCCTCCTTCGTGCCTATGGTGCCGTTCCCGCCGCCGCGCACCTAAAGCCGCCGGTACCGGCAAGTGCGTCTGGGGGGGCGGAGGTGGCGGCTGCAAAGTTGGGCTTTCTGGGGAGCTGCACTGGCACCCGCGGCCCGAACGGCATCAGAGGTATAAACGGCAGCCAAATGTGCCTCTCTGGGAAAAACGGCGCCCGCACGAGCGGCTGGAGCCGCTCGTGAGGGGTGGCGGGAGAGGCGCAAGCTGGGGCTGGGGACAGAGGCGGGCTCTTGGCTCCTGCAGCCCCTCCACTGCTTCTTCTCCCTCCCCCCTCCCCGCCCCTTCCCCTCTAAGGCGATGGGCACCGGGCACCAGGAGAGAGGGAACTGCGGCGGGCGGGGGGGGGGCAGAGAGACAGAGAGGGCGAGGGAGGGAGCGGGATGGCTAGAGAACTGCAGCCGGAACCAGAGAGACCCCGCCCCCTGCGCCCCCCGGAGGGGGACGGGCGGGGCTGGGCGGAGCCAGAAGAGCTCTCAGCCAATCAGTGAGAGTCATAAGCCCCGCCCACACCATCAAGAGCCTTGTTTCTCTGGCGCGCAGCTCTCCTGTCTCACTCGCGCTTCGCTCCGGACGACGGTCAAGCCTCTCCTGAGCCAGCCCGAGCCTCTCCATCCCCCGGCGCCCCCCTGCGCCCCCCAGCGCCCTCCGGCGCTCCTTACCCGCTTCCCTAGCGCCCTTTTCGTATCCTGCCACCTATTTACCTCCACCCGGCCCCCTGCTAGCCTCCGCTGCCCTCAGCTATCCCCTGCTGCGACCCGCTGCCCCCTAGCCCTCTCCCCTCCTAATTCCACCCTTTCCCTCTTCCTCCAATCGCTCCCCTCTCCCCTGTTACCTTCCACTCCCTCCCCTGTTGCTTCCCGCCTTTCTCCACTGCCGTCGGTGCTAGAGGAGAAAGCTTAGTGTTGGTCTTGCGCGCTTTCTCTCGCTTGCTCCAAGTTGAAGCTGCTTGTCCCAGGGCAAGGGCAGAGGCTGGGGGCAGCTCAGACAGGGCACAAGAAAAGCTTAAAGATTGTCTTTTCTTTTAAATTCCTTAACGTTTGACAAGGTTCGGTTGTCGGGTCTTTCGCCCGAAGGTAATGAGTTTTCTCTTTTATTTCCCCTCCCCAGGCTGGTCAGTTTTGGCCCAGGGGCTGCGCGGCGGGTGGGGGTATCTTAGTGAGGTGGAGAAATTAGACGCTCCTGTGGCCTTTTGGGACACAGAGGGCTTGGGGCTATGGATTTTACATAGGATCCAGCCCTGGAACGTTCAGGAGTAGAGAGAGACAGGCTTGGAGACGTATCGGCGAATTTTTTTTTTGAGGACTAGTGAGCCCTTTGTAAGGGTTATGGGGGACAGTTTTGTAGGCTCTAGACGGAAGAGCCACTTTAGAGATCATCTTTCTTTTTTTGTGGAGGAGAAATTTGAGGTTCTGAGGGTAGGAGACGTGTCCCAGGTCGCACAGTAAGTGGCAGAGCAAAGACTTGAACCCAGGGTTTCAGATAAATTCAGGAAATTGGACAGTTTCTGGTGGCAGGACTGAGTAGGGGGAGAGACAAATTTGCCTCTGATGCTTGTTCAACTTTGGATCAGATGCAGTTATTCATGAGCATTGCGGGAGGGGGCAATTGTGGAAGAGACCCTCTTGTTCAGACTTGGGCTCTTCCATTGAGTTGCGATGGAGAGGGCTGTTGGAGGGGTGAGGAGCACCTGTTGACAAAGCTGACTGTAAGATCGTCTTAGGGTTCCTTTTATATAATAGAATCAGTGCAGCAGAAAGGGTCTTAGGAGACCCCACTGTGTCAGGCACTGTGGTGGCCACAGAAGACAAGGGGGTTAAGACCTAAGACAGTTAGAACTCCTGGGTTCTAAGTCTCAGCTCTGTCGGAGATGACTATATTCTCTAGGACAAGCCCCCCCTTTCCTTTTTTTTTCAGCCTCAGAATAATGAGGATTGGACTAAGTGGTCACTAAAGTCCTTTCTAGCTCTGGATCCTATGATCAGATACTAGACAAGTCAGTGGGGGTGGGATGGGGTGGAGTAGATCTGGTTTGAGTAGAGGGAAAGTGAGGGAGGTTATGGGAGGCAGGGGAGTTGGCAGTGGAAAGGTACTGTGTGGAGTGTTGGTTTGGACACAAGAATGATGGGAAGGGCGAAGGGGTGGCGTCGATGTGAGCCAGGAGCTTGTCTTGGTGCTGGAGAGGAATGATTGATAAAGATGGTATGGGGTGCTTGGTTTTCAGGGGTCCCTTAGGTGACCAGCATAGTGGGAGGTAAAGGGTGGCCATTGGGATTCAAGGGGTAGGAACTGAGATCTTATCCCTCAGCTCACCTCTTCAGTGTTAGCATTTAGCTAAATCCACTGGGATTTATCTCTGACAAGAAAAAACCTCCCTTCAGAACCTGAGAACCAAGCACCTTGGGGATGCGGGGGGAGGGGGGGAGATATTAAGGGAGGGAGTGGTGGAAGAGAACCTGTTTTTTTTTTTTTTAACTCTTCCTGATGTTCTGAGGAAGTGGATTGAACCTCTGGACAAAAGGAGGGGAAGGGGAAGGGGAAGGGAAAAGACCCATCTTGGTTATATTTATTGGTGCTACTGAAATGAAAAAAAAAATTAAAATGAAAAATTTGTAACCTTGGTATGGTATCTTTTGCTTTGCAAATTGCTTCTTATATGTTGTTGTCTTTCATCCTCAAAGCTACCTTGTGGGGTAGCTAGGATAGATATCACTGGCCCCATTTTACACAGGGGAAAACTGAGGCTCAGAGGTGAAGGGATGTGGCTGAGATCGTCTAGTCCCATCTTTGAGGCACTGAGACAAGGAAGGGATTTGCTCTTGGTCGCACAGCTAACAACAGCACCAAAAGCCAATTTTGTTCCTTCCCCCCCGAAAAAAAAATGATTTGGGATCTTAGAGATCATCTGGTTCCTCCCCCTCATTTTATAAATGGGGAAACTGAGGCACTGAGCCGGAGAAGGGCCTTGATCGTAGTGACGCAGTTACAAACAGGCAGAGCAACCCACTGACTGAAACTGCGCCCCCCCGAGTCCCCTAGAGTTATTGCAGTGCCTGACATGTCGCAAGCATTTAATTACTGCTTCTTGATTGAGAGTATCGCATCGTCAGAGTTGAAGAGATCATCTGGTCCCACCTTCATTTTATAAATGGGGAAACTGAGGCACTGAGACCAGGAAGGGATTTATTCTTTGTGACACAGCTAAAAAGACGCAGAGCCTGGTTTAAAAGTCAGTTTTCTTCCGCCCCCCCCCCGCCCCCACCAAAAAAAAATTTGACGCTTAGAGATCATCTGCTGCCACCCTCTCAATAAATAAATAACGAATGAGGAAATCGAGGCACTGACACAGAGAAGGGATTTGATCATGGTTAGGAAGCTAATAAGAAGCAGGATTCAAAGCCAGTTTTCTGTGCCCCCCATCTCTGCATCGCTCCCCCCTCCCAGTCCCCTGGAGTTTAGCACCAAACATTTATTCAATGCTTGTTGATTGAGAATACCTGACTTTCAGAGCTTAGAGATCATCTGGTCCCACCCCCTCTTTTAGAAATGAGGAAACTGAGGCACGGAGCCAGGGAAGGGGCTTATTCTTGCTTGCGCAGTTAAAAAGAGCCAGCGCCAAGATTAAGAGCCATTTTCCCCTGCCCCTTTATTCCTGTTTCCTCCCCCACCCCCATTCCCTCTACGCAGGCACATACAGGCGCGCGCGCGCGCGCGCGCGCACACAGACACAGACACACACAGACACACACAGACACACACAGACACACACAGACACACACAGCCACACACACCCTAGGCAAGAGGCTGAAAGGCACACAGCACACACACAGCACACACACACCCGGCAGGTGGCTAAGGGGTATGGTATGATTTGAAGAGTCCCTGAGCAAAATTCCTGTCCCTAAGTATCAGTCTGTCAGGAATGACACCCTTCTCTCCCCGCCCCCCCCCCCAGTAGCCCTGTGACGCAGGTATTATAGCACAAATACATTACTTTGGTTTTTGAAGGGGTTGTTGTTGTTGTCTGTGGTGGTGTTTTTTTTTCTTTTTTCTTTTTGGACTATGGTGCAAATCCTTCAGGGAAGAGCCTCCCCCTCCTTCACCTCTAGCTCCTCCTCCTTCTTCCCCCTTCCCCAGCTGAGACTAGTTTACCCAGGTTTGGGAGCTGCGCGCCCAGCTGCAGTGTGACGCAGGATAGGAGGAGGGGGCTTGGAGGAGGTGTGGATTGGCCTCCTGAGGCAAAAGTCACCTCATTTGCAGGTTTGCTGAGGGGCCAGCCCTGTCTATAGGACAGTGAGGAAGCCTGAGCTGTTCCCTAGCCTAAGAACACTCTAGGTTTAGAACTGGAAGGCATTTCAGAGGCCATCTAGTTCAATCCCTTAATATCCTGGAGAGGAAAAGGGACTTGATTAGGGTCTCACAGATGGTAGCAAAGGTAACATCCCAATCCTGGAGCTCTGACCCTTAGTTCCTTTGCACTGTCTCAGAGAATATACAAGCTGGGAAGGGAGTTAGAATGTAGAACAGAGACTGTCCAAACTGGAAGAGACCTTGCACCATAGACTGTCACAGCTGGGGGAGACCTTGAAATACAGAATGTGGCAGCCAAGTAAGACCTTAGAATAGAGAACACAGTGTCAGAGATGGAAATGGCCTTAGACATCATATATTTCCTTCCCTTTCATCTTCCAGAAGAGAAAATGAAGTTCAGAGAATGTGTCAAGAGTCAAGACCAGGACATAAGTCTCCTAACCCTAATGCCATGTCTAGAGCCCTTTATGAACCATGTTGCTTTTTTAAAGGCTTGAACTAGAGTTGTGAGGTGTCTAGCCTTCTGAAAAATGGTCCCTGATTTTAGGTATACAAAAATTCGGTTTGAGCCCCAACCCCCCAAGCTGCGTAATCTAATGGGAATCAGATTCTGGTTCTGTGCCTCAGTTTCCTCATCTGAAAGACAGACTAGATCAGTATTTCCCAAACTGTATGTTCTATGCAGCCCAAGTTTCCCCCTGCAGTGTGAATAATTATGCTGATATTTGAAAAATATGAAATGATACATGTTTCAAAACACATGGGGTGCTTTTCACTGTGAAAATAAGCTCAATTTCCTCTGTCTCCCCCCTAACTCACTCCCCTCTTTAGCCTGGGAGGTATTCAGCATATTTAGAGACATTTAGGATGTTTGTTGAACTGAAATATGGATAAATGAGGTTGAGACACACTGACCTAGGTGAAGTAGCTAGAACATTCTGTGAGTCTGTGCTGCGTCAGTTGAGCCTTATAACAAAATCCTTGTGAAGATTCTAGATTTATCCATGTAACAGATATGCAGATGGATGTAGTGATTTGCCTGGTAACATATAGCAAAGCAAAGCATCAGACAAGGGATATGTGACACTGGAGATAGTGCTTCCCCACTAACTGCGTTATGCTTCTCTTGAGGTCTATTAGCTCATCATAATCTCCAGATTGGGACCCCCAATTTTAGAGGAGGTGAGAGGTCCCCCTTTCTAGGGACCCTTGGCTTATTATTTCCTTGTTTCTTCATTGCTCTAGTCTTAGGCAGCTGGAAAAGTAGTTTCTGGTTTTTTTGCAGTCTGAGGATATGATCTAGGGGTGATGCGTGTATGTGTGTTTGTGGCGTGTTGTTGACATTATATATGCATTTATTTTGAAAAGAATCAGGCATTGGCAGAAAATTAGAGCCCTGTACTGGAGAGGATTCAGGGAGGGGAGGGGGCTGTAATCAGAGACTCTGCCAGTTTCTTACCTTCTCTGGTTCTTTTTTGTGCATGGATTATTAAGCCATTGGGGAAAAATTGCCCATCAATGTCTCCTCTTTACAGCATTCTGTGGCATGATGATGGGGGTGGGGGTTGGGGGGGGTGTTTGACGCAGACTCCACTCAGAGCTTGTTTCATATTCTGTCTTCAGCTCAAAGGGGCCCCTCCACCACTCCCAGGAATGGGCCTTAGGAGGAGGGGTGGGGCTTTAGGAATCAATTAAACAGCTACTGTGTGCTAGAATTCAGTTCAATCAAACAGACATTTATTAAGCAGTTACAATATAAAAGCATTATGCCGGGTGATTGGGGATAAATAGATGATCAAGACATTGCCCATTCATCATCAACTTTATAATCTAGTATGAATGGGGTGGGAAGGATGTAGGCACAAAGATTTCTGATACCCAGTAGGATATGGTAAGTATCAAGAGAGGTTTATGGAATCATAGATTTTGTATGAGCTGGAAAGGACCTCAGCGGCCATATAGTCCAACTCCCTAATTTTACAGGGGAGGAAACTGAGTCCCAGAGAGATTAAATTATTTAGGATCATAAATCTAGAGTTTGCAGGGACCTCAGCCCATCTAGTCCAACCCCCTCTTTTTGTAGAGGGGGAAACTGAGGCCCAAGTAGGTTTAGTGACTTGCTTAGAGTGTTGCAAGTGGTAATCCTCAGAAGCAGAATTTGAACCCAAGTTCTGTGACTTTAGACCTGGTGCTCTTTCCACTCTATCAGATATCTGAGATGAGGGAGAGCTCACTTCTGACTGGGAGTGAAGAGGAAATAGAGATCAGGGAAGTCTGTAGGGAAGAGGTGGCATTTGAACCACTGATTTCAATGGGGAGGGGCTGAGTGAGAGTGCATTATTTTAATTGCAGGAGATGTGAGCAAAGGCGTGGAGACAAGAAAGGGTGGGATGGGTTTGGGGCTTGGAGGATCCATTTTGTCAGGAGCATAGAACACTGTATATGGAATGGCAGCAATGCAAAATAATGCTGGAAAGATAGATGACAACTAGACTGTGGTATTAGGGAGGACTGGCCTTGTATGCCAGACTGAGGACTTTCTATTTGGTGGACAATGGAAAGCCACTGAAGGTTTCTAGAATGAAGGGACATGGTAGGACCTATGCTTTAGGAAGATTATTTTGGCAGCTGGATTAGAAAGTAGGAGAGACCAGAGACAGGGAGACCAGTTAGGAAAATATTCCAGGTGATCCAGGCAAAATGTAATGGGGGCTTGAAGTAGGGTGTGGGGGAAGAAGGGGATGGATTCTAGAGCTTTCTGCAGCAAAATCTTCCGGACTGGGAGGGATGAGGGGAGAAAGTGGGGAGAGGAGGTGGGGAGGGGGTGGTGGTGATAAGTGTATGCGGCGTGGGAGGAGACAGACATGACTCAGTCACATTTGCAACCTGAAACTGAGGAAGGGTCCTCCTTCTTCTGCAGGTAAGTCAGGGGAAATGGTAGGTTTCTAGCACTCCCCAGAGGAACAAATGAGAGGGAATAGTTTTCAACTGTAGCAAGCGAGACTTCAGTTAGAAACAGAAGCACTTCCCTGATGGTGCTTCAGACATTGCACATGCATGTGGCCTATTTCCCCAAGCAGCATCTGATGTCCCCACTCACAAGGATGACATTTCCATTCCCATTGTGCCTCACTCTCAGTGCTCGATTTGGCTGCTTGAAGCCCAAAGTTGGGTGTCCAGTCCCTAGGTAGGCCACTTAATTTCCCTCTCTTTCATGGCCACAGACCACAACAGTGATTTGTGAGGAGCAAGCCAGAGAGTGAGTGGTGATGTCTAGCTGCAGCAAATTCTCCCTGTTTGACTCCGAGCTCCCAGCTCATGTCATACTAACATTGGGTGAGTAGCACTCTTTGCATGTTTGAAGTATGACATGGACCATTTTCAGGAGGGGGGCTGCTCTCTTTGCCTCCCCAGGGCTACATATGCTGGAGTACAATCTTTATTCCTTTGTATATTTCAGTAATTGAGGGCCTGATAGTGCAGAAGTCTTAGTGTAGTGGAAAGAGCTCGAATTTTGAAATCAAAAGGCTTGGATTCAAATTAGAACCCCTACTACTAAGTAGTCTGGCCACTTCATCACTCCAAAACATGCTTTGCTAATCTGTAAAATGGGGAGGAGAGTGGTTGGGGGGGGGGTAGACTAGATCTCTAAGGCCCCTTCCAATTCTAAAATCTGATCCTCTGACCACAGCTGCACATATATAGCAACCCCCTTGGCAAATAGAAAGGAAAGGAGTATATTTTCTGAAGCTGTCTGCTTCTGGAAGTAGATGATTGAGTGGCGTCTGGCCTCCTGGCTCTGTCACCAAATGTCCCTGAGAAATACCCATAAATAAGATCCCAAGGAACAGCATCTGATGAAAAGAGGCAGGTGGCAGAGGAAATACTGGGTGCATTTATGGGAGGGGTGTCGAGGGAATCCCTGACTCCTTCAGATGGCATCTTGGCATCAGCTTGATATTAAAGGAGACACCTGCTAAAGGAGGTGGTGTAGATGTAGGCAGTCAAGGGTGTGAGCAAAATGTGTTTTTCTCACTGTTTAAAAGGAAGGGGGATGTCTGATGAGCAACTGCCCAATTAGCCCTTATTCTTTGGCCAGCAAAGAGAGACCAGCACTAGACACAAGCCATGGGCTTGGATGCCTCTCCCTCATGCTCCAAGTTCTGAGGAAGGAGGTCCCAACCTAACCTGCTTACTAATGCTGCAGGACCAACAGGAGACAGGGGAAACATATAGCTAGCTCAAGGCCAGAGAAGCTGGGGACTTAGGGAGGGTCTATGCTCCAGATGGCACAAGAAGCCCACTTGTTATAGTTGCAGGTTTTCCTTGTTCTATGAAAACTCAGAATGGTTTCAAAGATCTATTTTGGCAGCTGGCTAATGGGTCCCTGGGCTGCTTTGTGTTTTTCAGTTTGTGGAATGATATTGCTTGGAGGCAGCTCCATTAGAGCCTGGGGGAGGGTCTGAGGTAGGATGGACCTCGCTGGTGTTAAGAAGGAGGAGGCACTCCCCAAAAATTAGCATAAGGATTGAGGAAAATAACTCCCTGGGAAAGTAGGTGAGGGGGAAGCTGAGCTCTAATCAAGCCACCTTTGGGAGCCTTTTTCATCTTTTTTTCCAATTTTGTCTTCTACATGATGACTGTCATCTGTCCATCTTTCAGTGCCAACAGCCGCCCTCAGAGCTGGTGGTCCTCCCTCGGCTCAGACTCTAGTCATTCTCATGTCAAAGGAGCTCCCTTTCCTACTATGGGATTCTTGGGTTGACCCCCAAAGTTGTATCAGGAGGTGGGGAAAGGGAAATGATGACAAGGAGGAGAGAACTGGGAGCTAAGGGAGGCAGATGTGTTTAATGAGTACCAGACTAGGTTCCCAGAGACCTATCTAGGTTTAAATCCAGCTGTGGAAATTACTACCTACTGTAGTTTGAGTTTGGGCCCCTTCTGGGCCTCAGTTTCCCAGTCCATCAAATGAAGGACTTGCCCCTTTCTAGCTCTAGCTTTTCACTGTGGATTGCCCAGCTCTTCTTTTGCCCTTATCTCCTTGCTGCCCCCTAGAGGACATTCTCCTTCCCCTGAACCCTGCCTTTTTGTCAGCTGCCCTCCTGGACACCTGGGATCCCGTGCGCATACTCACACACATGTGATACATACACACTCATGTCTGATCCTGAGGACACCCTTTGGTTCAGCCCCATAGCTGGTATCTGGGCTGCCCCTAGACCCAGGGGGGTGGGTTGGTGGGGATGGAGGAGAGGAAAGAGGAGGGGAGTGAAATCTTGCCTTGGGGCTTAATGTAGAGTCCTGGAAGTGTCTATTCCAGGGTCTTATTTGGTATGTAAATGAACTTGTTAGAACAATATACACAAATGTGGTGGAGCTTCCTTAGCCCCCAGATTTGAGGGCAATACCAATTGGGTGGTCTTCCAGCACCTGACACAGGGACTCATGTCATTAGTGGGACAGGCTAGCACCTGTTAGTGGGGCCAGAGTAGAGCCTTTTGGACAAGGAGTGAGCAAGGGGGACTGACGGACAGAAGGACAGGAGGAGACAGCAGGGAGCATCTGTGAGGACATCATCAGAAGGGGCTCAAGGATACAAACCCCCAAGCTTCTAGTGGGCTTGGGAGGGAGGAGGCTCCCCAAAGCACTTCCCAATCTCTGTCCCATCTCAGGGGCTTCTTCCCCACCTCTTCTCCAGCCCTTGGCTTGTCTTTGGATGAGTAAAACCCACCTACACCTCCCCCTCTAGATTAAAAACAAAACACTGACCAGACTAACTAAGTCTGGGTGCTTATATGGAGCAGGGGGCACAGGGGGCTCAGGGGGCTCAGGGGCAAGGTCAGAGAACCTTAGGAAAAGTGACATAGGTGGGCAGAAGAAATCCCAGTTTTCTTTTTACTGGACAGTGGGAGGAGACAGTCTCAGACACCAGAGAAGGGCAGGGGGAGGGGGAGGGGGGGGAGGAAGGAGAGAGGAGGTGGTACCAGACAGTTCCAGAACTTTCTCCACTAGCTAGCTACCATTGGTTGTTCAGACAGCCACAACTTAGCAACAGTCTCTGCATACTAAGTAGTTTCCCCAGGGCGGGGCTGTGTTTGGAGGTAGGTCTAAGGGAGGTGGACTCCCTTCTACTCCTTCTCTAGGACTGGACTAAGCAAATCATGGGCCCCTACAAGGTGCACACTCCCCCCCCCCCTTCTCCCTACCCACTAGCAACACCAACTCATTACCTGGCAGCACAGCTCCCGTCCAGAGGCAGGGGGAACAGGGGGAAAAGGCTAAGTTGAAGTTGGTAAATGACCATTGTGTACAGAGCCTGCCACATTAACATTTATTGAGTGCCTACTATGTGCAGAATCCTTAAGAGTCTGGGAGTGAGGCAAAGTTGTGTTAAATGCCTACTCTGTACAGAGCCTGCCCCATTAACATTTATTGAGTACCTACTATGTTCAGAGTCCTAAAGGGGCTGTGGGAGAGGCAAAGTTGATATTAAATTCCTACTGTATACAGAGCCTGCCCCATTAACATTTATTGAGTACCTACTATGTTCAGAGTCCTAAAGAGGCTGTGGGAGGGGCAAAGTGGAGGTTGGTAAATGCCCACTGTGTATAGAGTTTGCTACATTGACATTTATTGAGCACCTACTGTGTACAGAATCCTTAAGGGGCTGGGGGAGAGGCAAAGTTGAGATAATTCAATTCTATGATCATTTATTAAGTTCCCACTGTGTATAGAGTCTATCTGGCTAACCTTTGTTAAGTACTTACTGTGTGCAGTGCCCTGTTCTTGGGGTGGGAGACAAGCAGAGTTTAAAAGGTTATAGGACCAAGTAATCTCAGAGGCCATCTATTGTAACCCACTCATTCTACAGACAATTAAACTGAGGCCCAGAGAAGGGCCTAAGTGACTTGCCTAAGATCACACAGGTAATAAACATCAAAGCTGAGATATGAGGTTAAGACAAATAATTCAACAACCAATTATTAAGCACCTACTGTGTTCAAAGCTTGTCCAACTAACCTTTATGTAACTGCCTACTGCATTCGGACCCCTGGGCTATGGGAGATGCAAAGTTGAGGTAAGCCTTTTCAACAGCTATTAAACATGTACTGTTTACTGTTTACTTGTTTACTGTATAAAACATGGTCTACTAACTTTTATTAAGTGCTTACTGTGTTTAGAGGCCTGAATTAGGGTTTGGGGGAGATGCAAAGTTGAGATAAATTAAGAAATTATTTGTTAAGCACTTATTATGTACAGAACTTGTCTAAAATAGTTATTAAATAATGTATGCAGAATCTGGGGCTCTGGACTGGAAGATAATTCAGTCACTTTATTAAGCACCTACTGTACACAGAGCCAATGGACATTTATTAAGTACTTACTCTGCAAATGCCTGTGATCAGGTTTGGTGGAGATAGAAACTTGAGGTAATGCAAATAAATTCATTTATTAAGTGCTTGCTGTACACAGAGTCTAACATATATTGAGCACCTACTATATGCTGAACTTTGTGTTCTGGGTTGAGGGAGATGTAAAGGCCAGATAATTCATTTAAAAGTCATTCACTAAGCAAGTCCAAGGAATATGCACTGAGCATCTACTGTGTTCAGAGCCCTGCAGGAGATTAAAAGTTGAGATGACACCTACTTATTAAGCATCTGCTGTGTACAAAGTCTGAGTAACTTTTATTATATGCTTGCTGTTTATAGAGTTCTGTGTTCAGTTTAAGGGGGGTAATAAGGAGTTAAGGTAATTCAATTAAACTTATTAAGTGCCTACTGTGTACCAAACCTGTCCAAGTAACATACATTAAATACCTAATGTATTTAAAAACAGTACTCCAGGCTAAGGAAAATTCAAAGTTGGAATAAATCACTTCAGCAGCTATTTATTAATACTATAATACTACTCTACTATATGCAGAGTCTGGGTAATAGACATTTATTAAATGATTATTGCATGCAGGGCTCTTTACTAAAGATTGGGGGAGATACAGAGATGAGATAATTCGATTCAAGAATTTTTTATTAAGTGCCTATGGTATACAGAGCCTGTTCAACCAAAATTTATTAAACTATATGCAGCTTCATGGGAGATGCAGAGTTAAGACAAATCAATTCAACAACCATTTACCAAGGACCTACTGTTTGCAAAGTTTAGTGAACTAATATTTATTAAGCACTTAATTTATACTGAGCCTTAGACTTGGGGCTAGGAAGATGCAAATTTGAGATAATTCCATTTAACTACTATTTATTAAGCACCTATATATGCAGAGCCCCTGTGTACTAGTCTGGGGAAGATGAAAAGGTCCTATTTGTTAAGCACCTAATGTGTGCAGAGCCTAGTCAGCTGTTGTTTATTAAATGCTTACTGTATATGGAGCCGTGTGCTCAGAACTAGGAGACATGAAAAAATGAAGATAATTCAATTGAATAATGATTTATTAAGTACCTGCTATATGCAGATCAGGTTTAAACAACATATGGTAAGTACCTCTGTGTACAAAGCCCCATGGGAGATACATAGTTGAAAAAAATCAATTTAACCATCATTCATTAAACACCTACTGTTTTCAGAGGTGGGGCAACTAATATTTAATAAGTGCTTACTATATAGAGAGCCATGTGCTCAGAGCTGGGAAGAAAGAAAGTTGAGAGAATTCAATTCAGCAATGATTTATGATTTGTCACACAGTACTTTGTGCAATGCCTGGATAACTGACATATATTAAGTGCTTACTGTATATACAACCGTGTGTTCAGGCTGAAGAATTGCAAAGTTGATCTAATTAAATTTAGTATAGATCTATTAAGTTCCTGCCTTTGGTGGAGCAGGATCAAACAGTATGTATTAAGTACCTATTGTTTGCATAGCCTTTTGGGAAATGCAAAGGTGAGATAAAATAATTCACCAATTTATGATTTTTCAAGCTGTACTCTGGGCAAAGCCTGGGCAACTGACATATATTAAATGCTTACTGTATACACAAATGTTCAAGCTGAAGACCCACACAGCTGATCTAATTCAATTCAGTATAACTTTATTAAGTACCTGCCTTTGGTGGAACAGGCTCAAACAACATGTATTAAGCACCTGTTGTTTGGATAGCCTTTGGGGAGATGCAAAGGTGAGATAAATCAATTCAGTTGCTGCTCATTAAATGCTGAATGTATGCACAACCTACCCAGATAACATTTATTAACTGCTTATTGTGTTCAGAGTCTTACAGGAGAAGAAAATTTTAGAAAAAGCAGTGCAAGAACTATTTATTAATAGCCTCTATGTAAAGGCTAACCAACTCACATTTATTAAAGGCTTACTGTATGCAAAATCCTATACCCAGTACTGGGGAAATGAAAAGCTGAGATAATTCATTTTAAAAATAAGTTATTTACTGCCTACTGTTTGAAAAGCTCATCCAACTAACATTCATTAAGCAGCTGGTATACAGAATCCTGTGTTCTGGGCTGAGGGAGGTTCAAAGTTGAGGTGATTCCATGTAACAATCATTTATTAAGTGCCTCCTGCATGCCAAGCATGTTCAAGTAACATGCATTAAGCATCTGCCCTATACCTATAGCTTAAGGAGAAGTAAAAAATAATGTGTCCATTTCATGACTATGAAAAAAATCAATTTAACCATCATTCATTAAACACCTACTGTTTTCAGAGGTGGGGCAACTAATATTTAATAAGTACTTACTATATAGAGAGCCATATGCTCAGATCTGGGAAGAAAGAAAGTTGAGAGAATTCAATTCAGCAATGATTTGTGATTTGTCACACAGTACTTTGTGCAATGTCTGGATAACTGACATATATTAAGTGCTTACCGTATACACAACCATGTGTTCAAGCTGTTTATTAAACACTTATATGCAGAGTTTATCCAACTAACATTTATTAAGTGCCATTGTATTCATATACCTGTGCACAGGGTTCAGAGAGATTAGAAATCAAGATGATTTAACTCTCACCCATTTACTCTGTGTAGACCCCTATTTAACCAACCCATCTTAAGTACTTATTGTGTGCAGACCCCTTTTATCTGAGCTAGAGAAGGTACAAGATTGAGTTAATCCACTTCAGCAACCACTTATTAAGCATGCAAAGTCATCTCAACTAACACTTATTCAGTGTTTATTGTATGTAGTGCCTGTGTTCAGAGCTGGGGAAGATGGGAAATTAAGATCATTTACTTCAGAAGTCATTTATTAAATGTCTACTGAATGTGAGAGGCTATCTAACCAACATTTATTAATTGCTTGGTGTATGTTGAATTCACTAGGGGATACAAAGTCAAACTAATCCAATTCAACAAGCATTTATTTAGTAAATGCCTACTATGTGCACCACCTGGCCAACTAACAATTATTGAGTGCTTACTGTGTTCTAAGCTCTTTTCTCAGAAATGGCAGAAATGTAAGGTAGAGATAAATTAATTCAATAGCCATTTATTGAGCATCTACTGTGTGCAACGGTCATCCAACTAGCATTGATTAATTGCTTGCTGTATATATAGGTCCTATCTTGGGAACCAGAGGAAATACAACATTAAGAGATCTCAATTAAATACTACAGACATTTTCACTGTTTGCAGATCCTGTGCTCTAAATTGGAAAAGATACAATTTTGATAGAACTCATATTAAACCCTTGCTATGTGCAGAGCTCTATGCTACAAATCAGGAAAGATACAAAGTAGAGATAATTCAATTCAAAAATTGAAGCACTGTGTATCTCCAGTCTGTGGGATGTGCCACATTTAGGTAATTCTATACAACAAACATTTAAGAAGCACCTACTGTGTGCAGAACCTTGTGCCCAGTGAGATGGAGATAGAAAATATAGATGAGAATGGTCTCATCTCTCATGGAGCTTATGGGACCCTTTATCCCAGATGGTTTCTCCTGTTCCAAATTTAGTAGGGCATCCTTGATATGGCTGACATTTGGCCATGTGGGGTTTACTAAGGCAACATCCTCCTTGAACTATGCTAAATATTGTTGACTATCATCTGAGGATACTATGTCAACTCACTAGTGCCTGGTATAAAATGCTCAGAAACCCATCAGAGCCCTGAACTCTAAGAAATGGCCACCATCTTGGTTCTGATATTGAATGACATAAAGACAACCTGAAGGTTTGCAGAAAGGTTTCCTCATGGTACCTCTGAAGAGATTGGCAATGGCTCTCATTTTTGGAACACAGTAATTGAACCTAGTTAAAATAATAGTATCCTTGGTATTTGAACCCTGGCTCTCCCACCTGTCTTCTGTTGGGCAAGTCGACTCATCTACTTAGGTAGACTTTCTTTCCTCCTCTGTAAAATGTGGAAGTCAAGCTAGATGACCTCTAAAGAACTTTCCAACTTTGATATTTGATGACTCTGTGGCAAACTAGTCATGTGACCTTGGGCAAGTCACTTCTCTGGATATCAGGGTCCCCAATCTATAAAATGAGGTGGTTGGACAATCTGATCTCTAAGGCCCTACTGAGCTCTAAATCTTTGGTTACTGTAAAAGGTGCAGTAAATAAAAATGATTTAAGTTGAATCTAATTTTCCCACAGAAACAGTGATGTAATAAGGGTTGTGTTTGTGACTCAGGGGATCTGAGGTTGGTCTTTCACAGAAATGACGACAAACACCATATTTAATCAACTATAAATGATATATCTGTACAGTATAAAGCTTTCTAATGTGTATGTAATTCAATTAAGCATGGCAACACACTAACCAATTACATACGATTACATTTAATATAAGGCAGTATCATGGTGAAGTATACAAGGTCCCTATTTCCTTGATAATTCCTGCTTTCCTTTTATTGCAGCAAATCCAAAAGTAAAAGGTCATTAGGCTCATGGAGTTCAGAAAGACTTTTTGAGGGAGATGTTCACAGCAATTTTGAGGAGACTTTAGTCTACCTTGAGACTTTTGGAGAAACCGGTTCAGGGATATCTATTTTGTTCCCCTCTTTTTACTTGCTTCAAACGTCCCTGCAGAAAATGGGTATTAGAGATCAAGTTATTGTTCTTTCCTTGTTCAAAAAGAGAAAGTCTTTCTGCTTTCTTGAACTGCTATCTCCTAAGTATGAGCAGCATCACCTTGCCCCTAGGTTATATAATACATAACCTATCATGTATTTTAAAATACATGAACTGATTCTTATTTGCATTGGATTTTTCATCCCTTGAGCCCTTCTTTGACAATATTGCTTTACAGTACCCCCAAACTGGCCTGAATGGGGGTCAAAGAAAAGGCACACAGCATTGAGTTGGGTCCTGAATCCACTTCTCTTCAGGGAAGCAGTTTTCAACCCTTTGGGGGTTGCCTAAGACTATCAGAAAACACATATTTCCAATGGTCTTAGGAACCAAGACATTGGTCTCCTATCTGTCTCCAGGCAGGTCCACCCACATGCAGATACACCCACATATGAATATTAAAGGATTGCAGCATTAGGAAGGTTGAGAACCACTGCTTTAGATACTGCCCATTGCTTTATGATGGTGGGTTACAATCATTACCAGAGTACAGCTTTTTCTTTTGATCAGTCAGCTTTGAAGGACAGAATATGAGCTATGACCCTAAAGTCACAATATCCTTTTAGAAAAACAAATATATGGGAATTCATCCATTCAAATGAACATTGTCCTTCAGTGTGGTGGTCTTGGGAGGGCATATGATTCTTTAGCCCAAACCATTTCTGAAATTCCTCCAAAGACACCAACCACACAAGAAAACTAGTCTTTAGAGTTACTAAAACAAAACAGCCAGTAAGCGGTAGAAAACAGAGTCAGATGCTCCAGGGAAGCACAAGGAAGGGGAAGATAAGGCAGATAATTCAATAACAATCGACAACTGCAGGGCTGTAATGATCAGTGGCAAAAATCATGATGCAGGCAACAAGAATTGTGGGCATATAGGAGAGAGCACTGTGGCCTAGAACAATCAGGAAAAGTTTCCTGGAAAAGCTGGCACTCAAATTGGCTCTCGAAAGATGAGTGGGATTTAAATTGGTGCAGAATTGGGAGGGGGAAGAAGATATGGAAATACCTTGGCATTCCATTTATTGGCAGTCCATTGGCCTGAAAGAACAAGACTATTTCTTTTTTTCTTGCTTTTTTTTTTGGAGGGAGGAAGGCAGGGCAATTGGGGTTAAGTGACTTGCCCAAGGTCACATGGCTAGTAAGTGTTAAGTGTCTGAGGTCGGATTTGAACTCAGGTCCTCTTGACTCCAGGGCCGGTGCTCTATTCACTGCTCCACCTAGCTGTCCCAACAAGACTATTTATAAAGCCCAATAACTTAGAGAGCCTATATCCTCCCTTAGAGTGCTATTATACCTATTTTATAGTCCCTCTTTTTGAATAACAATGTATCTATTTACTTACATGCCCTCTTTTTGATCAACAATGTATCTATTTACTTAGATCCTGTCTTTTCCAATAATAATGTATCTATTTCCATCCCTTCTTTTTAAATAATAATGTATCTACTTACTTATATCCCCTCTGTAAGAATATTAATGTATCTATATACATTGTCTTTCCCATTAGATTGTGAGCCCTTTGAGGGCTAAGACTGATTTTTGCTTTTCTTTGTAACCCCAGTTCCTAGCATAGTGTTTGGCCCTGGCATATAGTAAGTGCTTAATAAATGCTTACTTGCTTGATGAAAGCTGACATTTCATGTAATAAGAGGCAGTGTGGTATAGTGGATAGAGAGCTGGCCACACAGTTGGGAAGAACAAAGTGAATAACAAAACCCAAGGCAAATGTTAGGAAGGAAAAGTGTTGAAGATGCCGAAGGGACAGAGCAATGCCCCCTAGAACAGCTCGGAGGTAGCAGCACCAAGAAGGTCCTTGATCATTCAGAGAACCATCACATCTTAGGGTGGAAAGTACCTGGCACATAGTAGGCCCCAAAAATAATACATTAAAAGCTTCTTGACTTGCCTTGATATGGCTACAGATGATCCTACTGGAAAGAATCTGGAAAGAAAGATTATAACATCCTGGGCAAGAAACAGGAAATCTTAGGGATATAGGTAGTGTTTCATCACATCATGTTCACCCCCAGATAAGGAGCGTAGAAGGGGTTATTTGAATGCTTCGTATGTGTTTGTGAGACAAACTCACCTGGGACAATGGGGTCATGAAGGGCAGCTGCCCTAGTTCCTTACAAAATTGCCTGTTGTCAGAATTTTCCCTATTCATTATTTCTACTCCTCTGGGCCCACTGGGTGACAACTAGCTAATCTGATAAGTTGATTTGAGTTAATGTTTTAATCCAATTGTCTCAGGTCATCTAAGGGCAGGATGACTGTGGCCTTTTGAAAATAATACCACCAGCAGCCCTCCTTGTTTAGTGCATTAATGGCTCTTGTCAGAGTCATTTCAAGATGAAAGGAGGGGGAAAGCCACAAGGCAAGAAGGGGCAGGAAGGACATATTGGGGGGGGGGGCAAGAGGAATTGTAAGATTTAGGGCTGGAAGGTGCTCTAGAGATTGAATCCAACCAACCCCCTAGTGGCAGCTGGGTGGAGTAATGGATAGAGGGCTAAGTTTGGAGCCTCGAATTCAAAACCTGCACCAGACACATACTATCTGTGTGATCCTCGGAAAGTCACTTACCTTTTCTCAGCTTCAGTTTCCTCATCTGGAAATGGGATAACATTAGCACTTACTTTATAGGATTGTTGTGAAGATCAGATGAGACAGCACACGCAAAGCTCTTTGAAAATTTTAAATCGGTATAGAAATGCTCGCTATCATTATTAAAAGAAGAAACTGAGGCCTTGAGAGAGTCATGATTAGCTCAAGAACGCACAATAATTAAGTAATAGAGCTGGGATTTGAACCCTGAACCTCTGACTTGAAAAGCCAAAACTCTTTCTACTGCTTTGTACCTGATGTCTTGGAACATTTTTGAGATAAAATTGCATAGATGGCCTTCTCTTCTGCCTATTGGGAAGCTTGACTAAGCCTAGGCTTAGGAATTGCATCTGGGAACAAGTTGACCAGTGATGCTAATCACATAGGTGTTGAGTTTCTCCAATGGGCCTTTGCCTTATGCTTCAGCTAGCATCTCTTTCCTGCCCTGTTTCTGGCCCCTTTTTCATACTCTGCAGTAGGGCCTAGGAGGGAGCATCGGGTTGACAGAGTTATCCTCATGGTTACCTCTAGGCTTTTCTCTGACCTTCTCAGCCTTATGTCTTTTTTTGTTTTTTGGTTTATTCTTCTATTGCTGGGTCAGAGGAGATGACAGTTGTTTGGGCAATTTTGATCCCTTTGATTTCATTTTAAGATGGCAAGCTCCTGGGCTGGCTCATCTTTCAAGACTAGTATTGTTTCTTGTGTTGCTCTTTCTTTGTGAGGATGCTCTTAATCCTGGGGTCAGAGAGGCCCCTCTACTCCATCCTTTGAGGACTCCAAAGATGGGAAACCCAACTCAGCCAGAATAACTAAAGGCCCACTCTCTGGGAGCCAGGGATCTGAACTAACTGCTCCCAGAAGTAGATTGATGTTGATTGCAAACTGCTGCCTGTATCTGGAGCCACTTTGTTAGCCACTGATAGCACTGTTGAACAGCCTAGGACAAGCCTAGATCCCTTGGGGCAGTTTTCTGCAGACCTCCTTTGGAGTCCTCAAAGGAAGGAGTAGAAAGGCATGGCAGGATGGAAACAAGGAATGTATTACATAGGACCTGACTTGGAGTCAGATCACCTGGATTTGAATTCCTGATGTAATACCTCTGAACTGTGTGATCCTAGACAAGTCATTTAAACCTCTCTGAGTCTGTTTCCTCCTGTATAATAGGAGGGTAGTAATACTTGCATGCCCTATCTCATGGGGGCACATAGAAAACACTTTGGAAACCAGCCTAGGTAGAATGGCACATTAGGAACCCTAGACAGCCTGGGGAAGGCTACTTGGGTCTCTTAGAAAGGGGGAATCAGGGAAAACAGGTTGAAGGCAGGAATGATGTTGATTACAAACTTCCCAGGTTTGCTGGGGGGCTATCTCTGCTCATAGATCCTGAATTAGAGAACTGGAGATAGGAAAGATAGGGTGAGAAGCTCTGGCTTTTGTTTACCAAAGCACTGTCTTTGGTTTTCTCTCTGCCTAAAGCTTCTCCCCACCACCCACCTCTGCTTGCCTTCTCACCCCCTAACTGGTTCTACCTCTTCCTTTTGGTCCTGTGACAGTAAGATGGTTCTGTCGGGCTCCTTCAACCTGGAATAAGAGGAGATGCTTTGGAAATGGCTAAACCCACAAGGGGGGAAATTGCCAATTGCTTCTCTGTTTTTGTGCTTTCTTTAGTGACTACTCTCGGTAGCATCCCTGGAATCGGAAGAGGCCTAGGGATGCAGGCCGTATTCCTTCAGAATCTGTCCGAGCTGGAACGTACCAGGCTTCGGGAGATAGCCTTCTTCTGCCTGCAGGAGAAGAATCCTTCCTGGCCTATCAAGATGCCCAAAGGTAAGACCAAAAGGACCCAAGAAGGGTCATTGAGATACTTCTCCCCCCAGTTTTTTCTTTGACTGCCCCAGGCAACTGGAAAGATTCTCACCAGCTCCTCAGTGTTAGCCAGTCCAGGCTCAGGAGGGGAGTGGGGGTGAGGGCTGTTGTTCTAAAAAGCTTTAGTTAAAGGACCTGGATTTCAATCACAGTTCTGCTACATAATTGTTGTATGCCTTAGGACAAGTCTCCTAATTGTCCTCATTTATAAAATGAGGGTACTAAAATGGATGGTGGCAGGGGATAGAAGGCTGGTCCGAATCTGCCTCTGACACTTATTTGCTTTTTAACAGTGGGCAAATTGCTTAATCTTTCAGTGCCCCCCAGCAATTCTCTAAGACTTTATAATCAGTTCAATGATCAGTTTAACTTTTCTACACCATGGGCACCTATTGATAAAACACAAGTCCAAATCCCTGCCCTCCCCACCCTCCAAAAAACAACCATAGGGTCACTTCCTACTCTGGAAAGTACCTCATCAGTCTCTGCTGACTGAGGCAGGTGGTAGAATGGGAAGGGCACCTGGCTTGGAATCCAGATCCCAGAATTCTAAGGCTTTACTACTGGTTCTGGTGTGATTTTGAAAAAAAATTTCTTCCTTTCCTTGGAGGTCAGTTTTGTACTCTGTAAAATCAGAGTGCTGTAGTAACTAAAGTGATCTCTAAGGTCTGTTTTGGCCTCAAGTTCTCTCCAACTGCACTATACTGGAGACCTTTGCCAGGGCAAGGGGGTTGCTAAAATTCCCTTCTGATGACTTCATTTGGTTACTGCACTGGGAACAAAACTTGGGAAATTCATTGTGGTTGAGTTCAGGTGCCCGTGACTCTGGTTTATAGTCTTTTAAACTGGATTTTGAAAGGATTTTGGGGGGGAATTCTCAGGTTGAGGTGAGAGATTTGAGTGGAGGGCAAGGTTCAGGAATCAGCCCCTCCTACTGAAGGTATCATCTCTGCCATTTGTGTTTGGGAAGGAAAGTCAATTTTGAGCCTTTTTTTAATGACTTAAGAACCCTTTCCCCCAAACCCCTGACCCCTGCTCCTTATGTTTGAGACTAACAGTCAAGCAGAGCACGAGGAATAATAATATCGCTATTTATCAGTAGCTGCATAGAGATGCTACAATGGTCATATCCATCACCTCTGGGTAGTGTGCCTCAGTTGGACTTGGCTTACCCTGCCATCCAGCTAGCACACATTGGCCAGACATGCCACAGATGCCAGTTTGTTGGATGCTGGAGAGAGGCCTGGGCTCTGGATTTCACTGAGCTGGGCAGGTGGGAAGCTGTAAATACAGTCTTCATTAGTTCCAGTTGCCGTGGGCGGAGGGCATTAAATAATGCATGTCATTGTCAGACGGTAATAACACTGCCCAATTATGTGATCAAGGCAGCTTCAGGCCCTTTTGGAGGTAAGGAACTCTCTGCAGGTATCAGGGCTAAGGTAGTCATGATCATCCCCTGCCTTTCTTCTCCTGCCCCCTCGCCCCCACCCTCAAGTCAGAGGGATGGAGATTGCTATGAAACCTTTTTGCATTGACTGTTTTGGAAAGGACCAAGGTAAAGGGAGGGAGAAGCCCAAAAGCCCATGGTGGGTTGGTATATATGGTGATGGAGAGGGGTGGTGACTGCAGCAAAAATTCTGAATGTTGGTCAGTCCCTTATGCCATTTATGTGTTCAAAAATGACCACCCACAAAGAGATTTGCCTCCCTTCTCCCCTCCTTCGAGAGAGTCAATGGTTGTAGTAGAAAGAACACTGGATTTGGAGCCAGGAACCTTGGCTCTGCCATTTACTAGCCATGTGACCCTAAGTGGAGGAGCCTCAGTTTCCCCTTCTGTAAATGTAGGATATTAATGTTTAAATCCTACTTACCTCCCAGGGCTTTTGTGAATAAAGGGCTTTGTAAAGCCTAAAGCAATCTAGAAATGGGAATTATTTTTCTTGTCATTTTGACAACCAATTTAAAGAGAGACATGCTGGGGCTAATAGCACAGTTTCCCCCTTTGAGCAAACCATCTTGAAGACTCACCCAGCCAATACTGCTAGCAATGGCTGCTGAGAGCTCCAAGCCCTCGAGAGGAACCAAAGGGTGAAGAATGTTTCTCTTGAGAACCCAGTCCTTGGGGACACTCAGTCCCAAGGTAAGGGCTGAATGATGGATAATAGTCAGTAAACAATATACAGAGCCATGTGATAAGGGGTCCCAGGTAACAGATAATGTAGAAAAAGTATGTGCTCCACTTAAATGGTTGACTTTAATGTAATTCTGAGAAACCCAACATAGATGGCTTGGTTATTTGTGTCTCTCTAATTTCCCACTCGGAATTACATTCGTGTTTGGGTAGCTTGTTGCTGCTCTCATTATTTTGGAGGGATGTTTATTAAATTTCCTCTATACTAGGACACAATCATGTGGTTTTCCAGCTCTGCCCATCATTCCCTTCAATGCCCCCCCCTTCTTCCCTATGATTCTGAGGCAGATGGCTATTGAATCTGGGGTTTGGGGTCCCTCTTATTTGGGAAGAGTGGAATTGGGGGGAAGGAAGGAAGGAAGGAGGGGAATAGCTCCTTTCTCTTTCTACTCCTTTGAGCTATTTGTTCCTTTTTCATTCCCCATTTCATGTTTTGTTTTTTGTCTGTGTAAAGAGAAAAGAGTATTTCACCAAGAATCAGAGTTTCTGGGTTCACACCGCAGCTCAACCACTACCTAGCAGTGTAACCTTGGGCAAATCCCATCAGCATTCTAGGTGTCAACTTTCTGATCTGCTAAATGGGTGAGGGGAGAGGAGGAGTGGTCAACTAGGTGATTACTAAGTCTCTTTGGGCTCTAAAATGTGATCTCTGTTGTTAAGGAAGAAGGTGGTTTGGGTTGAGAGATCATTAGACCTAGAAGGGAGCCTTAGAGGCCACATAGTCCAACCTCCTCATTCAACAGATGAGGAAACTGAGGCACAGAGTGGTTAAATTCCTTGCCCAAGATCACACAGGAAAGAAGTAGCAGAGCTGGGATTCTAATCCAGGTCCCCAAATCCAGTGCTCTTCTCATGACAGAACACTGCTTTCTGAAAACCCTTTCCATTTTTGAGATTCTTAGATTCATGAAGAATTTTATATTTACAAAGCATTTATGTGTATGTTGTCTCATTTGATCCTTACAGTGATCGTCTAAAGGTATTTTGGGCAAGTATTATCACACTCATTTTATAGATAAAGAAAACAAGGCTTGGAGGGGTTAGGTTGTTAAGTGACCTGGCCAATGGCACACAATGAATGCCACACAATGAATGCCACACAGTTAAATGGAGTTGGACCTTGAATCTAACTCTTCTGACTTGTGCCATAAGTGGAAAACATAATGAACTTGTAGTCACAATGTTCTGTGGGCAGTCTAGGCACTACCACGTATTAGCTGTGTGACCTTAGACAAGTCATCCAACCACTTTGAAGCCTCAGTTTCCTCATCTATGAAATAAAGACGTTTGACTATATCATCACAAATATCTACTCTAGTTCTAAAATGAGGTGCTATGATGAATAAAAGATGTTAAAATGAGTCTCCACGTCTATAGTCTTTACTTTACAGCACATTGCCTACTGAATAAGTCACTTACTTGCCCCTTCCATGCCCTAAAGCATCATTGGCTACTGTTTGGTTGGTTGAACCAGTTTGCTCTGAGGTTAGAACCTGTAATTTATGAGTTCAAGGCCATGAGCTCCATTTCTGTATGGCTCAGTGTGAGCCATCCCCATTACTGGAAACTGGAGCCAAAGTGACCATTCATTCTCTTGATGGTGGGGGCACAACATCTCTGTATGCATGATGCACCATCTTACTTGGGAGGAACCATAAGAGGAGAGTCTGCACTTGCAGGTTTGGAATCTCCCACTTTCAGTGGAGGGGTCGTGCTAATGCAAGTCAATTCATTGCTCTCTTGCAGCTCAGTTGCCTTGTTGTGTGATTGATGCTTTGGCTCAGTTGGCTTGGTTGGGTGCCAGTTCTGGCTGGTGCTACTGAACTGCTTCAGTTCCATTCAGCAAGCACAGCTTAAGCACCAATTGTGTGTGAAGCAATCTGTTAGAAAGTGGGAGAGATTCAAAGTGTGGATGATTTGGCTCAAAAAGCAATGATCAGGCATCTACTGTCAACCAATCAGTTAACAAGCCTTTATGAAGAGCCTCCAATGTGCAAGCCCCTGTGGTAGGCACAGGGGATACAAAGACAAGAATGGGAAAAAGTCAGTCCCTGTCCTCAGTGAACTTACATTCTATGTACAAAATAAATATGAGGCTATTTTGATTAAATGTATAGAGCTTAGCTAAGACATGGCTCCTGCCCTCATGGAGTTCACAGTCTAGGACTGATGGAGGGAATGGAGACTGTTCCCCATTTAGGGGGAGACATTCCACAGTGAGACAGGCTGCCTTGTGAGGTAATGAGCTCCTCATTTCAGCAAGTGTTCATTTTAAGCTTTTTACAGCCTGGCTGCAGCCTACCTTCCCAGCTGTACTATGTTAGTCCCCTTGACATACTGCCTGCCTTGCTGTTCCTCACATTTCATCTCCTGTCTCTGTGCCTTTGTATTTTGTACTGGCTGTTTCCCAGGCCTGGGCTGCCCTCCCTCCTCATCTCCATTCCTTAGAATCCCTAATTTCCTTCAAGGCTTAGCCCAATTACTGGTTCCTACCTGAGATCTTTTCTGGAGCCACCCCTCACCCCCCCAGCTGCTTTTCCCTCTAAAAAAATACCTTGTACATATTTCCTATATACTTAGAGATGTATATTCTGGCTCCCTAACACCTAGCATGCTGCCTGGCACATAGTAGGTATCTAATAAATGCTTGTTGATTGATTGATGATCACTTGTCAGGGATGCCATAGGGCTTCTTAGCCTGAGGTCAAAAGATGGATTTCATAGGGTCTGTGGAGTTGGATGGGAAAAATTTGCATCTTTATTTTCATTAACCTCTAACTAAAATCAAGCATTTCCTTCAATTATGAATTTTAAAAAGCATCCATTATTCTGAGAAGGGCTCCATTGGTTTTACAAGCTTGCCAAAGGAGCTCTGGATCCAAAAAAGGTTAAGAACCCCCCCCCCCACCCCCACCGAGAGAACTCAAACCCTGGGTGAGAGGTAGAGCAGATATTCTCCAGTATTGCTTTCAGGTCTGTGAATCTCTGACTTCTCACCTGAGTCTGTGATTTTTCATCTGTGTGGCCTGAACTCAGTGAGATTGGAGGTAGAGACCATTGGCATCAGTCTGATAGCTGAAGGCATTGAGCTGAGCTAGGGAACCAGCATGGCAGTTCTCAGCTTGGGACAGATGGAGCTAGAGGTAAATTGGGCTTTGGGGGCCTCACCTATTCTTTTTAATGAAGAAGAACTAGGGCCTTATTATGAGTCACATTTAGTAACATGCAGTCACAGATTGAGTCCTTACTGTGGTCACACATTGAGCCCTAATCCGAGCCCCAGACTGAGTTCTTGACTTCTGGCTCTACTGAACTGTGACCCTTGCCCTAAACTTCATCCTTGCCTCTGGCTCCAAACTGAACCCTCCAGTGCTAGGGAGAAGAAAATACTCTTTAAATTTTTTTCTTTTTTTATTTTTTGCATAGTTTTTTTGTTTTTATATCACCTTCATTTTAAAATATATTCTTTCCCATTCCCTTCCCAGAGAAGCATACCTTACATGCAAGAATAAAAAAAGTGAGAAGAAAAAGGCAGTTCAGCAAAACTAATCAACTGAGCCTGGCAGTATATGCAATATTTCACACCCATAGTCCCCCACCTCTGCAAAGAAAAGAGGAAGGGCCATTTTCTTATCTAGAAGAACATATTCTTATGACACTGTATCTCCCCTGTTCTGCTTTCCTCAGCCACCTACTTCCCATACCCAGCTATCTCCCCCCTTGACCCACAAAGCCTAGGTGATACTTGACATTCTATGGCTGACTTTGTAAAGAATTAGGGAAAAGGTGTCTAGAGGGAAGATAAGTGATGAGAGGGAGGAAGCATGAGTGGAGAAATATGGGCCAGAAGAGAGACTGCCTGAGGGGTGTATGGCTCTCCCCCCCACCATTTTCTTCTCCTGGCTCTTGGAAGGTTCTGTGAAGAACCTTGCTAGAGAGGAAATAGTAAGCAGAGGGGAGACTTTCTGCTCATCAGAAACACATCAGAGCTTTTGGTCCAGGGAGGCAAATGTGGAATTAAAAGCCAATAAATAAATCTGAGGAGGCTTCTTGGTGCCGTTCCAGGTTTCCCTGGCCTCTGCGGCTTCCTCGGAATCCTGCCCAAGTCAGGCTGAGATTTATATAATTATTGCCAAACTGGCTTTTCTGCAGAGCCATGGGGCATATACCATTCCCTTTGTGTTCAGCCACTCCAGAGGCTTCCCCCACCCCAATACTCTGGATTGCCTATTTTGGCAGAGAGAGAGAGAGAGAGAGAGAGAGGGAGAGAGAGAGAGAGAGAGAAAGAGAGAGAGAGAGAGAGAGAGAGAGAGAGAGACAGACAGACAGACAGACAGAGACAGAGAGATAGAGACAGAGACAGAGAGACAAACAGAGACAGACAGGAGACAGACAAGAGAGACAGAGGAAGATAGAGAGGAGAGACAGAGAAATAAGAGAGAAAGAGAGAGATAAGGGAGACAGAAAGAGAGAAAAGACATAGAAGAGAGACAAAAGGAGAGAGAGACAAAAGAGACAGACAGAAAAAGAGAAACAGAAACAGACATAGACAGAGACAGATGGAGAAGGGGAGGGGAGAAGAGAAAGAGAAATCTGAGACCTTATCCTCCCCTGTTCCGTGGGAGATGAGCTATCTCACTCCCCAGTCTAGGGTAGGTAGTGTGAAAAAACCTTACAGAATCTCTGAATGAAAAGGGACCTCAGATCCAGCCCAGATCTCTACAGGGGCCCTTCTAGACCATCCCCAAGAAGTGATCATCCAGCTTCTGTTTGGAGTCCTAGGGAGGGAGAATCTTCTCCTGCCCCAAACGGCCCCTTCCCTTCTTGGCTCTCACTGTTAGCAAGTATTTTCCCTTTCATCAAACCAATTTCTGCCTCTCAGAAGCTTCTGGCCATTGCTCCTAGTTATACCCTTCAGAGCCACGCAGAATGAATCTAATCCCTCTTCCCCGTGACAGCCCTTCAAATATTTGAAGACAACTAGAATCTCTTCCCTTAAGTCTTCTTTTCTCCAGGCTAAACACCCCCCCAGTTCCATGTTTATACCTGTATCTTTCTACCTGACATAAACAGGAGAATTGAAAGAGTCAGAAAAAGGGAGAGGTTTGGCAAGAAATTAATTGTTCAGCTGTCTGATGAGGTTTTTTGGGGGGGGGAAGCATCTCTCAAATTAAAATGAAATAACAGCCATTAATAGGGACCAAATATTGACTATGGCCATAGTGTTTGACTGTAGAGGTGAATGGAAGAAAAACAGATGATTCTCATAGCTAGCTGGCCTGTCTGATTCCCATAATAATAGTCCACCAGACTGGCCTTCCTGCTGGAACTTCTAGGTAGGGGCCTTATAGGGAAAGCTGTTTCTTCCCTCTACTCCCCCCAACTGAATTTTCCCAGGTGCCAGGATTCTTAGGGCTCTAGAAAAGGATGGTGTTGAACCCATATTTTTGATTTGTTCCCCTTTCTTTCTGTAACTTTAGCAAACAAGAAAGGCAAATTCCTTCGCAAAAGATTGGATGTTCTAAGTCGTGACAAAAAAGGTAGGACCTCCAGTCATTGCCTGTTCTGGGTTGCCATGTTGTGGGAAGATAACAGGAGTGGGTAATATCGCATGATACTGAGCATGGGGAGGGCAAAATTTGGGAGTGGGGTGGGGGTTGGGATTCTGATGTGACAAATTCGAAGGATAAGGGGTAAATGGGAACTTTGAATGGGGGTCTATTTTTCATTTTGCCATTGCACCCCCAGTGCCTAGCACATTGCCTTGTGCATAGCAGGCATTTCATGAATTCTTACTGAATTCAACTGGTTAGGGTGGGGGAGGGGGTGGTTGGTAGAACTCAGAACTTGACAATGGCTGTTCTTCTGCCATCACTCCTCTTGGGCAAGTCACAGAATCCTATAATACTAAATTGAATAAGGGGAATCCATTGAACACTCCTTTCCAAGACTGCATAGGGGACACCATTTCCATACACTGTGGAACAAACCCCTTAGAATCACAAAGTGCTGGAAGAGATCCTGGAACCCACTGAATCCAACCAAGACCAGATTTGACCCCCCTCTACAACATCCCTGACAAGTAGGCACCCAGCCTCTGCTCGAAGGCCTCCAGGTTATTTATCTCTTGATCTGCCCACTCTCCTTATTAGCTGTCCCAATTACTAATGATCACATTTAGCTTAAGTTGTCCTCTATGGAACTTCCACTCATTGTTCCTAGCTCTACCCTCTTGTAGCCAAGCAGAACAAGCCTGCCCATCTTCCATATGACAGTGCTTCAGATACTTGGAGATGACAATCATGTCCCGTCCTCCCCTCCAATTATTATCTTCTCCAAGCTAAACACCACCAGTTCCTTCAATTGATCCTTAGATGGCATAGTCTCCAGTTGCTTCATCATCTGCATAGCTCTCCTCTGGACAACACCCAAATCTGTCCTAAAATGCTGCCCCCAGAACTGAACTTAAAGCTGGAGTGCAACAAATATTCTCCCATGGTATTGGCTGTCATCTTTTCCACACGAATAATATGTGAGATTTTATCAGATGCTTTGCTAAAAATCTTTTTTATCAGATCATACTATGCTTTTACAATTTTTCTTTATTACCTACCCTTTTTCATCTATTATACATGACTTTAAAATCATAGTTAGGATGAGCCCCCTGTGCATCCACATTTTTCTCTTTTAGACAACTCTACCTTTCTCTCCTCATTGAAATTGTTTCACTTTGGAGAGTCTGAATTTCATTCAGTTCAGCTTCTCATCCTTCTAGGGATGACTTCCCCTGCAGAATTTTAGGCTATGGCTTCCTTTTCTAAATCCTTTGAAATTTGCTTTCCAAAAATCTAAAGCAGTATGTCAGATTATCCCTGACTTTCCTCCCCTTTTATAAATTCTAAAATGGACTAGTCACTTATCCTCAAGGTTCTCATCATTTCCATCCCAGAAATCAGTTCCTCCTTGATGTTGAGAATCAGATCCAGAATAGAAATTCTCCTCCTTGTTCTTAATGACTTTTTCCTCCTCTTTCAATGTAAGTCCTTCTTCTGTTCCTTTTCCCCCTCAGATCCTTTTCAAGCTCTTCTTCACCTCTAACCATTCTCCTTCAGGTTGAACTCTTTTCTTCTTCAGTTTCTCAAGTCCTTTCAAATTTCCTCTCCCCCAAATTAATCTCTGACCATTTTTACAATTTCAAAGTTAAATCGTCTTCATAATTCCTTCTTCTTCTTCAACCCCAATCTTTCTCCTATATTACCTTTGGGGTTTCTATATAGGATTCTTCAGGATCTTAGTCCTCTGTATTTCAACTCCCAGAAGCCAGAGTCTGGCCTGGCCCAAATGGGAGATAACAAAGTCAGAATGCCTGGGTTAGAATCACTGCTCTGCTAATTACTGCCTGTGTAAATTAAGATGAATCACTCAGTCTTTGAGGCCTTCAGTTTCTTAATCTGCCTCTTTCTTACCATTTCAGTGACCCAAAATTCTGATTCTTCAGAGATTATAGTGTTATGTGACATATAGGCATATCACATTAGCTGAAAAACAGTAGTGTTAAAAAGATGAGTTGTATAATTTTCCAAATTCAATCCAGTTCACTCTCATCTAATCAATTCTGGGCATCATCCATCTATAATCTGGACAATAGGCATCTTTATCCACTTGATTTTTCCCGTGTGCATTATTAGGATGAATTCTTGCCCGAGATTATTGATCTCTTTTAATAAGCTTTGCAGTATTTTTGAACTTGATGTAGTCCAATTTCCTGCGGACAAGAGCATCTGGAAGACCTCACCTTATAGATATAGGGAATAGTTCTTCTCTTTGGCTTCTGCTTTGGACATCCTCCATTGTGAGCAAACAGCTTTGGTGATCCATATCTTCCTGTTTTGTGTTTCAATTGATTTTTTAATAATCAGAAGATTGTTCCAATGAAGTCCTCTCTGTTATATCTGGCAAGAAATCCTGCATGGTATTAACATATGCATGGGAAACACTTTGTTGGAGGAGAGCCCTTAAGGCTGCATTTTGCTCTACTCAGTCAAATGCTTTTTAATAATTAAATAACAATACTTACATTGGGATCTTGTATTCTTTGAACCAAGACAAGTATATATGACTGTAAAGATATTTCCTATTGTAGAATATTATTTATAAAAGCCTCCCTATTTCTCATATTTTCACAAAGGATGCCCTTGATATGTAGGTAGATTTGTCTCATAAATATTTTGTTGGCATGAGAAGGTAGGCTTATGGGTTGGTAGTTATTGACAACTTCTCAATCATCCTTTTTGTAGAGTATTAACATCCATGATTTTTCCCACTTGTTTGTTATCTTTCCTTTTTCAAATATTTTGGTTTTTTGCTCTCTTTGTTGTGATGATTGCTTTACTTTGGTTCAACTTCCATAGAAAATGGTGATGGTCCATGTTAATGTCTGTTCCTTGTTCCTTTATCTATTTATTGGGCATCAGTAGCCATTTAATTAGGTCAGGTTGGAACTATTTTGATTGTACATCATATTCACTTTTCATCTTTAAACTTCTTTTTTCCTTATTTGGCATTGATTTTGCTCTTTACTCTAGCAAGTCAGTGGTCCGAGAAATGACCCCTGTATCAGCAACAGGTTGTTTCATATATTATAAGAGAAAGTCAATTTCATTTTTGAGATGTTTCTTGTGAATGGTCTTTTTGTTATGAGTGGGAGCACTGCAAGATAAGATGACCAACTGCCCTTTGAAATCATGTTTCTTGTTGTCTTTAGAAGCATGATAAAACCAGCTTCACTTCTTTCCTTGTATCTTTCAGTATCATTTATAGTGAGAATGTCCAATATTGCTATAATTCTGTTCCTTCAATGCTTTCAGAGTTATTGGGGATTGGACAAGGATCTCGATTTAGAGTGCCAACAGTTAGGTTAATAAATTGTCTAAAATGGTGTGATTCTTAGCACCCTCTATTAGGGTTCTCTCTTAGAGTGCCCCAACCTACCAGCAGAGGCAACCGGTCTCCCACACAACTCAACGATGCTAGCGTTCCTTTCAGGAGCAGAAGAGTCACAGCTCTGAGGTCTAAACAGAAAGTTTATTAAGGTCTCTCCATGGGGAAGCCTCAATGTCATATACTAAGGTAGGCAGGCTTCCAAAGATGCCTCCCAGCCTTAGGTCTTAGATAGACCCCAGATCCACCTACCACACGTGATAGAACCCAGCTGAACATAGTTGTGAGAGGGGGAGTGCAATTACAAGGGTATGAAGGCCCCAAGGTGTGGAGACACCAATCAGGAACAGAGGGTATCCCCACGCAAGAGAGTCCTGAGCAATGCAGTATCCCCTGGCAGGGGACAGTGCGATATGCCCTGACCTCCACGTGACCCAACTAATTCCCGGGCCTCAAACACTTCCCTGTGGCATAACACAACTGCTTGCAATGTGAACCTTACAACCCTCTACCTCCTTTCTACCATAACTACAGAAATGCAAGGGAGCTACAGAAGGATTGAGTGCCATTTTGTATTTTTCTTTGTTTTACGCTTTGCCATAGTCAAAGAATATATCACCTAGTTTAATCCCTTATGGAAAGGTTGGCCCCAGGCAATCAATTAACACTCAAGTAAGGGATCTAGGAGTTTTGCTGTTCACTCATTTTTCGTTGTGTCCAACTCTTCGTGCCCCCATTTGGGGTTTTCTTGGCAAAGATAGTGGAGTTGTTTGCCATTTTCTTCTCCAGCTGATTTTACACATGAGGAAACTGAGGCAAATGGGGTTAAGTAATTTGCCCAGGGTCACAGAGCTAGTAAGTGTCTGAGATTAGATTTGAACTCACAAAGATGAGTCTTCCTGACTCTAGGCCTGGCACTCTATCCACTGCACCACCTAGTTGCCCCTTAATTTAGAAGTTACTCTCAACTATTCCCTGAACAATCACCTAAATTCTGTGTAGGGGTCTAGTGGACACTTCTCAAGCAAATAGTTATGGAGCTAGAGAAGTTTCAGATGAGGACAACTAATGTAATAAAAAAGATGGAGAGGTGGCAGCTATATGAGCCTGGCCCAGAAACAGCGAGGCTTAATGTCACTAAGATCAGGAAGGTGATGGAGATTAGCAAATAGATTTGTTTACCAAGCTCTAGATGCCAAAAATGGAGGGAGACTCCCGGAAACATGAAAAAGAAAATTTAGGACAAGATAAAGGTCAAAATTTACCTTGGGGAAACTCATTCTCTCCAGAGATGATATAAGCTAAAAGGACAAACAGTTGCACAAGTGGTTGGATCAATTCTTGGGTGACAGATCTGGACTGGGAGCCAAGAGACCAGGGTTTGAATCTTACAGCCACTGACCAGTGGTGGTTCCTCTTCCTTCCCTTGGCCTCAGTTTCCTCCTCTTTATGATAATGGGGTCTTTCTGTTTAGATGATCTCTAAGATCCCCTTGACCCTGGATCTGTGAATCAATAATCCCTTGAGGGGTAACTGCCAAGTCTTGAGTTCTAGACTTCTCTACAAATTCTCAGATTGAGCAACACCCCTTATCCAAAATGTATGCAGTTATCCTCCTGCACATTCCTCTTTTGACCCAATTTAGTTTCTCCAGATAATTCTCAGACCTTTGGGATACCCCTTTCCCAAGTCATTGCCAACGACTTGGCCAACAAACGGCAGAGGGAAGCCATGAAGGTTCCTCGGAGACAAGGCATTGATGTGGAGGCTTCTGTGCTTCGCTTCCTCACTGAGAAACATCGCCAGTGCATGCAAGGAGAACACTCCCTGCTGGGAGCCCTGATGGAGTATCACAGGGAGCCTCTGACTCCCCTCTTTGCAGAACACCCCCCAAAGATCCAGAGAAGGGTAAGTTCTGAACTTAATGTCATGTGAGGAAGTCTTGTGTGTGCCTTCAAAACCATGTTGAATTGGGAGTTGTGATAACAATTATTTCAGAGAGGGTACTACCCTCACAAGGTTATTGGAGAAGGGCCAGAACTGGCCTCTCTGGCCTTTTCTTGATGGAAGCAGCAGTAACCTGAGTCTTTGGACACTTGTCCTACAGTGAGAAGTCTTGGATGGCTTAAGGAAGGTGGTTAATTTATCTAAGTGAGTATTGCTAGGAAGTAATCTTGAACTCGCATGCTTTTTCTGGTTTTAAAAAAAAAATTTAAATTTTTTTCAGTTAACAAGCATTAAAAAAATTAATCTGTCCCCCCTATTATTCCCTGTTCCTCTTACTTCCTTGAGCAAATTTTAAACAGAACCTAAAATAAAGTCCTCAATACCTAATCTGGGAAAACAAATTCCTATATTGGCTATGTCTGAAAAAAAGAATATATATATATATATATATATGTGTATGTTTCTTTCTGCATTTTAAGTTCATCACCTCTCTGTCAGGCGGTGAGTGGCATGTTTCATGTTCATTCCTTTGGACTCGTGGTTCATCATTGTGTTGGTTGGAGTTCAGAAGTCTTTCAAAGTTGCTTTTCTCTGTGATGTTATCGTTGTATAGATTGTTCTACTTCTGCCCATTTTGCTCTGCATCAGTTCATAAAGGTCTTCTCAGCTTTCTCAGAAATTGTCCATTTTACCATTTCTTATGGCACAATAATATTCCATTGCATTAATATATCATAATTTGTTTAGCCATTCCCCAATAGGACGTCCCTTTAGTTACTGATTTTTGGCCACCACAGAAGAGCCATGATTAATATTTTTAGTCCTTTTCTTCTTTCTTTGATCTCCTTGGGTTATTAAATCTACTAGTGGTATATCTGGGTCAAAGGCTATGCACAATTTGGTTATTTTCTGGACATAGTTCTAACTTGCTTTCTAGAATGGCTGGACCAATTCATAGCTCCACCAACTATGCACTAGTGTATCTGTTTTCCCATAGCCCCTCCAACATTTCTCATTGTTCTCTTATCATATTTGGCAGTATGATGTGTGTGAGGTGGAACTTTAAAGTTGTTTTAATATGCATGGCTTCCCTGTTACACATTTCATGCTTCCTGGTTGTCTTGGCAGTTTCCAGGAGAATCCCAGTGGGGACAGGGTGGGGAGGGAAACAGACTTGGAGTTCTCACTGCCCAATCCCTCCCTAGAGTCTACCCATTTTTCTGCAGGGGGGCTTATCTGTTGACTGCATTTCCGATTTGGATCAAGGCAACTCGCGCCTATTGGAGGCCCTGCAGCTCTCCCTCCCTGCCAATCGGGAGGGTGTAAAGCTCATGGGCAATGAGGAGAAGTTGGGGCTCAACCCTATTTTCCGACAGGTCCCCGTTATTGTGGACAAGTGCTGTGAGCACATCGAGGAACATGGTAAGGATGTGAGGGGAGGAGGGAAGGAGGGAGTTTTAAGTGGGGTGGAGAAAAAGACAGTGGAATGGTTTGAACAATATCTAGTCATCCCACCTCTAGCTACTGCATCTAGTCTAATCACCTTGGAACTAAGCAGCACTAGGACAGAAAGAAAAGGAGAGAAAATCCAGGGAAGAAATTAGAGAAGCTCAGTTTGTGAGGAGAAACTATTCCTACCTTCATACCTGTACCTGAACAAGAATCCCCTACTCTCCACAACATGCCTACCAAATAGATTTCCTGTCTCTGCATGAAGACCACTAGTGATAGACAGCTTGCTACCTCCAATAAAAGTAGTTCAAGATAATTTTAATTCTTTCTCCAAAGCCTAGTCAAGTCTTTCCTATCTAGAACTTGGTCAATTGATTATTAAAAAAATACATATATAGGACTTTATGTTTACCCCCCTTTTAAATTTCATGTTGCTAAGTTTAGCCCAGTGTTCTAGGCAATTGATATAATTTTATAACTTGATTATCTCAGCTATCATATTTGGTCTTCCCCCAGCATTGTGTTTTCTGCAAAAATGGGAAGCATCCCATCTATGCCTTTATTCCAATTAACGACAAAAATATAGACTAGCCAGGACCATGGACAGAATCCTAGTGGCTCTCCCCCTGAGGCTGACATTGTTCTCATCAACCAAGACTCTTTGGAAGCATTTTTTTTGTTTGACTAGCTAAGAATCCACATAACCGTACCTCCCAGCCTACATTTTCCATAACTTGTTCACAATGGCATCATTAGAAATTTTGTCAAATACTTGGTCAAAATCAAGACATATATACTTTGTCTATGGCATTCATTTGGATCTGATGTCCAAACCTAGTAACACTATTTAAAAAGGAAATGCAATTAGTTTGACATGAATTTTTCTTCATAAATATGTTAGCTCTTAATTATCATGGTGTTTTATTTTCTAAATGCTTACAACCCATCTGTTTAATTATCAGCTCTTGCTAGGGATTAATAGCAAACTCAGTGGTCTAACAGGTTTGGGACTCCATTCTTCTTCACATCCTTCTTTTTGAAAACTGGAATGACATTTACCCACTAAGGTATTATGTTGTGGTCAGAATATAAACAATTCAGTGATCAAGGTTAGGACTCAGCATGGGCCTGAGATTAGGGATCAGGCTAGGATAAGGGACAGGGCTTAGTCTGGAACCAGAATTAAACAGAGATTCCACACAGAAATTCCGAATACAGCCTAATGAGATATGAAGATACAAGTGAAAAATTCCAGGGTGCTATTCCAGTGGGTTCTAGAGCCATGTTTTCCATCAAAATAACTTCTGGATGAGAGAAGGAATTCCTTATCTTGGCAGTAGACAGTAGGCAACAGGTGGGCTGGCACTCAGAGCTAGTGTTGCCCCATGTCTTGTCTAACTATTCTTTCAGGCCTGAAGACCCTTGGGATTTTCCGCGTTGGAAGCTCCAAGAAGAGAGTGAAAGAGGTAGAGAGATGTTTACTTGACCAGTTTCGGGAGAGAGGGAGATAAAAACCCAAAGGGATAAGGGTGGGGCCTGGGGAAAGGTGTATGTGTAGGAACTCCCTCAGGGAACAGTCGAGGTATGCTCCCTCTGGGGACTTGCCAGTTTGCCTCTTTCCCCTTGGATACTCTTCTGGATGACCGGGCTTCCATGTCCTGGGGCAATGGGGAGAGATGAAGGAGAAGAATAACAGAAGGCCCATTCAGGAAGATTAGAAACCAGAAAATGGAAGAAGAGAATGAACCTGAAGAATGTTCAGGAGAAATTTAAGTGGGAAGGGGAAGTCCGGGAGGGGGAAGTTAGAATTATTTGGACAAACTCTAGGTAAGGGAGCCTGTTCTCCGTATTTTCCAAAGAATTTTTCCCTAGGTTAGGACTAAGAAATGAGTTTCTCCATTTATATTCTTTATCACTGGAGGGCAAATTGAGTTCTGTCCCATGATTTGGGATCTAGGCAGAGGGAGGTAAAGGGAAGTGTAGACACAATCCCTTCTCTTAGGGAGCTTCCTGTCTGATAGTGGGGACAACTTCTGTCATAAGGAAGCTTCTGACTTGATAGGGGAAAAGAAAATCCCTAGTATCAGGGAGCTACCATTCTGAGAGAGGCAACATGGTATAGCAGATAGAGTGCTGAATGTGGAGCCAGGAAAACCTGGGTTCCAATCCAGCCTCTGACATATTGTGAGTGACCCTGGAGAATTCACTTCAACTCCCAGCATCTCATTTTCCTAGTCCTTAAAACGATGGGGTTGGATTCAGTGGCCTTTAAGGTCCCTTCCAGATCTGAATCTAAGATCCTCTTATAGGAGAGCTGCTAATCTGATAGAGGAAGTTACCCACAGAGAGATGCTGGTAGTATGGGAGAGACAAGGACCTTCATATGAACAACCCCTAGTTTGATAGGGAAGCACAGTCTCTGAAGAGCACACCAGCATGACTTAGTTCCCTGATGTTCCCTGATCAACGGGGCTGAGATATTGAATGGGAGGGGCATGGCAGCATGAAGCCATGGGTGGGTCCCAGAGGCAATTGGGAGGGATGCAATGGGGTCAAGAGGATGTAGGTGGTGGAGGGGACACCCAGGAGATTGGGGTGAGGGGACACCCAGGAGATTGGGGTGAGGAAAAACCTTGGGCCTCAAGGTGTTCTGTGGATGGACCCAGTTGTGTTTGATGAGTTCTTTGAGCTTATTTTTAGCAGGTACCCTTGCTGAAGCACCTCTGAATAGCGAATTGTGCCTCTTTTGTTCCTATGTCTTACCACATCCTGCCTCTTCTGGTAGTTCCTTAGGTCCATGTCTTGTCTTGTCTTGTCCTGTCTTTCTTGTTTTCTTTTCCAAACTAGAAACTCTCCAAGTGCAGGGATCATGTCTTAGGTACCTCTGTATCCCCCACAGGGACAGCAATCAATCAAAAACTATTTATTATGCATTCTTTGCTGGGCATTGGAGACACAAAGAGAAAGAGTTACCTAGAACGTTAAATATATGATCCTAGTTTCATTTCTTGTAGCACTTTACAATTTACAGAGAGATTTCCTCATGAAACTCTGTGAGATGATTGCTAACCCAGTTTTGTAGATGATCACAATGAGTCTGAGAGAGGGGGAATGACTTGGATTAGGTCACATAGCTAGTAAGTGGGGGAGCCAAGACTAGAACCCAAGTCTCCTGCCTAACAGGCCTGAGCTTTTTCCACTACATTGGGCTGACCCTAACTAAAACGATTTCTGAATTTGGTGTCAGGTAGAACACTTGAAAGTTTGCAAATCACCTTCATCACAGCCACCCTCGGGATCAGTATTGCAAAGATTGTTAGCTCTATTTTGCAGATGAGAAAACTGTGACCCAGAGAAGGGAAGGGACTTACCCAAAGTCAGATGGGGAGCAAGTAATGGGGATTCAATCCCAGTTCTCCTGGCTGCACATTTAGTGTTTCTTTTTTCACTGTAGGTCTCTAGCAGACTGTCTGGAAAGGTGTTTGAACCTGGAAAGCCTTCCCAGAGCCCCTCAAACTATTCTGTCTACGCAGAAGACTGAAGGGAGGGAATGGGGGGAGGGAGGGGCATCAGGACAGGTGCCTTATTCTTCCTCTTTTTCCTTCTTTCAGCTTCGTGAAGAGTTTGACCAAGGCATGGAGGTCACTCTGGATGAGACCCAGAGTGTTCATGATGTTGCAGCCCTGCTTAAGGAGTTTCTGCGGGATCTGAGTGAGCCCCTGGTGCCCCGGGAGTTCTACCAAGTTTTTCTTCGAGCTGCCAGTAAGTCAGTTCTGAAACCCCATGGAGCTAGGTATGGGAGGCTGTGGGCAAAGGGCACAGTTTTGAGCTGAAGCTTACATGAGATGAATGACAAAGCATGAAGGTCATCCCCCTCAGGGACACCAAGGAAAGTGTTGGGAGAGGTATGACCTGGTTGTTCCACAGAGAGGAGACATTAGCCACTCTTACAGGATGGAGAAAAGGAGTCCACAGTGGGCACCCTCAATGCCCTTCCAGTTTCCAGAGGCATTATGGGCTTTTCTTTGGTCTCAGGCAGTTACCAAGCTACATTTCCTAATGGCCAAAGATGCCTGGTGCCTTGCTAAGGTGACTCAGTCTCATGCCCTCTTTCTCCACAGGCCTGCCCACTGGTGAGAGGCTGGCCATCTTGCAGCTGCTGATTTATCTGCTGCCCCCATGCAACTGTGATACTCTGTACCGCCTCCTGCAGTTCCTGGATAAAGTATCCAAGCATTCTGAGGACAGCATTGGCCCTCAGGGCCAGATGGTAAAAGGGCAAGGCAGGAGGTTGGGTGAGGGGATGTTTCCAGTATGCTTCACTGGTGGCATGGGGGAGGGACAGCAAGGAGACTGATCTGACTGGATTGAAGGATACGTACTAAGGGAATGACAGGACAGCAAGGAGACTGATCTGACTGGATTGAAGGATACATACTAAGGGAGTGACAGGAATGTCAGACAAGTCACTTCTTCCTGACTTCTCTTGTCTCCTGCTCACTCTTCATTTTCCTCTCTAGATTCCTGGCAACCGGATGACCACCTCCAATTTGGCTATGATTTTTGGACCCAACATCCTGCAGAAGGAGAAGATGCACGAGAAGGACACCAAAGTTCTGGGGATGGAGGAGAGCACGGCCATGATCACTGTGCTCCAGACACTGATTGAGAATTTCCAGATCCTTTATATGGTAGGAAAAGAAGCTTTCTTGGGTGGGCTTATCTAACCATCCCCCAATTACCTTCCATTTTGTCTGTTGGTAGCATATGGCATTCCACCATCTTGGAACACCAAATAGAAGAAACTGGTGAATCTCTTTCAAGGGGTCTCTATCCATAAAGCAGAGGAGGCCTGGGGACCCAGAGTAGATGGTCAGTAGGGGGCCTAGAGGAATTTCAGTGAGGTAGAACCCACTACTTCTGAGACAAGTCATTTCACATGAGAGCTCTTCAAGCAGTTGAAGATGGGCATATTTGTCCCCAGCCTAAGTCCTCACTCCCTTCCCAGTTCTTTTTTCCAGTTCTCATGATATGGTATCTTGTTCTATCATCATCTTGGTTGCCCTCCAGCTTACCAGTGTCCTTCCTAAACACTCCAGATGTGGTCTGACTGGGGGATGGTAGCAAGGGACTGTCATTTTCCTGCCTCTTTCGGTACAGACAACAATCTCAGCTTCTTTGGCTTCTGTATCACACTACTGGCATGCATTAAGCTTGCAGTCCCCTTAAGAAAGGCCCTCTGCCTCCCTAGATGACACAATAACTCACTTCTCTTAACTCTTAGGCCATCCACATTAAATGACCTAATTAGAAAAATCCTGCAAGGAATCATTATGGGAAGGAGAAAAAAGAGGAAATAAAAACACGTGACTAATGTGTTGGTTCCATAGAAGAGGTAGCTTCCTGGGAAACTTCAGGGGTAAAGGGCAATCATAAGGAGGAATCTTCCCTAATATCCTTGTCCCTGGGAAGACTGAGAGTGAAGGAGCCAAGGTCTCTGGACATTTCGTCCCAGAGCTAAGATTCCTGGAGAGAGATGCCACCCTGGAAGGGAGGAGAGGGGTCTCCCACCCTTCTAGGCTTTGGGTGCTTGTCCATTGAGGTGCCATTTCCTCTCCCAGGTGCCCCCTGATGTGCAGAGCGAGGTGCTCCTCAGCCTGTGGCACACTGACCCTGATGTCATTGAATATCTTCTGCGTCAAAAATTCAAGACCCCCATGCCCTTGGCGGTCCCTGAGACATCAGCTTCTGATAGCGAGTCCACTTCTGCCTCTGAGTGTGTCTCTGCTTCTGGATCCATGTCCTGCTCTGCTCTCGAATCTGCCACATCCTCCATTGTTCAATTGTGAGTTGCTCAGGAGAATGGGTGATCGACTCAGGCTGAGTTGGACCCTTAAACCTATATTTCCCAGGAATGAGGAATACGGAGAGGCAGAAAGAAAGGAAGGGGAATTATATCATAGCACCTCTAGGAGACCCTCCTTCATTCACTGATCCATTGAGCAAATATTTACGCAGATATTTTTGTCTGCAAAGCAGTGTTTGTGTGGAGGGGAGAGGGATAGAATTTCCATTTTCAAGTCCAGTAGGAGAGTATACCCAAATTACTCCCAAATGGAGAATGTTGTGCTCCTGCCACAATTGAGAATGTCGATTCTGAAGGTAGCTCAATTTGTGACTCTTTCTGCTTCCCTAAAGAAAATGATTTTGTCTAAACCTATCTTCTCTCTTCCCCCAATGAAATCCACTATTCTCCTTAAATACAGATAATGAAAAAAATAGCTAAAGACCCTGGAATAACTTGCCCTTTCCAATTTTAGGGGTGTGCACAAAGAGACCGATGAGGCCGTGGCAAGTACCAGTGCTGGGGCAGTCCAGATTCCTACTCTTTTCCCACCCTTCTCTTTCCTGAGGCTCCCTGGCCGCATGGAAAAGGAAACTTCCAAGAGCTCCAAAACTATCTTCTGCCTGCGCCCCTTCAAGTCTGGCCATGGAGCTCAGACCCCTGATGATGCCTCTTCCAGCCAAGGTGAGCCCAGGGTTTGGCAATATGTTTCAGGAGCCTGTGTTGGGCTGGGGCCCTCAAGATACCCTCAGAGGTTCCTGTCAGCCACTGCCATGTCTGGTACAGAGCTCCATTCCAGCCCTGGGCTCTGTTTTTTTTTAGTGCCTAATGAAAATAGGAAGGGTTGTACAATTATAAGATCATTGTTAATATTCACTGTTAACTGTTGATCATCATTAATATTTTTCAGGAGTCTGCATGAGGCTGTTTTCGTCCCATGGCCAGCGCCAGATGGCACGTTCTGAGGGTGATGTTGCTGAAGAGCAGGCCCCCAAGGCTGAGGCCAAAGAGGAAGAGGATGAGGCCAAAGACAAGGACAAGGACAAGGGCAAGGGCAAGGGCAAGGGCAAGGGCAAAGGCAAGGGCAAGGGCAAGGCCCCCGCAAAGTCTGATAAGCGGGCCAAATCTCCCCTTTCTGATGATACCGATTCTGAACCACGCCCTGGCTGCAGCTGGTTCCAGTCCTAAACAGACACATATCTGTTGCTCCCCCTGCAATTTGTGCTCCCCCACCTCTTCCCCTTAACTCCCTTACAATGTGCCGGGCAGGATGTGATAGGTGCCAACTTTTAGGGTAGTATATGAGAGATCTTGGTGGGTGAGAAATTTGAAGGCTGAAACCACAGAGGCTGCCAGTCATGACTGACTCAGGCTTCTGTGGGGAGGTAGAGTGGTTCCCATGAGGTCTCACACTTGGAAACCCCTCCAGGCCAGTATTTCCAAAATATTTCTGTCCTCACCAGGGGAGATGGTCCGGGTCTTCATCTCTTCTGACAAATTTCACACAAGCCGATGACCCAGAAACATTCCCACATTCTTTGGTGCTGTTCTCTACTTGAGAACCTCAGGGGAGAGGGACCAAAGTTTGAGGAAACTGTAGGACCATAGGATGTGAGAGCAGAAAGGGACTTTGGAGACCACTTGGTTTTCCACCATAAAATGATGTGGTTGACCAGTGATCTTTGAGGTCTCTTCCAGCCCTCAATCTTATGAGCCCTAGTCTCCCGATTCCAAATCCAATAAGGAAGAACCAGGTGTCCCAGACACCTTGCCCCTCCAATTTCATTTTAGCAGACCTGTTACCCGTGCACAATTATCTCCCTATTGATGTATCTTTTGGTGTAAGAACTCCCTTGAAGGCAAACTGCCTAAACCCCTGCTGCTTTTCTCTTGTGAATGCATGCCACTTACATATACTATCCCCTCCCCCAGCTGCTCCCCACAAAGAAGTTAGTAGGGGCCTTCTCAGGCCCCTTGTGAAACTGGAACCTGACAGAGCTGAAAAACCAGAAGGGATACACATACTAGCTCACAGCCACCTCCGGACTCTCGTCTCTAATACATTCAGACCACTAGCCGTGTGGGACGGCCTTCCATCATGGTGCAGTCTGCTCAGGTTTCATCACCAACAAACCTCATGTCAGAAACTCTTTCCACCAACCGGTGAATGGTTATTAACAGGAGAAGGTACTCGAATTTAGTTGAAGATGCTTTCACGTGTAGAACGTTGCGTTTGCAGATATCCTAGGTAGGTTTACGTAGGTATATTTTATATGCAATCGTCACCTCTACCGTTAATGTATCTTCACTATGCAGGGTTTCCGAATTCGCAGGCTCTGAGCTGGTATGTAGGACTGAGCATTTCATCCGACAGTTAACACTACAGTTGGCTATGAGCCATTATGATCTATCATAGGAGCAGTATGGTATATCAATGGAAAGTACCTGAAAATGCACTATACTGCTGGATAGAGGCTGCTGGGGGATAAAACTTTAGATGTATACTTTGTCTGTGGTGTGTTGTAATAAACAATGTGATTTCAGCATCAAAAGGTTGTCATTGGCCATGATTTCCAGAGTATATTGTGGGGCCCATGGAAAGGCAGCAAGCACTGAGCTGTCCTTTATGCTCTGTGAGGGGAACAGAGGCCCTACGCTGGTCTTAGAGTGGAGGGGCCTGCATTTCCATTTGATGCCAGGCCACTGGGCAGAGCTTCGAGGGGCTTAGGTCATAGAGTAGACCTACCCAATCCTGGCCATTTCTCCTACATATAAATAGCCAGGAAAGGTCCTAGAGCTGGCACGATGCTGTTGGACATATATCCATTGCTCTTAGTGTGGGGAGGAGTCCTCTTAGAAAGTAGAGGCAATGTGTTGTAATGAAAAGAGCACTGGAGATTAAGTCAAAAGACCTGGGTTTGGATCTCAGCTCTGATATGTACCCTTAGGCCTCAGTTTCCTCATCTGCAAAATGAAGAGGTTGGATTAGATCATAACATCATCAATTTAGAGCTGCAGTTTCCATGAAATTGGACATTCCTTTCACTTATATGGATTGCAACTCCTCTAGGCCATATTATTAGACTGTCTTTGTGAATGCCTATCTCCCTCTCCCCCCCTTCCCCACTCCCCTCTAGTTCATCCACTGATATTCAACCTCTGGTGATAAACTTTAAAACTAAGTAAGGTTGATCCTTGAACTAATGGGCTGGAAAGTACCTTAGAATCCATAAATAAATCAGTCAACAAGAATTTCTTAGGCACTTATTATGTGCCAGACACTACTAGGTGCCAGGTGCAGGGGCGGGGGTACAAAGACAAAGACTGAAACAATTCCAACTTACAAGTGATCCTTATTCTCCCCTAATGGGGGAGACAACAAATACATACACACAATATATACATATGTGTACATATATATATTTATATACATATATATAAATAAAAATATATACAGATGAAGTCACAGAGTCAGACACAACTGAAACAACTAAACAACAACAAAAATATGTAAATTTGCACCTCTGACTCCAATTCTACCCTAGTTCTTACTGGCAACATAGGTCCCCAAAGGGATAGCTGCTACCTTGGGGTCTAGGGGTAATCCTATGGGTGGCTATCTTTCTAATATTGTAACTCCTGAACCCCCACCAGTGTACTTTCATCTTAGTAATCAGCTAGTAGAATCAAGTAGCTTTTTAGAAAAGGAATTTATTCAAATGGAATGACAAGTCAGAAGTTACAAAGCATTTGCCCCTAAACCTGGGGCACCCTGTCCCACAGATACACACAGAGACCATGAGGGAAAAAAGGTACATGAACTTAAAATACAATGGTAGTGAGGCACATAGGTAGGGACTACTCATACCCAAAGTAACCTCTGGAATGGTAGGGCCTCACTGTCATTTATTTCTCCAGCATGAAGTTCACTGTAGGGTGAGTGTCACTATGAATGATGAACAAAGAACTCAACTGCTGAGCCACCCATCCAGTGAAGACTCTGTGTCCTTCAAGGAGCTCAGCTGAACTCACTCCTCCTCATAGGGAACAGTATCTTGGTTGGATTGGTTAATCTGCCGATGGGCTGAGTCAAACAAGTTTCTCAGTTGTTGATGGAATAATCAGAGAAATTGCATATGAAGACACAAGATGGTCAGAAGCCCGCTGAAGCCTGGGAATTGGGCAAGATAGATGAGAGCCTGGGGGTATTTTTGATTTGTTTGACTTAGCATGCCAGTAACTTTCCTACTGGGACTATCTTGCCCAATTCCCAGGCTTCAGTGGGCTTCTGACCATCTTGTGTCTTCATATGCAATTTCTCTGATTATTCTATTAAGTGAAGAGATTTCCATTGGTGTGGTAACTCCCTTCACAGACCAATTTTTACCCCTTCATGCCTTGGTAGACTGTCTGTATGTATTGCTGTGGCCAAAATGATTGATTCACTGGCTTCTGATGATAATTTTCCCTCAACTTACCTTGGCTGGTCCATGGAACACAAACATAGTTGATTATTGGGTTTGCATTCAAAGCCTTTCCTGGCTTGGTAGGATCTGACAGTGCTTCCTGGTAGAACTTTCCAGACCCCAGGGTCACCTCTTTTCAAATATATGACAATGGACAAGGATCGTAGGATCTGAGATCTAGACCTGGAATGAACCTTAGGGCCCAAGTGAGTTTACACGCCTCCCCCCCCCCCCGCCCGTTTTATAGAGGAGGAAACTAAGGACCAGGTCAGATAACAATAATAAGATATGTATACATATATATATATATATACATATATATATATATACATACACACACATATGTACATATATATAACATATAATATATAATATTCATATAGCATTTTAAGGTTTGTAAAAAAACTTTACTTATATGATCTCATTTGATTTTCAAAACAATTGTAAGAGGTAGGTGCTATTCTTATCTTCATTTTACAGGTGAGGAAACAGGTCAAAAGAATTTTAAATGACTTGCCCAGGGTCATGTATCAAGGAAGGGTGGGAGGATTTGAACTCAGATTTTCCTGATTCCAAAGCAAGTCCATCAAGAAGCCTCTCAATATTTCTGCCCAACCCCCAAGAGTATTTTAGTGGAAGAATTTCCCTGCAAACTCACCAACTTTCTCTCCTGAAATAGCCTGGCTCCCACAGCCCTGGGAGGACACACTGATTAAAACTGGCTAGCATTTCAATCCATATGTTCTCATTCACCACAGCACAGGTAGACATGCCCCAGAAGATTTTTCTCCTCATATGTTCCTACCTGTAATTTTCTGGGGTGGTTCTCCTTACTATACTGACATCTAAATGGAGTCTTTACTTCCTCCTCACCTGCCCCAACTAATTTTTCCCTTCAGAAAGAGAGATTGCCTCTTTTTCCTCGACAGATTTGGACCTCCCTTAGCTGGAACTCAAATTTCCATACTCAGATCCCCTTAGCAACTGTTGTAGCTTTCACAGTCTGCTCTCAGCTCCCAGCCACTTTCATAACAGCTTTTATCAGGAAGTAACTTTTAAGAACAACATTTAAACAAAACATTGACAAATTTAGCCAACAGCTTTCATTCACTGGTTTCAGTCTGGGCACAAATGAATGTGCAAAACAGTGAGGCTGGTCAAATTGGTCCTCTTTGCCTTCTCCTTTTCTTCCTTGTCCTTTTGACCTGCTCTAACGCCTTCATGATGCCCACCTGAGCTGCCATCTCCTGTCTCCATGTCCTGGCTTGAGGCTATTCCTGTCCTTCCTTCCCCAGAAAAATGTCCATATCCTGAGTGCCATTAGGTGGGACTGCTACTTCCTCTTTAGTAGAGATAGTTGACATGTCACAATTAGGTTTTAAAATGAGTCTAGCTGGTTCTCCCCAGGAACCACTATTTAAGTATCCTAACCATACAATTATAGACCTATATGGACACAATGCCCACAAATGCTGCTGGCCACTTCCCCCAGGAGACAGCACACACCCATCCATACACACATGGACCCAAAGACAAAGGGACTCCAGACCACCATAGTCATGCCTGGGCTGCCCCATTAAACCTCAGCCAGGCTTTATTCCTGAACTTAGCTCTCTCTGCAAACCACAATATATTCCTGGTTTAAGGAGCAGAAGTGCTGCTGTCCTCACTGCAGCCCTGGCATAGACAGAAGTTCCCAGAGCTGCCCTTCTCCAAGCCTTGATACCCCTCTTCCACTTATTCATCGAGGTGCCCATTCTTCTTTGCTGGCAAGCTCTCCACAATAATTCCCCAGCTAAGCTGGGCTGGGGCTGATCATGACATTAATTTCTCCAATGTCAGGCTCACTGCGTGTTAGAATTTGTTTATAACCTGCTGTGCCTACCTCCCTGATCCCTGTGGCTTCTTCTGGAGGTCACTGACATATATCCATTGCCTAGGGCTTTGCTCTTTGGCAATGAGTCCATCACAGAGACAGGGCTAACGTAGTTCCCCTCCAAGAGAGTGCAGTGGGGCTGTAATCAGGGAGGGAGGGCAGGGCTTTTGCCAATAGCCCCAATGAGATTTGTAGCCTTTCTCCCACTCTGAGGCCATCTGAAGGGGATAGAGAGAAAGAGGCTTTGGGAATGATCTTTATGCCAGTTTTGGACCAGTAGAGCTGTGTATATATGACCATGAGATCATAGATTTGAGAGGGGAAAGGACTTTTAAGGTCATATTTTACAGATGAGGAAAGTATGGCCCAGAAAGTTTGTGACTCAGGGTCACACAACTAGTGAGTATGTGAGGCAGGATTTGAGTTTGATTACAAGCCCAGTGTTCTATGCACCATGCCACAAATAAGCCTTTTCAGCTCTGAGCAATCTGAGTTTGGTTACATATGTAGATTTCCCTGTGTATCTGTATTGCCCTGTTTTGTGTGTATGTCTAGTGTTATGCATGCCAGTGCTATAGGCTGCCTGAGGTGTTGGCCCAAAGTTCACCAAAGGCCAACAACTATAGAACAAAGTCAGCAACATATACTTCTGAGCCCTTCCCTGTTCTTTCACGTATACTTGTGTTCGAGGTCTTCTGACCCTTACAGACATGCATTTAACAGGAACTTTAGGAGAAACTCACTAAATAAAGGATTGCTGTTGTCCAGGTGTGTCCAACTGTTGGAGACCCTATTTGGGGTTTTCTTAGCACAGATACTGGAGGGGTTTGCTATTTCCTTCTCCAGCTCATTTTACAGATGAGGAAACTGAGGCAAACAGGGTGAAGTGACTTGCCGTGGATCATACAGCTTGTAAGTGTCTGAGGCCACATTTGAACTCAGGAAGATGTATCTTACTGGCTTCAGGCCTAGCACTTGATCCATTGTGCTACCTAGCTGCCCCAGAGTAAATATAAAGTTGGCAATGTCAGAAAATTTAATAGATTGGCTATCAGAGGGGCTTTTGGCAACCTTCTTCAACTAGGGCCGGGTTCTTGAACATTTTTAAGTGTCATGGATCCCTTTGGCAGTTGGACCCCTTTTCAGAATACTGGTTTTAAATGAATAAAATAAAATACACAGGATTTCGTAGGAAATCAATTATATTGAAATAGCTATCAAAACATTTAAAAACAAACACCTCCCCTCTGCACACCCCGCCTCTGTTTGAGAGCCCCTGCTCTGGAGCCAACACTCTGGGGAAGGGACCTTTGTGTTTGCCTGCCATGATTTTGTCTTCACGTTTTAGGGCTAGGCAGGCCACCCTGCCCCTCCTCCACAGCTTCTTAATGGCCTGTTAAAGCTTGTTGAAGCTTTTCTCACTCAGCGTCCTCTTGTTCTAGCTTCAATGACTTCCTAAGGCTGTCCCCATACATTGTCACCTTGTGAGCTCCCGGCCTGCTGTTGCTTCCTTTTTCCAGATCGATAAGATGAGGCTGCTAATTATCAGTCCCAAGGCAGCTTGTTAGCCTGGCCTCATTATCCTCCTTGGAGGTGAGAAGGAAACTTTTTGAAGTTACTTTTCCAAATTGCTTTTTCTCTAAAATTGACGTCAATGATTCCCAGGCATTAATAAAATCTCAGGCAGTTCAAAGACTGGGCCAGGTGCCCCATCCAACCAGTTTTGGGAGCTCAGGCCTATAATGCCAAGCAAAGGCAACTTCCAAGGTTCAGATTACCAGCATAGTAAACCCCATTTATTCAGCAAACATTCACAGAACAGAGAAAGTCAAAATACAGTATAACTTGTTCATTTAGCAAGTTCTCAGTTCAATCCAGGTACTGCTCCACCCCTAGATGGTACATTCATTTAGTCTGTCAAAAGTCTCTTCTCAAATGGAGATTAGTCTCCAACCATAAACAAAGTACATTCATTTGGTCAATCACAGAGCAAAAAAAAAACCTCAAAGGCTTCCCACCCCTGAATCTCCAAAGGGGCAGGAGAGCACAAAAGGTCATCCACTCTTAAGTTACAACAAAGTTTAACCTCAGCACTGAATACCCAAGGAAAGGGCCTTCTTTCATCTTCACTCAAGGCAAGCCCTCAGCAATCTCAGTTCCTGGGGAGAGAAGGCTCAACAAAGCCATAGCCAGTGTCCTCATCAAGTCACTCTCTGCCTGTAGAACAGTCCCAGAACCCCTGAAAACATCAGCAAGGCCCTCTTCCAGGATTTCTGTGCAGGTACCACAAGAAAATCCTCCTTCAGGGCTTCTGAACCAACAGCCAGGTTCCAGGACCTCTACAACAGCAGCACTGTCCTTCACCAGCAGGTGAATCTGGCAAAACAAC
>CM053582.1:22736241-22795892 GCA_028627135.1 Pseudochirops cupreus
CATCTCTAGCTTTAAGGCATTCTTCATGTTTATTGGAAGCCCCTGGTGGGGGAGCTCTGGCTGCACTCTCCTTCTCCCTCTCTTTGCCATGATCTTTCTTTTCCCCAAAGAAGGAATCTAGGGTTTGGTTGCTGTTCTTACTTTGCTTCTTATGCTTATTCTTACTCATGGTTGGTCAGTCTGTGATTTTTTTTTTAATCTCTGTGGGGCTCTGCTTCCAGAAGGGAAAGCTCTGTCCCAAATCGCTGGGGTCCTCCCAGCTGCCATAGCTCTCAGGAAGGTGTTGGGTCGCTTTCCTACTTACTTCCAGCTCACTGGATAATGGAGAGTAACAGGACCGAAGCCCAAGACTGCAATCCGGATCCAGGCCGCTCAACGTGAGAGCACTTGGCCTCTGAACAATCACTTAGACCCCCTGCTGTCTGCAGGCTGAGCATGCGGAAGCTGCAGCGCAGAGGTGGGTACAGAACCTCTGCCTTTCGCTTTCCTGCCCTGGAGGCGTTTTGGCCAGACTGCTTTTCTCTCAAGACCTTGCAAACCGCACTGACCTAGTTCTGAACACTGCTCGTAGCTGGTGTAATCCGCTCACCTGAGGCTCTTCGGCTCCTCATGTCCAACTGCCCCCAGGGCTCAGCCAGGGCTTCAGGCCAGGCTGATTTCGGTTGACAGTGCTGATATGGTTCCTCGTAGCCAAGCTGACTTTAGTGGGAAGTATATTTGTGTGTGTTTTGGAGTTCTAGGATTAGTTTAGAGTCATATTTCATGGGTATTTTGGGGTGGCTATGTGAGAGCTGCGATATGTTGCTGCACCTATGCCACCATCTTGGCTCCACCCCCCTACTTCTGCTGCTTTCTTCCCTGGGGGTGGATGGCCAGACTGCTTTTCTCCCCCAAATTTAGCTGAGTTCCACTGACCTTTCACTTTGTCCTTGTTTCTTATGTGTTAATAAGTCTGGAAACTGCCACAGCTGTCAGTGATCCACTGTCTGGAGTGTTCCAGCTGCAGCTTGTCCTGGGCACCCTGGGGCTAAGCTGCAGTTTCAGGCCCAGCTGGGCTCTGGCTCCCAGCACTCTGTGATGATCCCTTCCTGTCCCTCCTTCTGGGCTGCCCCCAGCACCCCTGGATCATTTGGAGACATCAGACATTTGAGAGGGTTTGGGTGTACAAGTGGTGGTGAGAGGGGTACAGAGACCAGCTGTGATTTGGTGGGTCAGAAGAAAGTATGGTGTGGAGAGTACTTTGGGCAAATGGCAGAGAAATGTTTGGAGTGAAAATGTTGGGGCAGAGTTGGACCATCTCAACACAGTGGTGTTTGAGGAGTTCCCGTAAGACCTTATATCAAAAGAATAACTGGATTCTTGCCTTGTTTTCCTATGGCAAAGATTCTACCTGGAGAATAAGTTTCTAGTTCTCTGCCAGAGACTTCACCTGATATTGAGAGACAAAGTGGTGCATTGAAAAGCGTACTAGATCTGGAGTCATAAGACCTGAGTTCGAATTCGGACACTGTCATTTACTGCTTGTGTGACCTTGAGTAAGTCACTTCAACTCTCTGGGCCTCTATTTTCTTATATGTAAATTGGGATGATTGGACTAGATGAATTCGAAGGCTCCTTGCAACTTAACATCTCTGATCCTATGCCAATTTCTCCACACCTGAGACCCTGCCTTGCTCTCATCCTCCTGGGGAATCGAGGCTTACCTTTGAACCTCAGTGTCTGTGACTAAATCTCTGCTACTGCCAATGGAGCATAGGCTCTCCTGCTTGGTCCTTTACCTATGGTCTGTTCCTAGGCTGTCCCTTCCCCTAAGATCTCTGACATTGAGTTTTGCTTATTATCCGGTTGGTCTGGTTCTGTTGGGAATCACAAATCCTGAGTTCAGATCCTTCCCCTTATACTTAACTGCTTATGTTACCTCAGGAAAGTCACTCAGATTCTCTGGGTTTCATCTTCCTCATGTACAGTTTGAATCATAGAAGCCTCACTCTAGAGCTGGAGGGGATCTCAGAGACCATCTAGTCCATTTTACAGAAGGAGAAACAGAAGCCCAGAGAGAGGTGGAATGACTTGCCCAAGGTCACACAGGTAGTAAGTGGCAGAGCTGAGATTTGAACCTAGACTGTCTAATTTTGAATCCTTTGATCTAACTCCTCTGATCTTCCCTTCCCCTTCTTCCTGGTCACTGCCCATGCCACTGAAAACCCTACTTTGAGATTGCGTAGGAAAAGACCTGGACCTGAATTCTAACCTCCACTCCAGTCCTGACATGCTGTGAGACCTTGGGCAAGCTCCTTCCCCTTTCTGGCTCTCAGTTTCCTTCCCTGTAAAATGAAGAGGCTGAAGGAAATGCTCCTTCTTGGAGTCTGTGATTTTTTGGTACTGTGACAGGCACTGGGATAACATCAAAAGCAGGGCCTGAGGTGGCAGGAAGTAGGGGAAGGAGGAGAGTAAATACTTAGGGCGGTCATTGATGAAGGAATGCTTTGGATGCATGGAAGGGCTCCCTTTAAGCAGGTGTCTCTAAGTTGCTTCTGTTCCTTTCCAAGATGTGTTTTTCCCCCTTAGTCTGAGAGCAGAAGAAAGGGTGGGGGAGAAGAAGAGCAGTGTTCCTTGGAGAGACTCCCCAGCATTGCACTGAGGACTGGATCCAGTGTGTGACCTTGGGCAGGTCCCTTGCTCCTTCTGGTCCTCTGTAAAAACAAGGGCAGTGGGCTAGATAATGCCTAAGGTTCCTAACAATGCTGAATTCCGCAAATCTATGAAAGTTAAGACTCATATTTTCTGTTCTTTGGTTTGTTTTTTTATTCTCACCTATAATTTCATCAGCTGAAGGAACTCCCAGGGTAAAAACGACCTCCCCTGATGCAAGCCTGTAACATGGTCTTAGGGAGCTGACTATGGTACCAGGAGGTCAAGGGGCTTCCCTACAATCATCCAGTAGAAATAGGACTTGGATCAAGGTCTTTCTTACTCTATTCATCCCCTAAACACCAAGCATTTATTGTGTCTACTGTGTGTGCTAAGCAGTGGGGAATCAAAGAAAGGCTGAAGATAGTCCTTGCTCCCAAGGAGCTCACATTTGAATGGGGGAGACAAGCATGAGAATAACGAGGTACATACATCCAGCTGGGGAGACAAGGAATGGCCTTCTGTGGAAAGCGGGATTTGACTAGCTAAGACTCTAAGCCGTAGGAAGTGTATTGACTCTAAAACTTGTAGGTGGATCTCCCCCACTACCACCTTAGGGACATCTTCCTGCCTTGAGTATGCAGTATAGTTGAGAGAACCCTGGATTTAGGGTCAAGTGTAATAAGAATGGAAAAGGAGTCTGGGGGCAAGTTGTAAAGGGCTGTAAATGCCAGATAGAGATTTGATCCCAGAGGTAATAGGGAGTTTACTGAGGAGAGAAGAATATCATCTCTAAATGGAACAATTTCCAGCTGCTGTGTAGCATCCTTATTAGAACAACAGTAAACCCTGATTAAACACATTCTGTGTGCCAGGTACTATGGAGGGCACAGGTGATGCAAATATAACAGCAAACCGTCCCTTGAATGTGTGTGTGAGTGAATGTGTGAGCATGTGTATGACCTTTTGGAACTCACGGGGCAGGTGTCTTAAATTCCTTTACAAACATGGAGGGAGGCCTGCAGTGAGAGGCCACACACAGCCTCAGTGGGGAGAATGAACTCCAGGCCTCTCCCCTTACAGTGATGTCTCTAGATGCCATCAGTGAAGGAGCCAGACCAAGAGCCAACACCTGAAGAACAACATGGTCAAGGTTCTGGTCACCATCACCGTTGACTTTCTGAAGGCTCCTCTGATGCTCATGATGCAGACAATTGAAAAGGCTTCTAACTACAAGGTTAGTGAACCAGAAGCAGCTACAGAAGGTCTAGGCAGGCTCTAATCAATCTTTAAGGTCCTTCTATTACATGTCATTACAATTATCCTGAAAACAGACTTTCCAGGCTCTCTTGCATATCGAATTTGAATTAGCCAAGAACATTGATGCTCTTAGTACATACACCAGTCCCCCATTACAGGATATGTAGAGGGCATTTCTCAAAGCCAGGGAGAACTGGTTTCATGTCCCATTCCTGACCTATTGGCTATGTGTCTCTGGGCAAGTCACTTAGACTTTAAATGTTCTAGGACCTTGTCTAAGACTATATATAACTTGTGGAGAAAGTGCCAACCTACATTTTTAGAGGGAGTTTCCTCATTGGGGAGTTCCCTATAACAACAAAATCACTGACTGAATCTCTATCCCTCTCCCTAGAGGCAGTAGGAAGACAATGAAGCTCTTGACTGGAGGAGAGATTTGAACAAGTTAGGCCTGTATAGGGAAACATGCAAGAGCTTGAAGGCGGGCTGGCCAGGTTGAGTAAAGGACTTCTGAGATCCTCTCCAGAAGCAGGTAGCAGTTGAGCCAAGAGTATCTTCTGTGGCTCTAGCACAGGGGCAGGGAACCTGCAGCCTTAAGGCCTCATGTGATCCTCTAGGCCCTCAAGCAAGGCCCTTTGACTGAATCCAAACTTCACAGAGCAAATCCCCTTAGTAAAAGGATTTGTTCTGTAAAACTTGGACTCTGTCACAAGGCCACACCTGAGGACTTAGAAGGCCACATGTGGTCTCCAGGCCCCAGATTCCTCCTCACTAGACTTGGAGCAACCATAGACCAATTCAAGGAAGTGAGAGCCAGAAGGAACTGGGAAGGCATCCTGTCCAAATATCTCATTTCAAAGATGGTGAAATCAAGGACCAGAGGAAAGAAAATCCTTGCCCAAGTTCATCCAGAAAATTCATCAAATCCTAAGATTTTGAGCCAGAAGAGATTTTGGAGATCATCTAGTCTGCTACCTTTAGTTCATAACAGAATCAGGACTAGAACTCAGGATTCTTGACCAGGAATCTAGGGAGGAATCTTTGCACACATTTTTGGTTCCCTCAAAGATAATGTACACTTATGGGGGGGGGGGGGTTGGGAAGGGTGCAGATTTGTCTTGTTTGTGTATTTGTGGCTCCAGAGCCTAGCACAATACTCGACACTGCTAACATTTATGGACTGACTAGCACCTGGAACATCTTCATTTGAGCTAGAGGTAAGGAGGCCTAAGCCATGACCGCTCCTATGAATGGTTGAGGTGGACTGGAGAAAGAAGTCACAGAAATTGAGGAAGATAGGACCATATAGCCAGTGTGTTTGAAGGGCACAAGAGTTGGAGTGAAGACAGCCAGGCATTGAGCTCCATGGGGAAGAAAGAGGGAAAGTGACCCGGAGATCCAGAAATGGCAGCAACAAAGAAAGATCTGGACAGAATGAAGAGAACCTTGTTTTGGAGGCAATCAGGGTTAAGTGACTTGCCCAGGATCACACAGCTAGTAAGTGTCTGGGGCTGGATTTGAACTCAGGCCCTCCTCCTAACCCCAGGATCTGTGCCCTAGCCACTGCACCACCTTGCTGCCCCTGGAAAACTGTAAAGGACAAGAGTTGGTTACTAGGGGATGCTCAGAGTGAAGAGAAGGTGATTAGCATTTATGTAGTACCTACTATAGGCCAGGCTACTGTGTTAAGCACTTTACAAATATTCCCTTATTTGATTCTCACAACAATCCCATGAAGTAGGTGCCCATTTTATAGTTGAGGAAACTGAAGCAAACAAAGGTGGTGACTTGTGTCAGCTCACATAGCTAGGAAGTGTTTGAGGTTGGATTTGAATTCAGGGCTTCCTGACTCTATGCTCAGTGCCCTATCTACTGCACCACCAAAAAGCATGTCAACCTCTTCTCCTGGCCTTGTGTATGAGAGGATGTGAGAGCAGAAACACTTAAACTTGGAGACAGTACGGAAAAATGTGGTATCTTCAGGAGAAGGCCAAGTTTCAGTGAGTATCACTGGAAAGGGAGAGCAAAGAAGGATCAGAGGAGGTAGGGGAGAGTTTGCTCATGGAACAAGGGCTCTGCCTTTGCCATGACATCCTTCCCACCCCACCCCACCCTCCCCATTAGGTAATGGCCTGAAGGTTGTAGGGAGAGGAAGCACTCCGCCCCTAGGACATCAGCATCTGGAGCTCAGCCCTAGATACCCTCTGATCGTTCTGGCTCTTAACTCCCAGACCAGGGCTCTTTCACCAGGGCACCAGGCAAGAACTCAGTGGAGTCCACCATTAGACTGGTGGGAGAGAAATGGATTAGATCACCATTAAAAGCCCAGAATCTGGAAGGGGGAAGGGAGGGAGCAGCGCAGACACGCACAGATAGTTAAATCATAAATCTGCAGTTTTGTTAACATGACTGGCATTAAAGTGAATTTATGCACTAGTACTTGATTTATTGCATCTGACTTATCTTTGACTAATTTCTGATGGAGCAACCACACTTTCCTTCTTACTAGCATCAGAAATCTCAGAGCCTAAATAAAAGAAGACATAGTAGCAGCCTTCCAGACCTCAATCTGATGGGAGAGAGTAAGCCTTGAGTTTGGGGAACCAGTTCCCCACCTAAGGGGAAGACATTCTTTGTTCTAATGGTAGGAAAGATCAAGAGTCTGCCCTTGGGGAAGCCCCACCCCCATTCATACCAAGGAGATAGACACCCTGTCCTCAGGGAGTCTCTAATGGAGAAGACTGACCCTTCCCTCCCTCATATCCAATTGCTCATTTTTAGCTCCTCAGTAGCCCATGAAGTCTGCAACTACTTGTAGGGTTATGTAGTTAAAACTGTTGAGCTTCTGACCCATCAGTGCTGCAATTGGTCGTGGTTTAATCTGTAAATCACACTGACTTTTTTCAGTCCTCTTGTTAAGGGAGAAAGTAGTCTATCCCCTTAGCAATACTCTGGGTGTGGAGACTGGATTTCCTTTCTGGGCTCTGCTATCAACTCCCTGAATAACCTTAGTCAAGTTACTGTCTTTCTTTGAGCCTCAGTTTCTTCCTTTGAAAAAGGAAATAAACTCTGAAGGTTCTGTGATTCTGAATTGGCTTCATACACACTAAAGTAGGGGTTCTTAACCTGGGGTTCATGGACCCCCAGGGATTTCAAGAGGGCCAAGAACTTGGATAGGAAAAAAATTACATTTTAATTTTCACTAATCTTTAACTGAAATTTGCTATTTCCCTCAATTATTTAAAAATTTTATTCTGAAAAGAGGTGATAGGCTTCACCAGACAGCCAAAGGAGTCTATGACAAAAAGTTAAGAACCTCTGCTCTAAAGGGATAATAAAGACTAGTGGGTTAATGCAGTGTGTTGAGATTTACACAGAATTGTGGGAAGAGGGCAGAATAAGACAGAAAACTACCTGGCTCTCCCAAGTTTTCCCACAAATAATTTATAATAATTCCTCAAAGTAAATTTTAGAGCAGCACAGATACTTAAAAGTGTAAAGAGTTAATCAGTCATTCAATCTAAGACTACTTGGGAGGGTATTAGAAAAAAAGTAGATTGAAGGGCAGATACTTCCGGGTAGCATCAACAAATAGTGAGCCTTGGGGACAGCTGTGTTGGCAGCAGCCTCAGTTTTGGGAACTTTAGCTCTAAGGACAGTGTTGGGGTTGGGGGGCTGATCAGGGGAAGGTTGTGGGAGCCCTCCGCTGGTGCCGGATTCCTGGCCCAGGTTGTAGCTGCAGGTAAGGAGGAGTGAGCATGTGACATGAGTGTGGCAGCCGAGAGGGGCAAGGCCCTAGGGGTTGTGGGCACTCAAAGGAGAGATCTGAGTCTATGCTGTTAGTTTCCGGGCAGAGGAGGCAGTTGACCCTCAGGGCTGCCTGAAGAAACATAGGGAATAAGAGCGTTTGTCCTAGTGGTGGTCCTGGGGATTCTGGTCAGGGCTCAGGGTCTGAGAAGAGTACCTGAGGTCGAGAAGAGACCAAGGGGTGAGCCAAAGGGGTAGTGACCACACCTGGCCTTGGATTTTAGGACACTAGAAGAACCAAGAGATCAAAGGCCCCCAGATTGAGCTCAGAAATAACTGGGAGGAAAAACCTGAAACCTGTGACATTCCCAAACACCCTGGAGGCAGAGTCCAACCCTAACAAAAAATTAACAGCCAAGAATTGGGCCATTAAAAAATTAGTAAGAAGGGCAGCTAGGTGGCACAGTAAATAGAGCACTGGCCCTGGAATCAGGAAGACCTGAGTTCTCATCTGGCCTCAGACACCTAACACTTACTAGCTGTGTGACTCTGGGCAAGTCACTTAACCCCAATTGTCCTGCATTCCCCCCCTCCAAAAAGCAAAAATAAATATTAAGAAACAGAGAAAGAACCTTACTGTAGGTAGCTATTATGGTGATAGAGAAGATCAGGGTTCAAACTCAGAGACCAGTAAAGTCAAAACATCTACTTGTAAAGCTTCCAAGTAAAATGTAAAATATTCACATGCCCCAAAAGAGTTTTTGGAAGAACTTTAAAAGGACTTTAAAAATCAAATAAGAGAGGTTGAGGAAAAATTGGAAAAAGAAGAGGAAAAGCAAGAAAATTATGAAAAGCAAGTCAACCAAATGGAAAAAAGAGATCCAAAAACCTATCAAAGAAAATAACTCCTAAAAATTAGAATCGGGCAAGAGGAATCTACTGACATCAAGAAATAATAAAACAAAATCAAAAGAATGAAAAAAGAATTCAAGACATTTCATTAGCAAAACAAGTAACCGGGAAAACAGATCAAGGAGAGATAATATAAGAATTGTCAGACTATCTGAAAGTTATGATAAAAAAAGAAAGTCTAGACACTACAAGAAATTATTAAGGAAAATTGCCTTGAAATTCTAGAACCAGAGAGTAAAATAAAATTGAAAAAAAAATCCACCAATCTCTGCCTGAAAGAGATCCCTAAATCAGAACTCACAGGGACATTAAAGCTAAGTTTCAAAGTTCCCAGGTCAAGGAGAAATATTATTTTTTTTTCATTGACTTGTTTATTTACTTTAGTTTACAAGATTAACTTCCACAGTCACTTGAGTTTCAGATTTTCTCCCCTCCCTTCCCCCCGCCCCCATGGTGGCGTGCAATCATGTGTAGGATCTGCAAATACTTTCACCTTGTACAATAGTTTGGTCATATAGAAGGGTTGTAACCAATGAATGAACACTGGGAAAAGGAAAAAAAAAAAGTAAAACCAGAAATGAAAAAATAACGATAGCGTGTTTTGCTTCAGTCTCCATTTAAGCTCTGTTCTTTCTAGATCTTTCTCTGAATGTAGACATCTCCTTCCATCCTGAGACTTGTAGAGTTGTCTTATAGCTGTGCGATGCTGAGAAGAGTCTAGTTTATCAAAGTTGGTCATCACACATACGATGTGTTTGTGATTGTGTACAAGTTTTTTTCCTGGCTCTACTCTTCTCACTTAGCATCAGTTTGTATAGGCCTTTCCAGGTGAATATGAAGACCGTCTCCTCCCCATTTCTTATAGCACAATAGTATTCCATTACATTCATATACCACAACTTGTTCAGCCATTCCCCAATTGATGGGCATCACCTTAATTTCCAGTTTTTTTGCCACCACAAAGACAGCTGCAATAAATACTTTTGTACATATGGGTCTTCCTCCGACTTCTGTGATCTCTTTGGGATACAACCCCAGAAGTGGTATTACTGGGTCAAAGGGTATGCCTTTGGACATAGTTCCAGATTGCTCTCCAGAATGGTTGTATCGGTTCACAGCTCCACCAACAATGCATTAGTGTTCCAATTTTTCCACATCCTCTCCAGCATTTGTCATTTTCTTGTTTTGTCATCTTAGCCACTCTGACTGGTGAGATGTGGTACCTCACAGTTGTTTTGATTTGCATTTCTCGAATCAATAGTGATTTAGAGCATTTTTTCATATGCTTATAGATATCTTTAATTTCTACCTCTGAAAATTGCCTATTCATATCCTTTGACCATTTATCAATTGGGGAATGACTTGTATTCTTATAGATTTTACTTAATTCCCTGTGTATTTTAGAAATGAGGCCTTTATCAGAGACACTGGTTGTAAATATTCTTTCCCAATTAAGGAGGAATATTATAAGCAGCTAGAAAGTAACAATTTAAATATTATGGAGCTACCTAAGATTTAGCAGCTTCTATGTTAAAAGGCCTAAGGGTGTGGAATATAATATTTCAAAGAGCAAAGGAGCTAGGTTTGCAACCAAGAATAACCTGCCCAGCAAAACTAAGTGTAATCCTGCAAGAAAAAAAATGGATACTTAATGAACTTTAAAGAACTTTAAGGTATTCTTGAGGAAAAGACCAGAACTGAACGGAAAATTTGACTTACAGAGAACCAGAAGAAACAAAAGGTAAACGTGAAAGCCTAATTATAAGGGATTAAACTGTTAAACTGTTTACTTATTTTTAAATTTATTTTTAGTATTCAACATTCATTTCCACAAGATGTTGAGTTACAAATTTTCTCCCTATCTTTTCCCTATCCCCACCCTAAGATGGAAAGCCTACTGAATACCCCTTCCCCCAATCTGCTCTCTCTTATATCCTCCCCCATTCCCCACCCCTAACTTTCTAGTAGGGCAAGATGGATTTCTGTACCCCAGTGCCTGTATATCTTATTTACCAGTTGCATGTAAAAAACAATAGTTTTAACATTTGTTTTTAAAACTTTGATTTCCAGATTCTTTCCCTTCTTTCCTCCTCACCCACCCCCACTAGGAAGACAAGCAAATCAATATAAGTTGTACATGTGTAGTTATGCAAAACATTTCTGTAGTAGTTATATTGTAAAAGACTAACTATATTTCCCTTAAAAGAGGGACTCTTGAAAGGGTATGTGAACTAGGGAGGCAGTAGTCAGAAGTTAATTAGTTTTTGAGGAGGGATAGTGTAAAAAAAGAGAGAAGGATAAACAGTGAGGAAAAATAGGATAGTGGGAAATACACAACTAGTAATTATACTTTGTGAATGGGATAAACTATATGAATATTCAAATCAACTACTAAGTGTAGAGTACACATGTCCCTGTTCTCTTGAGGCTTAGTCTGGAGCAGAGGTTCTTATCCTTTTTTGTGTCCTGGACCTCTTGGTGAAGCCTGTGACCCCCTTCTCAGAATGGTGTTTGTAAATGTATAGAATAAAATACATGGGAGAAAAAAGTAAACCAATTCTATCGGAAATAAAGATGTATTTTCCCCCATTAAAGTTCGTGTTGTTGTTCATTTGTGTCCAATTCTTCATGACCCCATTTGGGATTTTCTTGGCAAAGACACTGGAATGGTTTGCCATTCTTCAGCTCATTTCACAGATGAGGAAATTGAAGCAAATAGGGATTAAATGACTTGCCCAGGGTCACACAGCTAGTAAGTGTCTGAGGCTGGATTTGAATTAAGGAAGATAAGTCTTCCTGACTCTAGGCCCTGTGTCACCTAGCTTCCCATTAAAGTTCATGAACCTCCTGAAATATATCTACAGAAACCTGGGAGTTCATGGACTCCAGGTTAAGACTCTCTGGTCTAAATTAAGCAGGGATTCTTAACCTGGGGGTGGTGAATTGGTGGTTTGTTTTTTTTTAACATGTTGATATCGGTATTTTAATATAATTGATGTTCTAAGTATTTTATTTTATGCCTTTAAAAACATGATTCTGAGAAGGGATCTCTAGGATCACCCATGGGGTCCAGTACACAAAGAAGGGTAAGAACCTTTGGGCTAGGAGAATAATACACAAACACAGAAGACTAGTACAGAAACACTTTCCTCCTTTCCTTGGAGAGACCATGGGTGTGGAATATGCCACACACTGTGAGAAATGATGATTATGTCACCGGGTTTTTATGTTACAAGGCAACGTTCTGTGTTGGGGGCTCATGGGTATATCTGTTAATGACTATAAACAACCCAGAACGAAGATACCAATGAAACACCCTTCTTAAATTTTTATTTTTTGGAGGCAATCGGTGTTAAGTGACTTACCCAGGATAACACAGCTAGTAATTGTTTGAGGCCAAATTTGAACTCACATCCTCATGACTCCAGGACTAGTGTTTGATTTACTGTGCTACCTAACTGTTCCAATCCTCCCCCCTTTTTAAAACAAGACATAAAACAAAGAATTGTGTGAGGTCTGAGAGGGAAGGTTCCTACTAAGGGGACTGGAGATCAGGGAAGGCTTACTGGGAGAGGTGACATTTGAGGTGAGTTTTAAAGGATGGGTAGAAATTCAGCAAGTGAAAAATGGAAGAGTGGGCATTTCAGACATAGGAAGCTGGAGAGCATTATCTCTGATTTTCAGTGATTCATGACTTTTAGTTCAGAATTCCAGACTGATCCCACAGAAGCAGGGTGGGATGTGTTGTCTCAGTCACAGAACTCAGGTCATCCATGGCCCCTCCCCCAGCTCCTTCCTGGCCTTTCTGAGTAGGCTGCTCAGTGTCGGGTTTAGCACGGGGGTGGAGGAGGAGAAGCGGATAGTGATGATAGTGATGAGCCTGCCTAGCCCCAAGGAATGATTCTGGGGCAAGCAGTAAGAAGCACAAAGCTCAGAATACAAACAATTCAGGCCTGGAGCAGCTACAGAAAAAGCGTCCTCAAATCAACTTTGTAATTCATGATGTGAAAATAATACAAGAAGTGATTAAAGTGAATTCAGTTGTGCAGGAAGGAAAATGAGTTACTCTAGTGGTTTCCATATGGGGATTATTAACAATGCAGGGGATCTGGTGGCTGCCTATTTTACCTAATTATTCTTGCAAACCAGGCGCTAAGCTCAGTTGCTTCTGAAGGCATGCATGTGTTAAAATTTCAGTCCCTCTAAGTTTTAGTGCTCTGGGGAATACCCTCCCTGATCCTTCTGTTTTGGTTATAGCTCCACAAGCTTGGCCCCATCCTGGGCTGCTTTGGAGGGGGGTTTAGTGCACACAGAGATGGCTATGCTGTGGAAGATGGCCACCTGAAGGCATTCAGAGAGAGCCCCATGGATTTCTGGGACAGAGGGCCAGGCTGCTGACATAGGAAGTGGAGAGGAGCCCAATGGGCAGGACTAGGGACACACTTACTGTTTGTGTCACACATGGGGAGAGGTTCACGATGCCAAGTGTTGTCATAGAGGTGGTGGCCAAAGAGGCAGTGTTCAGGAGCCAGAAACCACCTTTGGTGGCTCATGAGAGGTGGGTAGTGCCAATGACCTTGGCCCAACTATAGGCCAGAGAGGTAAAAAGGAAAAACTTGATGATGCCCAGTTAGAGGGAGATGGTCTTGTGAAGAAAAACATTGGGCCAAAGAGACGGTCAAAGTCCTGCTCAGGCAATTGGCCAACATGTTGGAGGGTACAAGGCTGGTGAAGTAGCAAAAGTCCAGGAAGGAGAAGTGGTTTATGGAGAAGTACATGGTGTTGTGGAACTAGGGGTTCAGTGTACGAAGACAATAGGGACACTGATATCTAGAGTGGTGAGGTGGACCTGTAAGATGAGGTGAAGAGTAGATCCCTTGGGTATAACTGAAAAGCTAAGGAGCAGGAATTTTAGTCATGAATGTTGCTTTCTTGATACCCACTGATTTCTTTTGTTTTGGTTTTCTGGGCAATATGGGTAAGGTTAAGTGATACAGTAGAAAGAGAATGGTCATTTGATAGTCCTAAATCTCACCTCACAAATTTGTGTCAGTGGTCACTGGGTTACAGAGTAAGAGAATGTTCATGATTCAATACAGCCCATATCCACTGCTGGGACATACCACTTTAAGGCATGTCTTGCTGATTAATCCAGAGAATTATCTTGGCAAAGGAAAAAGTAGATTGTTTTTAGCCAGTGCCTAGGACAGTTAAAGATTTGTTTTAGGTTTTTTTGTTGTTGTTAGAGAAGTTCTGCTAAATAGGAAATTTAAGTTGCGTGGGCTGGGTAGAGCTGTGAGACTGACTCACAAAACAGGTAGACTAACTCTTACGCTATCTTATGAGAGAGTCAATGTCACTACACGATGAGGAAGAGGCCATTCAGTGGAGAATGGCAGTGGCACATGATCAGAGAACCAGCAAATGGAATCACAATGAAGAAAGAAGCCCAGTTGACATTAGTAGATCTATAGGGAAGTAACAAGTATTAGCTTCAGAGGCAGAGAAGAGTTTTAACGATGACATATCACATGGATCTTTTTGCCAAGTCTATTCTTCTCCCACCACCAGAATGGAACTTTGTGTAAGAGTACAGCTCTTGAATGTATCAAAAAGGACATTTCCTTGTTATTTACAGAGCTAATCTGTTTAATTAAATGCCTTTACTTTGAGTTAGAGTCCTCTGTTAAAAGTAAAACATGGGTTGGGAGAGGCAGTGCAAACTGTAGGTTTGAATAGATGCTGTTCCAAAGTATACATTGGATGTGAGGTTCAGCTTTAAGGGGCCTGTAGGTGAGGGGGTCTTAGGCTACATCTATGTTTAGGAAAAGAGAAGCTCAACTTTCATTTTCTCCCAGCAGGGGAGCCTCAAATACAGAGTATATGTAAGTCTGCAGGACTTATAGTCCCTGAGGAAGGTGAATCTATCAGAGAGGAAAAGAGGATTGTCTCAACTGTCTATGAGCCCTGGTGTGATTCTTTCTGTTTTGCATTTCTGTTGGGTGAAATAAAGCCTTTTCTATATAGGATGTATTGTTAGCTCTTTTTTATTTTTTCTGCAGAAGCCAAGATACAAACTACTATATATTCCGATATTCTTGGGGCAGTCCCTGAGAGTGGACAAAATAAGCCAAATTCTGATGGCCCCAGGAGAAGTTCTTGTCAAGGGCATGAGCCCAAAAGGGTGATTTGTAAGAAATTTGTAAGATTGAAATCAGTCTATGTGAACTTAAAGCTTCAATAAAGGGCCACAGATTATATACCCAGCACCTCCAGGGTAGTCAAAACCATTGATTTTGTTCAAAGAAAGCCAGGGGAAATAAGCAAGCATTTGATTTTGGAAAGAACAAATAACTACTTGCTGGCCTGAATTCTTCACTTTTTAACAGGTTGTAGTAGGACTATATAGATGCAATGATGGAACCAAAGGGGATGATTTATGATAGACTCTTTTTTAAAGGCTGGGTCAGCAGGTCACCCAAACAACCAGCCAATTCAGTGACCAAAACTATTAGTACAGCCAGTTGTGTTGGTGTTTGATAGATACAGCTTAAACTTGTCATTTGGGCAGCTAGGTGGCACAGTAGATAAAGTGCCTAGATAGAGTGCTGAACCTGGAGCCAGGAAGATTCATCTTCCTGAGTTCAAATGTGACCTCAAACACTTACTGCGTGACCCTGGGCAAGTCACTTCACCCTGTTTGCCTCAGTTTCCTCACCTGTAAAATGAGCTGGAGAAGGAAATGGCAAACCAAGCCAGTGTCTCTGCCAAGAAGACCTCAAATGCGGTCACAAAGAGTTAAACACAACTAAAGAATGACTGAATAACAATAAAGCCTGTCATGTTCCTCTTGCCCTGGAGTATGAGAACTGATAACATCTCAATCTAGGTGTGGCCCACTTTGAGGCAATAATGTAGGTGACACTTGTAAGCTTATCAAGACTGAAACATTTCCTTTAATATACACAGAATGTGAGTAGACATCTATCATTCTGTAACAACACAAAGAAAATGGTAGATGATGTGGACAAGGTGAGCACCTTTCCCACTTACAGTCAGCTATCTGGTGCTTTGAGTTCTCAGGCAAGAAATTCCAGCCTTCCAAAGGCAGAAGGGTTGTAGATCTCTTGACAAACTTTGAATCATTCAGACTTTCCAGCTCAGATCCCAAGGTGCTCAACTTTAAAAGCCATAGGGAAAATTACAACTTTGGGGAAAATTCCAGAAATCTCCCTAGCCTCAGAGGGTCCTAGTGTTTATCATTAGAAGTGGCCACAGAAATTCTGTATTCTAACCCCTTCTTTTTATAGAGGAGGAAACTAAGGCAGGAAGCCTGCCCGAGCTCATACAATTAGTAAGTGGCAGAGACTAGATTCTAATTTAGGATTGCAAGTACACCACTCTACTGAGTTAGAATGAGGCCAGGCACACATATTGCAATCTGACCTCAGAAATTATCTATGGGAGGTGGAGCCAAGATGGCAGAGTAAAAGCAGGAACTTACTTAAGCTCCCGCACCAACCATCTTCAATACCAGTAAAATATGACTCCAAACAAAGTTTAGAGCTACAGAACCCACAAAGTGACAGAGAGAAACAAATCTCTTGCTGAAGGCAGCCTGGCAGGCCTACAGGAAAGGTCTGTCACACTGAGCTGGGAGCCAAGCACAGTCCCACATGAGCCACGTGGTCCCAGACCCTGGGCAGCCCTGACCAGTGGCACAGACCAGCCAGAGCAGACTTCAGGAGAGTGAATCACCAGCAGCTGTGGTGGTTTCCAGACTTTTCAACCCATAAACACCAAAGAGAAAGTAAAAGGTCGGTGGTGAACTCTGTTGGAACTGGGTGATGGAAGAGTATGGTTCAACCCTTCCCCTCAGGGTGAGAGGTGGTGGAGGTACAGCACTGCAGCTGCTGCTGCATGGCTGCCCCCAGAGCTCCTTGCTTGGGTGGTGGTCCTGGGGTGAGTGTGCCAGAGCTTGTGGTGGCTGTAGAGAGGGCACCCTCCTCACAGCTCTGACAACATTTCCAAAAACCCCCATGACTTGGGACACAGCTCTCTACACTCTGAAAGCAGAGTTCTACTGTGACAAAGAGCTCAAAAGTCAAGTAACTGGCTGGCAAGATGAGCAAGCAGAGGAAGCACAATCAGACCATAGAATCCTTTTTTGGGGACAAAAAGGGTCAAAACATGGAAACAGAAGGAGTCAACAAAGTCAAAACTCTTGCATCAAAAGCTTCCAAGAAAAATATGAACTGATTACAGTCCATGGAGGAGCTCAAGAAGGATTTTGAAAATCAAGTAAGAGATGTAAGAGGAAAAATTGGGAAGAGAAATGAGAATGATGCAAGAAAATAATGAAAAGTGAGTCAACAGCCTGCTAAAGGAGACTCAAAAATACTGAAGAAAATAACACCTTAAAAATAGACTAACTAAAATGGCAAAAGAGGCCCAAAAAGCCGATGAGGAGAAGATGTCTTAAAAAGTTGAATTTGCCAGATGGAAAAAGAATCTCAAAATCTCACTGAAGAGAATAATTCCTTCAAAATTATATTGGAGCAACTGGAAGCTAATGACTTTATGAGAAATCAAGATACTATAAAAAAGATCCAAACAAATGAAAAAATAGGAGGCAATGTGAAATATCTCATTGGAAAAACCACTGACCTGGAAAATAGATCCAGGAGAGACAATTTAAAAATTATTGGACTACCTGAAAGCCATGATAAAAAAAGATCCTAGAAGTCATCCTTCAAGAAATTCTCAAGGAAAATGGCCCTGATATTTTAGAACCAGAGGACAAAATAGAAATTGAGAGAATTCACAGATGGCTTCTTGAAAAAAAACCCCAAAAAGAAAAGTCCTGGAAATATCATACCCAAATTCGAGAGTTCCCAGGTCAAGGAGAAAATATTACAAGCTGTCATAAAGAAGCAATTTGAGTATTGTGGAAACACAATCAGGATAACACAAGATCTAGCAGCTTCCACATTAAGTGATTGAAGGGCTTGGAATATGACATTCCAGAGGTCAAAGGAGCCAGAATTAAAACCAAGAATCACCTACCCAGCAAAACTGAGTATAATGCTTCAGGGGAAAATATGGTCATTCAATGAAATAGAGGACTTTCAAGTATTCTTGCTGAAAAAAAAAACCAAGCTAGGGGTGGCTAGGTGGCCAAGTGAATAGAGCACCAGCCCTGAAGTCAGAAGGTCCTGAGTTCAAATCTGGCCTCAGACACTTAACACTTACTTGCGGTGTGACCTCAGGCAAGTCACTTAACACCAATTGCCCTTCCAAAAAGCAAAAAAACCCAAACAAACCCAGAGCTGAACAGAAATTTTGACTTTCAAATACAAGAAGTAAGAGAAGCATGAGAAGGCAAACAGGAAAAAGAAATCATAAGGAACTTATTAAAGTTGAACTATTCACATTCCTACATGAAAAAATGATAATTTTCACTCATGAGACTTTTCTCAGTATAAGGATAGTTGAAGGGAATATATATGTATGTATAGGAGGGTGTATGTGTGTATGTGTGTGTGTGCAGGATAGGATGGAGGGAAATATAGTTAGTCTTTCACAATATAACTACTATGGAAACATTTTGCATAACTACACGTATACAACCTATATTGAATTGCTTGTCTTCCCAGTGGGGTTGGGTGAGGAGGAAAGAAGGGAAAGAATCTGGAAATCATAGTTTTAAAAACAAATGTTAAAACAATTTTTTTTTACATGCAACTTGGAAATAAGATATACAGGCACTGGGGTATAGAAATCCATCTTGCCCTACTAGAAAGTTAGGCGGGACATGGGGGAGGATATAAGAAAGAAGATTGGGGGAAGGGGTATTCAGTAGGCTTGCTATCTTGGGGTAGGGGAAAGACGGGGAGAAAATTTGTAACTCAAAATCTTGTGGAAACGAATGTTGAAAACTTAAATAAGTAAAAGATTAATTTTTAAAAAATTATCTATGCTGTAAAGGGCAGCTGGGAGCCACTAGTCTCATTGTGCAAATTAGTATCAAGCCCTAAGAATCATAGTAGCTGCAACCCCAGAAGGACCATTCCCCCTCCGTGTCCAGGTGAGCCCATTTCCCAGATTCCCTAAACTGCTCAAAATTAAAGCATATTCCTTGATGAAGTACTAATTAAATCCTTTGACCAGACTGTTTAAACAAAGGTAGCTACAGAAAGAGGTAGGAGAAGGGAGAAGAACTCAAGCTGAATAAGGAGAGGAAAATTGTGAAGGTGTTTGGGGCAAGGGGTGGGAGGGTGCCTTGCACTCGGGAAGAAAGCTAGAGATTGAGTCTAGGAAGGAGGAATTTGAGAGAACTTGACAAGTTTGGGGGAGAGACCTGAAAGCAGAGATAGGCTCAATCTGAAGCAGGAAGAGGCTTGGGAAAAGACTCTCAGAGAAGGACCTGAGGAGAAAGGGGAGAAGACAGGGTAGCAAAGTCAATAAGGAAAAGGTAAGCTAAAGAAACTGTCAAATAAAACAAATTGGTAAAGTTGGTGACAAAGATAACAAATTAGCAAAGTAAACAAACAGTAAGAGAAGAAAAGGGAGTTGAGTGTCACCTGCAAGTTATTAGGAGGTGATAAAAGATTGTAAAAGCCTTAACGAGGTGCTTGGGTGAGGTGTAAACATAAGCAGCTCCAAAGACAAAGCTGAGAATCTCAATTAGTATGGAGAGCTGGGGAATTTTTGCAGAGATTTGCATTGTGTGGTTTCCTCTGCATCTCTTCCACAGCCAAGTGACTTCTCTCTGGGTTCCCAGGGCAGGCTGGCATCCCTCCTAGAACAGAAGGTGAAGGAGTTCAAGGAACACCTCTCCACACTCCATGTTATTGGGGCCAATGAAGTGTCCCCAAACGTTCATACAGCGTACTCACACACAGTAGATAAATGGAACCCATAGAAGGAAGGGGACCCACGTATACCTGCAGCTGAAAAAAAACATCTCAGGTTTGTCTTAAATAAGAGGGAGCTGGATGTTCTGAGGGAGAAGTGGCTGCATATGATCCCGGGAGTGATAGAAGAATCCCAGAAGGTATCAAGCGAGGGATCACCCAGGAAGGGCCAGAGATAGAAGAGGAATTGTGTGTGGTCCCTGCCTTCTCAAAGGTACTGAAGCAGCTTTTTTTTGGTTCACTGCAATAGAGATGTCTGTTGTCTTCTCAGGGCATGTATCCAGGGCATAGTGGAGCACCTCCTAAAACCTGTCAAACCTGATGACTACTACCCACTTCTGGTGATTCATGTGGGCACAAATGATACAGCCAGCAGGGACCTAGAAGGAATTGCCAAAGATTACAGAAGTCTTGGCCATCAAAAGCAAGGAGTACAGAAGAGAAAATTGATTTGGGAAGTGAATAGCTGGTGAAGGAGTTGGTGTCTGAAAATGGGATTTGGACTGCTGAACTGCTGCTTGAAATATAGGAATGACAGGCTCCTGTCCAAGGATGGAGTGGACCTAACAAAAGTTACTAAGAATGCATTTGCCTGGTGTTCAAAGGAGCCTAGACTATTTTCTCCCTCTCTTATCTTTTTAAATTGAAAGCCCCTTTGAAGAGACATTAGGCAAATGCATTCTTAGCAACTTTTTCCCATCCGAGTCCACTGAAATTTACCACAGGTTAAGAACCCTTACCATTGATAATAGCTACAATGAATGCACCCCACAGTTCACAGGAGACAAAATCCAAGAAAGGAAGCAGTAGTAAGAAAACCCCATGGACTCAAATGTCTAAACACAAATGCTCCAAATTTAAATAATAAACAAAATAAATTAGAGGTTCTAACGTAAAGAGACCCTGAGAATTGGTGGGATGAGACCCATGTCTGGAATTCTACCCTGGATAGAGATACCTTATTCAAAAGATACATGGCTGATAAAAGAGGGATGAGGTGGTATTGTACATTAAAAAGGAAATCCAGAAAGCAGAGGCAGGAAGCATGGCAGAGAACATTTGTTTGAATGTCAATGGATGGAGAAAACAGAAGTGATTTTCGTTATTGAAATGTGCTACAGACCTCCCCAGAAAGAAAGAGAAAATCAGTGAGGAATTTAAGAAGCAGATAACAAAGCCTGGCACAGAGACATATATGTTAGTGGTGGGGTACTTCAATTATCTAGACATCTGCTAGAGTTTTCTCTCTGCCAAAAACAAAACAACTAGTAACTTCTTGGTGTGCCTTCCTGATAATCTCATTCTTCAAAAGGTGAAGGAATCCACAGGGGGAAATTCTATTCTGGATCCAATTCTCACCAATAGGGAGGAACTGGTTGCTGGGGCGTCAATGATAGAAGTCCTGGGGGAAAGTGCCTGCTCTCTCCTAACATTGGTAACAGAAGAGAGGAAAGGAAGACATCATAAGATTTCAGTTAAGTAAATTTCAAAGGGTTTCAAAGTAGGGCTTCTTAACCTGGGGTCTATGAACTTGTGGTTTTAAAAGCTGTTTTGAGAACTGCATTTCACTATAATTGTTTTTCTTGGTAATCCTAGGCATAAATCCTTTATGCATTTAAAAACATGATTCTGAGATGGGGTTCATAGGCTTCACCAGGCTGCCGTGGGGTTCCAGGACACAAAATGTTCATGAACCCCTGACATAGAGGAAGAATAGGTAGGATTCTGCAGATGAAAATTATAGCAGGGAAAGTCACCTTAAGACAGTTGGGAGGTGCTCAAGAATGAGATTCTGAAGACATAAAAGGAACCAACTGCAATGAGGAAAAAAAAATTGCAGTTGTATGGAGAGACTGATAAGGATGCACAGAGAACCCGCCAACCAACTTAGATTTCCAAAAGATATGTATGGATGATGGAAGCAAGTCTGGGTAACACAGGATGACTATAAGGGCATTGGCATAGCCCTGAAAGAGTAGTGTCAGGGGGTATAAGGCTGAAAATGAGCTGAAGCTGGTGAGAAAACTGAGGACATGAAATGGGGTTGTTTTTTAAAGCTATATTTGGGAAAAGAGGCAGATCAAATAAGGGATAGGAATGTTACTTGGCATTGGTGGACTTATGATAACTGAAAACAGAGAAGGAAAAGTGGATCAGTCTTTATTTGGCTCCTGTTATCTCTAACCTTCCCACCTTTGGATGGGAAAGGACAGAATCAAGATGGCTAATAGATTGTTATAAGAAGAATAAAGAAATAAGAAGAGAGTTGGGGAGAACATAGCTGCCCTTGATGGGTTCAAGTCACTTGGCCCAGATGACCTAAATCTTGGGTGCCAAAAGAGCTGGTAGGTGTGACTGCTAGGTCACAGGAATCCATTGATTGATAGCCACTGCAATCCATTGCCAGGGTCATCTAAAAGACTGTGGAAAATAGGGAGGATGCCACCAGACTTTGAAAAGGCAAATGTCCTGCATTCAGAGAAGAGAATCTTCAGACTAAAGGCCAGTAAACCTATTTGATTTCTGAGGAAATTCTAGAACGATTTATTAAAGAGATTATATTTAGTAAATAGTTAGAAACAATACTTTTCGCAAAGATCCAGCTTCCCTCTCAATTGATCAGTAAACATTAAGCCACCTACTACGTGCCAGACATTGTGTTAAGTACTGGGGATACAAAGAGAGTCAAAAGACAATATCTGCCCTCAAGGAGCTCACAGTCTAATGGGGGGGAGGGGGACTACATACAAACAAATACGTACAAAGCAAGACATATACAGGGTAAATAGGAAATAAGCAAAAGAGGAAATGCACTAGAAATTAAGAGGGATTGGTGGAGGCTTCCTATAAAAAGTAGGATTTTAATTGGGACTTAAAGCCAGGGAAGTCAGTAGGGGGAGATGAAGGAGAGTGTTCCAAGTATGATGGACAGCCAGAGAAAATTCCTGGAGCTGGGAGAGGTAATGTCTTGTTTGTAGAATACCCAGGGGGCCAGTGTCACTGGATCAAAGTGTATATGTCAGGGAGCAAGGTGTAAGAATCTAGAAAAGTAGGAGGGGCCTACATTTTGAAGGATTTTGAATGTCAAATAGAGGATTTTGAATTTGATCCTGGAGGCAATAGGAGGCAATAGCCACTGGAGTTTATATAGAGAGAAAGAGAGAGAGAGAGAGAGAAAGAGAGAGAGAGAGAGAGAGAGAGAGAGAGTGTGTGTGTGTGTGTGAATGTCTGACATACTTGGATCTGCATTTTGGGAAAATCATTTTGGCAGCTGAATGGAGGATGGACTGGAGTAGGAAGAGAATTGAGGCAGGCAGACCTGCCAGCAGGTTATTTCCAGGCATGAGGTGATGAAATATTGAAATGGTCAATTATGGAGAATGAGAAGACAGATAGGTAGGAGGAGGACCAGGAGGGAAGGGTGTTCTGAAAACCTAAAAAGAAGAGAGTATCAAGGAGGAGAGGGTGATTAACAGTGCCAAAGATTATGAAGAGGTCAAGGAGAATGGGATTGAGAAAAGGTCATTGGCTTTGGTTATTGAAAGATCATTGGTAACTTTGGATAGAGTAGTTTTGGTGGAATGATAAGGTCAGGAGAGAGTGAGAGAAGACAAAGTGCAGGCACCTACTATGGATGGACATTTCAAGAAGTTTAGCTACAAAGGGAAGAAGAGATATAGGATGCTAGTTATCCAGAATGGAAGGATCAAGTGAAGGCTTTTGTTTTTTTCTGGACGGTAGAGACATGCTTTATAGGTAGTAGGGAACAAGCTATTAGAAAGGGATAGACTGAAAATAAATGAAAGAATGGAAATGACAGAGGGGGCAGTCTGTTGGAGAAGTTGGTATGGAATAAGATCACTCAAGCAGGTAGAAGGATTTGCCTTGGTAAGGAATAAGGCCACCTCCTCACATGAAACAGGGGTGAAGGTGGAGATAATGTCAAAAGGCATCTGAGTGGTAGAAGAGGAGAAAGGAGGGAGCTCATGGTGAATGGCCTCAATCTTTTCTGTACAATTTGAGATAAGCTTCTCATTTGAGAGGATGAAGGGAGGGGGAGTTACGGGAAGCTTGAGGAGGGAATAAAAGGTTTAGAAGAGCCACTCTTTCCTTTGGTTGATAGGACAGGTCTGTGCAATACTGTAGGGCTAGGTGCTCTGTGTTTAATTATTTAATCTCTTATTCTTTTTATAAAGTTCTATTGGTCATATTTTATTTTCATATCAGGATCATTTTTGAACATTCTAGTACTACTCCCCTAGCCGGTAATCTGTCTCTTGTAACAAAGATTTCTTAAAAAATCCTATAACAGTTAATCAAAACTAACATGTATATCAAATGAGTCGGATCACACAGTATTCCATACCCATATTATACCATCCCTCCAAAGAAAGGAAGGAGATGCATTTTTTTTCATTCCTTCAGGGATATGCTTAGTTTCCCTAGATTTTAGCAAAGCACTTGACAAAATCTCTCATGTAACTCTGGTGGACAAAATAGATATATTTGGGTTAGGTTGACAGGTGAATTTGGAACTGGATGAATGACTCAAAGTGTAATCATTTATGGTTTGATGACAATTTGGTAGAACATCTCTGCTGAAATGCTGTATTCATCTGTGTTTGGCCCTGTGCTGTGTAACAAGTTTTATCAATGACTTGGAAAAGGTATAGGTGGGATTCTCATCAAATTTGGAGATGAAACAAAGGTGGGAAGGATAGCTAATACACTGGATGACAGGATCAAAATTTAAAACAGCCTAGATAGAACATTGGGATGAATCTGATCAGATAAGATAAAATAGGGATAAATATAAAGTCTTGGGTTCAAAAAGTCAGCTTCCCAAGTATAAGATGGGAGAGTTGTAGTTAGAGAGCAATTCATCTGAAAAATATCTGGAGATATTAGTGGACTGCAAGCTCAAGATGAGTCAGCAGAGTCGTGGCAGCCAGAAAAAGCATTAAAAGTGACTTCCAGGAATAAGGAGGTGATTGTCCCTCTCTCCTCTGCTTGGTCACACACCACATCTGGAGTGTTCCATGTTCAGTTTGGGCCACTGGTCTACTTGCTGCTCTTTGAACATGGCAATCCATTTTCCATCTCCACATTTTTTCACTGATTGTCCTCCATGCCTAGAATGTTCTTCCCCCTCCCCCACCTTTGTAATATTGGCTTCCTTCATGACTCATTTCAAATGTTACCTTCTGCAGGAGGCCTCTCCCCTTCTTTCAAGCTGTTAATGCCTTCTCTTCTGAAATTCCCTTATATCTACTCTGTACATACCTTGTACTTGCCTAGTTATTTTCATGTTGTTTTCCCCACTAGAATAGGAGCTTCCTTAGGGTAGGGTGCTTTTGCCTTTCCTTGTATCTCCAGGGATTAGCACAATCCCTGGCACACAGTGAGCACTTGCAGCCCTTCCCCTAATTGGCCATTTCCCCCTGGAGCCTCCATTTTAAGGAAAATGCCCAGGTCAGTAATGTTCACTTCTTCATCCTCTCTGGTCTTCTTTCTCTTCCATGCCAACCACAGGTACCTTTTCCAACTTTCTTTTTATATGTTGTCTTCCTTCATTAGAAGGCAAGCTCTTTGAGGTGGGGACTATCTTTTTTTCTGCTATTATTTGTATTCCTAGCATTGAGCATAGCAGGCCATTAATAAATGCTTGTTGACTGACAAAAATGGAATGGACTGCCTTTGAAGGAGGTATTTTCTCCCTCATTGGAAATCTTCAAGAATTTGGATATTTGGGGCAGCTAGGTGGCACAGTGAATAGAGCACTGGCCCTGGAGCCAGGAGAATCTGAGTTCAAATATGGCCTCAGACACTTGACACACTTAATAGCTGTGTGACCTTGGGCAAGTCACTTAACTCCAATTGCCCTGCCTTCCCCCTTCCGAAAAGCAAAAAAAAAAAATATCAAAAGAATTTGGATACTCACTTGGCAAGGATGCTGGAGGTGAGGATGAGATGAACTCTTTTTCAGGTATAGGTTGGACTCAGTTGGGGCTGAGGTCCTTTCCAATCAAGTTCTGTGATTCTGTGTTATAAAAAGAGCACAATATTTGGAATCCTAGGGTCTGGGTTATGATTCTGACTTTACTACTGATAATTTGACCCATAAATCATGGATAAACACTCAACCTCTCTGGGCCTCAGTTTCCTCTCTGTAAAGTGATTGTGATAGACTCCTCTAAGATATCTTCCAGTTCTAAATCTGTGGCTTGATGAACTGTAGGCCAAAGATCTAAAACCAAAGTAGTAATTTCAAGAATTGATCTTTCTCTGGCACTTAAAGGCCCTGGGAGGTAGGTAGTAGAAGTGTTTGCACCCCCATTTTATGCATCAGGAAACTGATGTCCCCAGTGTCACTCCTGTTCAGAACGGAATACCAGATCTCCAGAATATAGTTCTGGTGTTCTTGCTGTGCCAGCCGTGATTCATAGACTCTTTGATTAGAAGCCATGTGTCCTGACTCCATCGTTTTACAGAGAAGGAAACTGAGGCACAGAGAGGCAAGATGACTTGCCTCAGGTCACACAGTTCCTAAGTAGACGAGCTGAGCTCCAGATCCAGGGTTTCTGAAGGTAGCACTAGTGCTCTTTTAGTAATGTCACGCTGCCCATCTTGTGGTCACTTTAATTTAATTTATGGTTGAGCTGGGGAATGAGAGAGCTCAGGATAGGCTTAGACTCATTAGCCTCTACTCTTTGCTATTAACTAACCCCATTTAAATCAGAAATCCCCAGGCCCCTGAGGAACCCAGGCTGTAGTCAAGTCCATATTTGCCACACGTTCTCTACATGTCCCTGATTTAATTATTCTGCTTGTTGAAATAATTCCTCGGTGTACCTTAGGAAAGAAACAAAAAGTGGGGAAAAACCAGTTTGGTTTGGAGAGAAGCCTACTGCTTATTGATTTTCTACTCTCAGGCAACCATCCAGCTAAACCTGCCAAAATCATCTTCCTAAGGCACAAGTCTTGACTGTGTCACTCTCTTACTCAAAAATCTTCAATTACCCCTAGTGCCTGAAGGATGAAATACATCTGATTTTTGATCCATCATTCAAGGCTCTCCACAATATAGATCTAGTCTCCATAATATGGAGGTTGCTAGGTGGGGCTGTGGATAGAGTACTCAGCCTGTAGTCAGGAAGATCTGAGATCAAATCTGGCCTTGGACACTTCCTAGCTGTGTGACTTTATCATTTCTGTTTGCTTCAGTTTTCTCATCTGTTAAATGAAGATAATGACAGCATCTACCTCCCAGGGTTTTTGTTTGGATCAAAAGAGATGATAGTAACCTGAAACATAGTACGTGCTCAATGAATGCTTATTTCCTTCCAGCCTACTTTCCCAACCTTATTTTATTTAACTCCTCTTCATTCACTTCTATTTCAGCTAGCCAAGATCCCAACTCCCTACATCTATCTAATCAGTTACCAAGTCTTGCCCATTTTTGTCTCTACAACATCTCTCAAATTTGTTCTCTTCTTTCTAGTCATGCCACCACTTTATTCAGGACTTGCTCACTTCTTGCCTAGTCTATTGTAATAGCCTTTTAGTAATCTAGGCTCTCTCCTCTCTAACCTATCCTTCATACACTGTGAAAATGGAAAATGGCAGATATGATTTAAGAGTAGGGCAGTTAGGTGGCAGCTAGATAGAGTGCCAGGCCTGGAGTCAGGAATACCTGAGTTCAAATCTGGACTCAGACACTTACTCACCATGTAATCCTGGGTAACTCACTTAACCCTTTTGCCTCAGTTTCCTTATCTGTAAAATTAGCTAGAGAAGGAAATGGCAAACCACTCCAGTATCTCTGCCAAAAAAATCCCAAAAGGGGTCACAAAGAGTCAGACACAATTGAAAATGGCTAAACAAAACATGATTTAAGAATCACTGAGTTCCTACTAGAACATGATGAAAAAAAAGCAACATTTCAAGAAATTATAGAACATTTCCCAGAAGTACTAGAATTGGAAGACATAGTGAAGATAGACCTAAACTATAGGTTGTAACCAGAAAGAAATCTCTGGTATACAATGTGTGAATGTGCATCGAATGATCATACGAATATGATCACCAAACCCCAGAACTCTTAGATCAAAGAAAAAATATTTCAAATGGTTAGGATGAGATAGGTAACATGGAGGAATGTTAGTCAGAATCAGAGAATTCTACACCAAATTTGGGAAAAGAAAGAAAATACTGGAAAACCAATGAAAATGGTTTGTACCCAAAAACAATATATCTTTCAAAGTTGAACCTAACCTACAGGGGAAAAAAAAATCTTTGAACAGAATTAATGGCTTCTAAGGATTCTTGTTGATAAAACAAGAGGGAGATAGAGTCTTTGGAAGATAAATGCAGAAGACAGAAGACATTTAATAAAAGTAAGCAAAGTTAAACACCTCTGAAGGGGATAAGGGATTATCAAGTGTGTACATTATAAAAATGGGAGAAGAAACAATTATCCCTTCAGAGTCCCACCTTCTCTACATACTCAAGGAAAGAACATATAGATATAAGTTTTGAGCTTTGATGTTTGAGAACATATTCTATGGAGGGAAGAGAGGGAGGAGGTGAATCTTATTTCTTATAATTGGGGCATCACAAGGAAAAGGACATTTGGGTGGGGGAAATGGAGATCCCATGAACCTTACTTTTTTTATGAACCAGGCAAAGGAAGGTTTTGTTTTGTTTTTAAAGACTATAGTGGTAGAAATACAGTAAGGTAATAAGCAAGAGCTTGGGATGAACTAGGGAGAGGAAGAAAATATAAGAGAACAGGTGGAACCGGGGAGGATACAATCTTAAGAAAAACAAACTAGAGTTATGGAGAACTGGTTATGAGAAGAAAAAAGAAGGGAGAAAGGACAAGACTTGGTGAATTAGCTCTGGGCTGGGAGAAGGGAGGGGCAAAGTCTATGATCATTTTCCCCCCAAGCACTACAGATAACTAATGCTGATTTGATTGTTTCCCTTTTCTTTAAATTCTAAAGATGGTCAGGAATGAGGGAAGAGAAAAAAGATCATAACAGGATTTAATGGGAGAAAAATAAACTTAATAATCCTCAATGTGAATGGGATAAACTTACCCACAAAATGGGGGAAGGTGACAGAAAGCAGACCCCAACAATTTGTTGATTATAAGAAACACAAAAATATACACATTTATATGAAATTAAAATTAGAGATTGAAGTAGAATGTATTATGCTTCATCTTAATAAAAAAAAAAGCCAGAGTAGTGATTACTATCTGAGATGATGATGATGTAATAGCTAGAATTTATGCAGCATTTTACAAATATGATTTCATTTTACCCTCACCACAACACTGAGAGGTAGGTGCTTTTATTATCCACATTTTACAGATAAGGAAACCAAGACAGAGTTTTGAGTGACTCTGACATCACACAACTACTAAGACTTTGAGGCAAAACTAGAACTAAAGTCTTCCTGATTCAAGCCCTGAGGTCCAGTACTACCCATTGCATTACTTACCTGCCCCCAGACAAGGGAACAGCAAAAACAGATTTAGTTAAGAAAGACAAGTGAGATAACTACATTGTGTTTAAAGGTACCATAGATCATGAAACAATACTTTGAGAGTTGGATGGATCTCTCTCCTTCTTTGCCTGTTGGACTCCAATTAAAAAAAAAAACCAATTCAAATGCTCTCTCCTCCACAAAGCCTTCATTGATTCCCAAAGGCAGCACTTTGCTCTTTAAAGCCCTTATCATATAATATTGTGTATTGCAATTATTGGTGTTTATATTTTATTCTCCTTCCAGATTGTGAGCTCCAAGAATGCAGAGACCCGAGTCTTATCTTAACTTTGTGTCTCACCATGTGTCTAGCACAGGCAGTAAAAAGATTAATACATGTTTGCCATATTGTATTATAAAAATTACAATAAAAATATATGTCAATCAAAAAAAGATCCAGAGATACAGAAGAAGGAAAATGACGGGCTGAAGAAAAATGGTAATTACTCATGGAAATACATGCATTATTGGAAGCATTATTAAGGCTTACAAAGTCTTGGGTGAGAACCTGAATCCTTAAGAGGAATGGGTGTTTTTGTCATTGATGCCTTTAGATGCCAGCAGCTTCTGAAGAGCAAGGCAGAGTGAGCACCTAGGTAAGAAACTGGTGTCTGAGAATGGGATGAGGATTACTTCCTTGCTACCCTTCCTTCTCCCCCTTAAAATATAGAAATGATTGGCATTTGGGCAGGGAAGGAGTCTTGCAAATCTAATCAAGAGGGCTTTAAAATGGAATAGAAAGGGGAGGGAGAAAATTGCCTATGTCTAGCTCTCCAGCTAGATACCATGGAGAGCACCTTGCAATTTAGGAAGAAGGCTATCTACCAGCAGAGAGTCATAACAATACTACCAATAATCAATGACATTTCTATAGTGCTTTAAAGTTTACGGAGGGCTTTCCATAGATTACCTCATTTGGACCTTACAACAACTAAAGTTCACGAGTGCTTTCCATACATTACCTCATTTGCGCCTCACAGCAACCCCGGGAAGTAGGTATTACAGTTTTATTATCCTCTTTCAGACGAGGAAACCAAAGCTGAGCAAGGTTAAGTGATTTGCCCATGTCAGAGGCAGTAATTTACTGGAGACCAAATCCAAGAAAGGAGCCAGCAATAAAATTCATGGCGTCAGATGTCTATACACAAATGTACAGAGTATGGGCAATGAGCAAAGGGAACTAGAGAGTCCTAGAACAAGGAAGCACATTTGCCTTTAAGACGTATCAGGGAGCCCTGGTGGGGAGGGACCCATGACTGATAGGGTACATACTTCTATCCAAAACAGGTAAAAGGTGGCAGTGGGGAGGGATCAGGTAGAACTGTATACTGTATAGAAGGTATACTCCTGTGAGAAAGCCTGGGGACTAGAGAGCATTTGGTGGGGGGAGAGAGTAGTGGAAGCCCTACTGTCTTCAGGAGGAGGAATTTGGTTACATAAGGGATGAAGAGTGGACAGCCAGAGTACTCCAATGGTATCCTCTCAACAATAAATCAAGGGGCGGCGAGGTGGCTCAGTGAGTAGAGCACCAGCCCTGGAGTCAGGGTCACCTGAGTTCAAATCCAGCCTCAGACACTTAATACTTACAAGCTGTGTGACCTTGGGAAAGTCACTTAACCCCAATTGCCCTGCCTGCCCCCCTCCAAAAAGCAAAAAGAGAGTCCCTGATCTAATCAATAAGAAATTAGGTAGACCCCTTGCATATTAGGTAGACCCCTTGCAATGAGCTTGGAGGATGGGTGTCAATCTTGTAGCAATCACAAAGGATGGACCACGACACATGGGAGGCTCTGGGCATTATTGGAAGGAATATCTCAAAGGATGAGACCCTAGTTCCATCGGAATATTTACCTCAGACCACTCTGACAGAAAGAGGAAATGGGAAACAGCTCAACCCTGACACAGAGGCATGATATAATAGCAATGGGATACTTCAGTTATCCAGACTCATGCTGGAAGTCTCTGTGTCAAAGAATGGAGAAAGCGATAGTTCTGTGGCTTGCGCTGACTACAATTTTATCCCTCAAAAGGTCTTTGAGGCAGGAACCAAGCCTCAGCTACAGAGATGAACTGGTTGCTGAAATGGAATTGATGAAAACTTTGGTGGGGAGAGGGGAAAGCGGAATGACTACTATAATTTAGATTTTATGCTAAAGAGAGGGCTGCTGAGCAGTTTGTCATGTACCCTGGATTTGAAGAGAACAGATTTCCAAGGGTTCAGAGGAAGGATAGGCAGAATCTCAGGGCCTAAGGCTTAACCAAGGGATGTCAGCCCAGGTAAGATGAATGAATGAAATTCGAAAGACACAAAGAGAAACAATTCTGATGATGAAGGGAAATAACCAAAAGGGAATGATGGGAATGTGCCAGCTTAGATTTTAAAGACATTTACAAAAGTTAAAAGCAAGGGCAGGCAAATAAGAATGAATATGAAAATATGGTAGCTAAAGAATGCTAAGGACAGCATAAAGGTGGTGGTGGTGGTTGTTGTTGAAGTTATATTAGGTAAAAGAGGAAAATCAAAGAGATCAGACAGCAGAGACAAGGCAGTTACTCAACTAATTTGGCATCGGTTCTCTCTGCCAATGATATTTATCTGGATTAGAAATGACAACTAATGAGTACGTAAACTTTTTTTGCAGCCAAAAAGCCAGTCTCCAGGCCTAGGAAATAGGAACCTAGTGCTAAAGCCACAAGAGCTTTTCAAGGTTATCTGATTCAAACTCCTCATTGTTATGATAATGAAATTGAAGCCCAGATTGGTTTGGACTTGCCCAATGACCAAGCAAGGCTTTAGATTTGGGTCCAGTGAATCCAAATCCAATATTCTTTCCAGTGATAGTCACCTTTGCCCTGGCCTGACAGGTCATATCTTAAACTTTTTGTTCTGTTCTAAGTGCCACATTTTAGGATAGTCAGGTGTAAACTGGAGACTGTCTAGAGGAGCCCAGCAAAGATGGTCAAAGACATCAAGATCCTACTGCATGAAGTTCATTTGGGGTTGCTTCTCCTGCGTTAGAACAAACTTAGATCAGACATGATACGCTGTCTTTAAGCTTGGGAAGGACAGGCATAGTTATGGGACTAATGGTTCATTGCTACTTTTCATAGTATTTCATTTCATTAAGTGTCTTTACTTTGAGTTTTGAATTTGAACCCAGTGCTTTAGCACAGTGCCTGAAACATTGCACACATGCAATAAAAGCTTCTTGACTGTCTGAATTAATTGTGTTTTCTGAATGACAGTAAAAGCAAGCACTTTGGGCAGCGAGTTCATCTGCTGTGGCTTTCGAGTGGAAACAGATGCACAGGGTACAGGTAGTTTTCTGGGAAGATCAATGTGTCCATTGGAGGGTCTACACTAGAAATATGTATAAACTGATACAGAATGAAATAAGTAGAAACAAAACATTTTTGTACAACAAATTTTTAATAATAATAAAGCCAATATTCAGTAACTGTAATAACTAATTATAATAACTCATCTTGATCCATAGAACAAAAAAAATGAAATATATCTCCAATCTCTTGGCAGGGAGGTGAGGGACCATGGTGGCAGAATGTTGTATACAATGGCAGACGCAGACATTGTATCAGTTGTTTCTGTTGAATGATTTTTCTTTGTTATAAGAAAAAATTCAATTAATGGGACAGTGGTAGAGTATCTAGAGATCACTGTGTTAGAAAAACCGAAATGTATCAATAAAACAAATTTTTAAAAAGGGAATAGGCCATACCAGAATAACCTTATTTGATTCCCTCCCCTCGGATTAATGGATTTGTAGATTAGGGAAATGGTAGAAACATAGATTTGGGGGCAGCTAGGTGGCACAATGGATAGAGCACCAGGCCTGGAGTCAGGAAGACTCATCTTCCTGAGTTCAAATCTGGCCTCAGAAACTTACTGGCTATGTGACCCTGGGCAAGTCAACTTCACTCTGTTTGCCTCAGTTTCCTCATCTATAAAATGAACCAAAGAAGGAAATGAAACCACTCTGGTGTCATTGCCAAGAAAACCTGAAATGGGGTCACAAAGAGTCAGACACCACTGAAATGACTAAATAACAAAAAATAAACATAGTTTAACTTGGTTTTAATAAAGCATTTGACCAACTCTTTCATGCTATTCTTGTGGACAAGATGGAAAAGCATGGGCTCGAAAATAATGGATTAGGCACTGCTTGAATGGCTGGACTGGAGAGAAGCCATTAGTGGTTTGATATAAACTTGGAAGGGTTCTTTACTGGAATGCCCTGAGGCTCTGTGCTTGGCCTTGTAACATTTTTCTTTTAATGTTCCATTTCAATTTGTTTTCCCCTTGCCCTGCCTGAATGAGGCAGCTGTGGCTGTGGCCTTATATGTAGCAGGAAACAGGAGGTTAGGGCAAAGGATGAGGTAAGAGTGTGCCTAGGATGTGCCATGATGTTGGAAGATTAGAGAAAAGGGAGAATGTTTTTGTGAAGGTGAATAAGGAGAGAAACTAGGATAGTGATGGGCACAGAGGCAGGCTGCCTCTTGCCCTCCAGTTTTTTTGTGTTGAGGCATTACTAGCAAGGTCACATTCTTTTTGGGCATGAGCCAGACCCAGGGGCAAATGATGAGTGCATAGGAGCCGAGTTGAGAGCAAAGACCAAGATGGGCAAGTCTGGCCAAGGGGGATGCCCAATCAAGGCTGCCATGGAGAGGCAGACAATCCTGAGTCATCTTGAAAGACACACACGCTTGAAGGCCTTGAGCTCCTGAGTTACCTGAACTTTTTGGACCCCAGACTTTTGGGAGATTTTCTCATGAGTGTAGATGTCTTGGGAGCAGAATGTGCTAACTCCTCTGGGAGCTACCAGGAGAAAGAAATTCTGAGGTTTGGAGCAGCTGGCCTGGGAAGGCTTCTCAAGCTGGGCAGAGATTCTAGAGGTCTACTGGTTGCTTTGAAATACCCTCTTTCACTCGCCTTTAGTATTCTGATGGGAGCCTAGCTGGGTACAATGGCCTCTATGCCTGACCTCAGTTGAAACACAACAGGGATAGGCATAGAGATGGGGTTTCCTAGAGAGGGGGGGCATTAGGAGCCAAGAATCTGATTGGCTAAATCTACATGCAACTCCCTAAATTAGGAGAAGGATTGAAAGCCAATGGGCTAAGTCACAGCAGATGCCATAGAGCCTGAGGTAGGCCCTAGGATCTGTGCTTGATATCTCCAAGGAATGGCCTCTTTGTCATGGGTGGTATACATGATACCTAGGGTAACCACTTTCTTGAGAGCACATAATCTGGTCTTTGATAGTGAACAGGATGAGGCACAGCTCGACAGTGCCCCATGCTATTAAATTGTCATTGAGCAGGATTAAGACATAGATGACATGTCTTTCAGATTTGCAGATTATATCAAACTCAGAGAGATAATGAACATATTGGAAAATAAAGTCCAAATACAAAAAAATTGCCAGCCTAGAAAATTTGGCCAAATTTAAGATAAAATATAAAAGGAATAAATAGAAAGTGCTACAATGAGTTAAAAAATCCATTTCACAAAGATGAAATGAAGGTGTATCTAGATAAGAGTTTTCTTAAAAAAGATCTGGGTAGGGGCAGCTAGGTGGCGCAGTGAATAGAGCACCAGCCCTGGAGTCAGGAGGATCTGAGTTCAAATCTGAGCTCAGACACTTAACATTTATTAGCCGTGTGACCTTGGGCAAATCACTTAACCCCAACTGCCCTTCCAAAAAGCAAAAAAAAAATAAAAGATCTGGGTATTGAAGAAATTGTGGTATATGAATATAATGGACTTTCACTGTGCTATAAGAAATAATGCATATGGTGACTACAAAGAAACATGAAAAGGCTTAAATGAACGGATGCAAAGGGAAATAAACAATTTCAAGAAACAATCTACAAAATGATCACAACAAGGAAAATGGAAAGAACAACCATAAAACAACTGAAAATGAATTATAAAAGACAGGCTTGGGCTCAAACACCAAACACAGGAACACAGTTCTGCCTACTCCTTTACAGAGATGTGGAACATTGCATATAATGACCAAAATTTCTTTGATACATTGATCAGTTTTGCTGGATTTTTTCTCTTCCTCTTTTTTGGTTTCAATTCTTTGTTATAAGTGAGTCTACTCTGGGAGGTGGAGGATATAGAAGGAATTTAAAAACAAAAGATATCAATAAAATCTATTTTTTAAAAAAAGAAAGACCAAAGGTGGGGTTTAGCAAACACAATCTAACTATGGGTCAACAGAGTATGCCTTCCTCCCAAATGTAATGCAACCTTAAACTTTATCAAGAGAGGCATAGTGTCCAGAACTAGTGAGGTGATAGTCCTGTTGTAAGTAGTTTACCCTGGTTAGATCACATCTGAAGTATTGTGTCCAATGTGGGGTACCATATTTTAGGAAGTATTTTGATAGGCTAGTGAGTGTCCAGAAGAGGGCAACCAGGATATTGCAGGGCCTTGAAATCATGTCATATTAGGACTGGTGGAAAGAACTTGAAATGTTTATTCTAGAGAAGAGGAAATTCAGGGGGGAGATGATAGCTGTCTTCAAATATTTGAAAGGCTGTCATGTGGAACAAAGATGAGACACATTCTTCTTGGCCCCAGAGGGAAGCACCAAGAACAACTGGTGGGAGTTACAGACAAGCAAATTTTGGTTTGATGTCAGGAAAAACCTTCCAATGAATAGAGCTGTCCAAAAGTGGAATGGACTGTCTCAGGAGGTAGTAGGTTTTCTTGTCACTTGAGATCTTCAATCAAGCTAAATGATTACTTCTGGGAGAAGTTTCAGACAATGTTGTTGTTCAGTTTGGGGTCAAACCTGGAAGATCTCTGAGGACTCCATCAACTCAGATTCTGTAATTGTATGTCTGTAGCTACGTCCTACAGTCACGCCAGCCCAATGGGGGCGGTGGTTTGCCAACGTGTCTCTTATCGTAAGGATAGGGATAGGGACTGAACCAGTGATTTCAGTGATATAGGGAATGTCTGAAAGAGGAAACGGCTTCTATCAATACATGTTGGCACCTTCTCTGTAACTTATAGTCTCTGAGAGTTGCCTAGAGTACAGAGAGATTAACTGATTTGCCCAGGGTTACAATATGTGTCAGAGGCAGGACATGAATCTACATCTTCTTAGCTCTGAGATAGATTTCTAACCCACAATGCCACAGCTGCCTCTCAGAGAGTATGCAAATTTTTTTTGCTTTTATGGCAGCAAGGTCACCACTACTGATGACATGTACCCAAATATAGTTAACAGATACTCATAGCATTTATCATATTTTATCACAATAGCCCTACCTCTAGTTTGGACCACAAACTACATCCTTGCCTTGTAAATAAAACAAATATGTAGTCCTTACACAAAGGCACTTGGTTTGCCCCAGCCACCTATGGTGCTTTGCATATAACAAGTCTTATTAAATTGAATTGATGGATGAGGAAGGTTCCATATATTTCCTAGGTATTTGTGTTTCTTTAAAGTTTGCTCTAATTGTGTAACTTATTTATGAGGCCTTCCCAGATCTGTATTTCTTCCAAGAATGTCCTGGTGCCTTGTCAGATTAGAATTGACCCTAGGTTCCCAAGGGTTGCCAGCAAGATGAAGGTTTTGACAAATACTAACATGTTAGAAAGGCTTCAAGGATAGTCTTGGTGACTATGTTTATTATCTGAGGACCAGCCTAGCAAAGGACAGGATGCTGGTTAATAGGTGGTCAATTCTTTGGCCATGGCAACCCATAAAACAGATCTGAACACACAATGACCCTCAGTCCTAGGTGCCCCCCTTTCTGCTTCCACAGTGATAGTGGTAGAAAGATGGCCAAAGGTGCTAAGAATCAACATTATTTTGGCTGTCTATAAACAGTAATTTAACTACCTATACTGGAAACATGAGATCATGTTTCCAATAACCTTCCCATGGAGGAATTATACCATATCATAATGGACAGTTTTATTACAAATGAAAGGAGACAAGGTGCTCTGGTGGGAATACAGGGTTTGAGGGCAGAAGACCTGGGCTCAGCTCTAGGATTTGCCAGTTACTACCTGTGTGACCTTAGGCAGGTTACCTAATCTCTCTATGCTGAGTTTCCCTCATCTGTAAAATGAGGAAGTTGGATCAGACTGCTTCTAAGGTCTTTTTTTGCTCTAGGTCTGTATTCCAAAAGATATAAGGGAGTTACAGAGGAATGGAAGGATTGCCCATATGTTCTCTTTGGGGGGGGGGCAAATAAGTTTGGGCAGAATTGGTTTTATTGTGTACCTAATGAAGTACATGACAAATCAATATTTCATGGGACAGACAACACTCTGCTCTGCACTCCGGATAATGAGCACAAACAGATTCCTATGAAGATCATTGAAGTTTGTGTGCCATCGTCTCTTGTGAAGGATGAAGAAGTAGAGATAGTCCATGAGAAACTCCAAAAGATCCTCTGAACCAAAGTCAATGTGTACTTGGTGGCAGGATTGGAAAGGTTGGCTTGGACAATGATGATGAAAAAGTTTTGAATCAGCTCTTTTTATAGTCATACTATGAGCTATAGTACAGCACTTAGGCTACACATAGTGGGTTTTCAAATAAATGTTTATTGACTGATTCACTAGTTAGAGCAACAAGTTAAAATCAACACCCAAAGTAGAAGAAAATAGAAAAGTGGGAAGCCAACATTGTGGAGGACTCTTGCCAAGCAATTAGAGCCATGAGAAGCCATGAGAGTCAGCTCTGTCCACAACCCCTCAATGATTCAGAAATACCACTCCAAACCCTCTCTAAACCATCCCACACCCATCTAAAAAACAACAAATACAAAGAGGGAAAATGGAAAGTCACCCATAGAAGGGTAGAGTTGCAATTTCAACTGTTGTTTTTGAAACCACTGTGTCCTGCTGTCCTGGAGTCCCTGAAACTGCATTGACTCTGACACCTGGTATGGATGTCACTCACCTCCAGCATGTCAAATGTGAGCCATCCACCACCTCCTGTCCTTCAGCCTATTTGGATGGAGGAGCCACAAGTCAAGGCTTTCTTTCACCTCATCTCTCAATCCATGTGATGGCCTAGACACATCAGGCTGGAGATACTGAACCCCTATGTGCAGGCTTCAGATACTCAGCAAGGGATCTTCCCCTTCTGTCTCCATCTTCACCTCACCTAGCTTCCCGACCCCAGCACCTGACCCGAGTCCCAGGTTCTCTTCCCAAACTAATCAGAGCCTTATAGAGCTGCCGGGCACCCTTCCAGAACAATGGGCCATCCTTTTGGATCAGGGTCAAACCTGAGGAGAGGGTCATACCTGCCCTCTTTTTCTTGGTTGACCAAAGCTCAGTATATTCCTGATCCACCTTACCCCACCTTGGCAGAAAGTAGCAGCCACATTCCACTCTTCTCCTTCCTCTTTGAAAACAGTCTCCAGTTAGTGACTGAATGCTACTGGGGCTTCTTGCTATGAGCACTCCCCTCTCCTTCCAACAGCACCTCTTATTGACTTTGTCTTCTGGCAACCAGCTGTGCCTCATTGCTTCTTGACTCTGTCTCCTGAAGTTCCCTTGGCAGGATCCCTTAGCTCCCCTTGGTTTGGCTGTTCCACTCTGTCTCCACAGCTGTCACCAGCTGATTCTATGCTGAGCCATCTGCTGGAGCTGTCGTCTGTTGGTGTAGCTTCATCTTCCTCAAAGGGAGTGTTATCACTCTTTTGCGAGACTGCCCCAGGCCAACATGCCTCGGGGATAATCAACACATTTTTCAGCTTTTTAAAAAATCAAACCCTTAGTCACACAAAGGGAACTCTTCAAGAGGCTGTCATGATCTTCCCCACTCATCCCCCCTCATTGATACTTTCCCAGTCTATACTCCTGGACAGTGATAAAAGGGAATACAGTTCTTTCACCTTTTTTCTAGCCTTAAAATTCAGGCTATGTGCCCCCTCCAAAAGCCATAATTCTTGCCAAACCTTTCCAAAATGGAGTACAAACAAATGTAACATTTTTCACCTATCTTTTAAACTCTCATCATGTTCCAGGACCCTAGAGATCTGAGCATGCAAATGACACTAAAGTTTCAATAAGCCTCAGATTCACTCAGTAATTCCAGAGAGGGAAAGGAAGAACTGATGATCTTTGCCCTGCCTCCCTCTTGACTTTTTGCCATAGCAAAAGACCCTTTTCTCTTAGTATCAAGAGTTATTGATCCAGATACCTACTTTCCTGTCTCTATAAAATTTATTGTTGTTTATCTCTATAACTTCTTGATGGGAATGATCTACATAAACATTGAAGGCATTCTTGATGAAAATAGAAGGCAGGAAGAGGGTGTCATTTACAACCTATCCTACAACAAATCACATCTTTGCAAAAATGCAATGAATTGAGGATTGTAGAAAATAGAAGATCCCGCTGTGTCTGTCTGTTGATTATAAAAAAAGCATGTGGCTCGGAAGAGAAATGTAGTTGCAAAAGCTCTTTTCCAACAGTCTGTCTCCTATGCATATGTTAAGATTTGTTGATAGATGTAACCACAGAGGGAACTTTGTTCAGCCAACCTATCTACTATCAAGCAAGTCATTGGGATATATGTGCCCACCAGGGATGTTCACCTCAAGCATGGGAGCTGTCCAGCACTGAGGGCACATGGAAGAGGGATTCCTACTAGAGCAGGTATTCTTAACCTTTTTGTCTATGTGTTTTGGACCCCTTTGGCAATCAGTCTGGTGGAGCCTGTGGATGGACTCGCTTCTCAGAATCATGTTTTTAAATGCATAAAGTAAATTACACAGGATTACAAAGGAAACCATAGGTTACTGAAAGTAAAAATGGAATTTTCCCATCCAAGTTCATGAACCCCCTGAAATCTATTCATAGATCCCTTGGGTGACCCAAGGACCCCCAGGTTAAGAACTCCTGGACTATATATAAGATCTTCATACTGATCACATCAAGCCCAAGAAGTATTCAGACCCCCTTGATGAAATTAACGACAGTTCAAAGGGGAACAACCTGAAGATCTGTAAGGAAAAATGTGATGAAAGAAAAATGCTCTTTGTCTAGCCTATTCCATGCAACTAGAGGGAGAAGCTCATTGAGTTAGTACCAAGTTAGTCCATCAATGTGTATATCTTGGACCAGTGCCAAAGCTGCCCAGTGATGTAGGATGAAGCAAGAAGGTTGGATTGCTTTGGGGAAATTGTGCATTGGTTTCAAGCTGCTCCCTGATATAAAACCCATCTTTTTTAAAACCAATATTCTTCTGGTGATGTGATAGGGCTGTGAATCTTGTGTCCTGGTTTCCTCAGGGACTATGAGGCTTTCAGAAAGAGCCAGACAGGTCAGTAATGCATAAAACAACAGGCATTTATTATGGCACATTTTAACTCATATAAGAGAAGGCATAAGGCTTAACTGGAGGTACCCAGGAGGCCAGGGCATGGGGCAACAAGGATTGGAAAAGAAGGATTTAGCTTAAAGAATGCTACTGGGTCTCAGACACTGGAGGGGTCAGTCCCTAGAGTCTCCAGTACAATGGTCTTCAGGCTGAGGCAGGAGGAGGAGGGTGTGTGTGTATGTATGTATGTATGTATGAGAATTTGTCCTTCAGAGATCCTGCTCCAGGACTTTGCATGCCCGGTTCCTTAAAGCTCTCCCTCACTACTCTTAGTTAAGGGGTTTTTAATCTGGAGTCCACTCCCCAAGGAGTTGGTGGATAGACTTCAGGAGGTTTGTAAACTTGAATGAAAAAACAATTACATTTTCATTTTTAATAATCTCTAACTGAAATGTAGCATTTCTTTCAGCTATTTTAAATTTAAAACATTACTCTAAGAAGTGGCCCCTGGGCTTCATCAGACTGCCAAAGGAGTCCAGGATACATAAAAAAGGTGAAGAACCCTTGGCCTAATTGATGTGTGGAATATCTGGGCTCCTCACCTCTGCCATTAGGACAGCTCAGCTCCTCCTAGTGATCTTGACTAATTCCCTCATCATTTCAGGGAGCAAGAAGCTAGAGAACTAACCAGAGATCAATAATCATTTGGTCCCTGTCTCTGACTTTGTAAGGAGGGAATAGTTTCCAAATGCTTCCTAATTGATTTTTTTTAAAGCATACATAGCTGCTAGGTGTGATCACAAAAGAGTGTGGTTTGTAAGGTGCTTACACAGGGGTATAGAGGTCAAGAATGTGGGTAGGCAAAATGGGGCCGTCTGCAGGAAACCTCCCTATTGGATTACATCTCAGAATTCTGTCAGCAGAGAGCACAGACCACTGCATCTCAGCAGGGCCATAATTGGGAATTCTCATACCCAGGGCAAATTCAGTTGGGGGGAGGGGGCAGATTTACAAACCAAACACCAGGCAGCTTCTACCCCCCCTTCTAGCAGACTGTGTCATGATATGAATACAAATAACATGCTATTTAATTCCCTAGCTAAATAAAACCAATTCAAAGGAAAAACAAACCAAAAAAATTTATACAACACAAGACTTAAGAATGAGAACTATTGGTGTGTCAGGACTGGACGTAAAATCTTCAGCTAATGGAAAGCTTGTATGTCAGCTTCAGATAGGTATATGTGTGTATATCTCCTTTTGTGTGTGTGTGTATGTATATATATATATATGTGTGTGTATATATATGCATATATACACATATATATGTATATATATATGCACACATACATACATATATACATGTATATTTACATAATATATACACATATATAGTTATACACATACATACATATAAAGTTTCAAAAAAATCTTGGTGTGGTTTTCAGAATAAAGCTTAAGACCACACTAAAAGTTTTGGGATACCCTGTATATCATATAAGTATATGTATGTGTTTATGTACATATATTTGTATATATAGTACACATGTACATATATGCATACTTATACATAGAAGGATCTCTTCTGAATCAATCAATAATCATTGATTACACATTTACCACACACCACTCACTATGCTAAATACTAGAGATAAAAAGAAAATTCAAAAGTAGTTGCTCTTTTCAAAAAGCTTGTGTTCTAACTGGGAGACAATGTGTATGTAACAGGGTACAGACAAGTCACACGCAGAATGGATGGAAGATTTCCTTAGCAGGGGAGGAAATAATAAGTGGGTGGAATGGGGGAAATCTCCTGCAGAAGGTGGCCTTTGAACTGAGTCTTGAAGGAAGCTAGGAATTTCAAGATGCAGAGATGAGGAAGGCAAACATTCCAGTCATAGAGCATAGTCAGTGTCAAGGCACAGAGTGGGTCACTGGAGCTATGAGGAACAGTAAGCAGGGGGCTGAAATCCATCCATGAATCCTAGGTTAAAAAGCCCTGATCTAGGTAATGTGTGACTTGAAAAGGAGGTGGGCTGATTCTGTGACCCGATCAAGGGGTATCAGACAGATAAACTAAGTGCTACCCCACTGGTACCCATTGGAATGTTGAAAGGCCTCCATCATGCTGGGTAATACCTTTGTAGCAGGACTTTGTGGGAGAACACAGAGAAGAATATTACTATATGAGGAGCCACAAATGGGTTGAAATCTGCACTACTGAATATCTCAGATCTGTTGTAGGACCTAAGAATTTAAATCTAGTGACTCATAATACAGAATAAAGCTCATTTATTAAAGAGTTCTATTTCTCTTTCCAAAAGTTCCACCACAAATCAACATCTACCCCCTGCAAATGAAGCAAAGCCAACAACAAACTGTAACTGAGTAGGAAAGTGGGTTTTTCACCTTTACCGGCTCGGTAAACAATGTCTGTGGGTTGGATCATGAGTTCATTGCCCAGTCTTCACCAGCCACCTGGTGGCAGCATCTCCAAATTTCAAGTGAAGTGCCTAGGAGCCAATTACTAGCCCCTTGAAGGCTGACCTTGTAAACTCAAGTCCATGAACTAGTGGCAGACATCATAGTATACATTTCTGACTATGAGAGTCTGTCTCTACATATGCCTATGGATAGAGGTCTATGTATGGGTATGTGGATCCAAATCCAGTCCAAGCCATTCCATTGACCTCCATGCTACTGTTCCCTCCCTAGAAGTACAAATGCTGGTCTTTGCCATATGCAGATTTAAAATCACTAGTACCTTATTCTCTATCCCACGGAGTTGCTAATCCCCCAGAACTATGCACAAATGGGTTTTAGAGACCCAATTGTCAACACAGACACCATAGACCTTGGTGGACTAACTCTTTGGATTAAACCCATGCCTTTGGTTCCTGCCTCTTTTCCTGTCATAGAAATTTATTAATGGCATATACTATCTAGGTTACCCACCCCACCACCATCTCCTACTCTCTCTCATTCTTTTTTTTAAATTATGGGGTGACTTATTCATCAATCCCTTTTTAAAAAAACTGACCTCTATAATGCTGTTAACATGAATTCAACTTACAAAAATCTTATTTACACATAACTTGTCAGAAAAAAATATGCATGAGATATGTATATATATCTATATCTGTATATAAATATATTTTTGGGTGCATGCAGTGATGTAGTTCTTTGAAACCTGGATGAATTTTGTATCCTCATTGCTGTAGTTACTCCCTCCAATAGTGCAGATTGGAATCTGTTCTTTTTTCCGCATCCTGTGTTCTAGATCAAGAGATCTAGAACAAGGTCCCTAGCGAGAGCCCCATGCAAATGCCTTGGAGAATTCACATGACAGCATGGACAACAGTTGTGCATAATGGTATATTTATATATGTATATACATATATGTATGTGTGATATATTTACTATTTACATCTATATATGTATATGTGTGTATAGACATACACATATATGCCTGTTGTTTTGTTTTCATTTCTGATTATATGTTGAATCACTTCTAGATTACTGTTTAATCTAACTGCCTCAAGGGTACTTGGGAAGAACCATTTCTGATGTTTCCTTGGGACTGACTGACATTCAGAATTCCAAGTTTATGCCTTGTATTAACATATATAGATGAACACATAGTATGTGTTGATATTGATCATGATTATGCCCTCATTTTACAGATAGGGAAACTGAGCTTAAGAGGTGAACCAACTAATCCAAGGCCATTAGTTAGTGTCAAATCCATTGCTAGAACCCAAGTTCCTCACCTCCTAATGCAGGGCCATTTCCCTTATACCATGATTGTCTCTTTTACATGCAAATATGCTGCTCCCCCGTAGGATGTATGTTCTAGTCTATTTCTGTAGGGATACTGGGACCTATTGGAGTTAGATAGGAGAGTTGATTGTTAAATTTTCAGTGTGAAAAATATGCATATACATACATATATATATATATACACATACCTTAGAAATCATGACAAATCCAGCCTCGATTTTATTGTTTTATTGATTATTTGGACTTAAGAAAGTGGTAGAGAAAATGTTACTAATGCAGATTAAACTTAAAAATGTGCCATCTGTAGATTCCCTCCCCCACTGACAGCTGGTTGTTAAATATTTATCAGCATATCACACACTGTGATAGACTTGTGATAGCACTTTTGAATTTGGTCCCACCCCCATTTGTGGCCAGTGCCATACATTGGCCTGCTGTATGTATGAAGCCATAGGTGCAGTCAGTGACTATGCAACACAGTTTTCTCTGTGTAAAATTTGCTGTTCGGAACAGGAATTAAGCCTATGACCTCGGCCTCATTAGCACTGTGCTCTATCTGCTGAGCTAATTGACCCAGATGAAAATTCTCAGAATGGGAGAATTAGCTAAGTGGTCCTTCACCCTTGAGCATGAGTGTGGAAAAGATGGATTGATTAGCTCATGTTGGAGCAAGAATCAGGTTCCCCATAATTTATTAGCCTTTTACTGAACACTTCCTATGAGAAAAGTGACCTCTGTGGGGCAAGAAAATGCCACCATGGCTAGCTGTGACTGAATTCATCATCCTGGGATCTTCCTGATGTTCTTTGTCATCTAACTGGCTCCCACCTCTAGACACATCCTCCTTGTGACTCTGAAGGGTACACATTAGGATCTCTAGAACCCAGTGTCTTCTTTCTGGTGACCCTTTCCTGAAAGGTGGGCCACACGCCTAGCACTGTGCCCACCATGCTGGTTGATTTGTTGAGAGAGGTCAAAGTTATTTTCATCCTGGGTTGTATTGTCTGATTCTATCTTCTGGAGTCCTGAGTAGAACAGAGTGGCACTTCCTGAGAGTGGTATGAAATGACTGATCTTTGGCCACCTGCTGGCAATGCACTATGCAACATTGATATGTGAACCATTCAGTCTGTGGGCAACTGGGTAATGGGCTGGTTGTGTTCTCTACCTGCTTCTTCCATCCTCTATGGCAAGCAGATCCCTGCCTGTGCAGTGCCGTGGCACTGAGAATTCCTGCCTATGCAAGGCCTATGGCTTGCAAATCCCTGATTGTGCAGTGCTCCATGACTCCCTCAGTCTTTCCAACTCTCCACTGCCATCTCATGTTTAGCCTTCTCACTGAAGGGCCAGGAACAAGAAGGTCAAAGATGCCCCAAAGCAGCTGATTGGTGGGTTACTCTTCATGACAGTAGCTTCTTTGGGTACAGACCTAATCAACTACTGATGATAAAGGTGCCCATCTAAGCAGAATCTCCAGCCTGATATGAGAAACAAAGCTTGAGTGATCCAGACAAAGGACCCACATTCCCAGTGTTTCTTAATAGTCCCTAATAGAAGATTGTAATTAATAGAATCTTTTCTTTTTGACTTTGGTATTCAAAAGAGGATGCTAGTTGGTGGGGATTTCCTGAGGATATGGGCTCCAGCTCATGATTTTCCCTTGTAAATGTTAATATCCAGAACTGAGTCCAGCGCTCCCAATAGCCAAGGCATAATATAGCAGGATAATGATCTTATACCTATAAGCTCTACCTTTCAATTTAGCCTAAGACTGTATTCACTTTTTTGGCTGCTGTGTCACCTTGTTAACTCCCATTGAGTTTACTATGCACTCAAACCCCCAGATCTTTTTCAGACACCTTGCTGTCTCTCCATACCTGCTTCATCTTATGCTTTGAACCCAAGCTTTTAGTCCAGATGCTCCTCTAGGGCAGAGCCTGTTTCCCTCTCATCAGATAGGAGGGATCCTTGAAAACAAGGTCTGTGTCTACCCCATCAGACCAAGGATTCCCTTGGGGCAGGATCAATATCTCCCTCATCAAACCAAAGCCCTCAGATCAGGGATCGCTTCTCCCCAATGAGATTGGTAAATCCCAATGGGTACTGTCTTTGACCCTCTCTACCAGGCTAGTTGATACATGTGCCTTCCCCATCAGACTATTGTCCCTGAGGTCGGGGGCTGAGTCTCCTCTATAAAAATTAGGGCTCCCTATAGGCAGTGTCTGTTTCCTCCATCAAACTAAGATCTCCCTGAGGACAGGGACGGAGCCTCTCACTACTCATAGTGGCCATTCCAAACCTCTTCTTTCCTCTAGCTCTCTCTCAGCACATGTTTCTGCCTTCCACTTTACTATGGAAATTCAGGCCACCTGTCATGAACTCCATCATCTCCCATCCCTCATATCTTTTGATGCCCTCACCGATTCTCTCCTTTGCTCCTGTCTGAGGAAAAGATGGTCTTTCTCCTTGCCAAGGCCAATGCCTCCACTTGTGACTCCAGCCCTTTTCATCTCGCTCGTAGTCATTCCTTACCAACCTCTTTCTCATTTTCAATCTCTCCCTTTCTGCTGTCTTATTGCCTGCTACCTCCATGCTCCGATTTCCAATATCCTCAACCAGCTGTTCTCAGACTTTTTGGTCTCAACAATTGTTCTTGTATTCACCAAATCCGGTGACTTTTTTCAGGCTTCATCCTCCTTGGCCCTTCTCTACCACCAATACTGCTTTCTCCTGGTTTTCCTTCCACCCATTCAATCCACCAAACATGGCTTAACGACCTACTATGTGCAAGGCACTATGCTAAATGCTAGCAAATACATAAAACTTGAATGAAAGAAGGTCTTTGCCATTAAGCAGCTTACATTATACTGGGGGATATAACAAGAAAAACTGAGCAATATGTAGATGCTTATTTAAAGAGAGAGAGAGAGAGAGAGAGAGAGTACCAACAAGTAGGAAAGGCCTCTTGTCGGAAATGGCAATAGTGGAGTCTTGAAGGAAGTCAAGAATCCAAAGAGACAGAAGAAAGGAAGGAATATGTCCCAGGCATGAGGAATTCTAGTCCCTGAAAAGGCATGGAAATAGGAGATGGAATGCTGAGTGGAAATAATAACATGCAGGCCCATTTGGCTGGAATATAGAGTTCATGAATGGGGGAATACACTGAAATAAGCCTGGAACGATAGGCGAGGGCCAGATTGTGAAGGGTTTGAAGTGCCAAGCAAATTAAAAAGTTTGTATTTTGGCCTAGCAGCAATAGAAAGCCATTGAAGTTTCTTGAGCAGGGAAGTGCCAGCATCAGATTGAGCTTTAAAAAAGTATTTTTAGCAGCAATGTCAGATATATTTAACCTGGCGTCCATGGACCCCCAAGTGGTCCATTAATAGATCTCAGGGTGTCTGTGAACTTGGATGGGGAAAATTGTATTTTTACATTAGTATAATTGGCTTCCTTTATAATATTATGCATTTTATTTTATGCATTTAAATATATTGCTCTGAGAAAGGGTCCATTGATTTCACCACACATTACCTAAGGAGTCCATGGCACAAGAAGGATAAGAATCCTTGAGCTCTGCAGAGACAGATCAGAGAGTAGAGAGATTAGAAGCTGAGAATTCAATCAGGAGGCTACTGTAATAGTCCAGATGAAGGGATGGTGGCAACGTATAGAGAGAGAAGGGGATGGATGGACAGGAGAAAATCTATAGAGGATAAGAAAAACTGGCAACTAATTGGATATGGGGCAAGCTAGGAAGAAAAGTTGAGAACAACATCAAATCTTGGGCTGTGGGTGACTGAAAGTATGGTGGCATCCTCAGTATAAATAGGGAAGTTTCTAGGGAGAGGTGGGATGAAGGTAGAAAATAGAGTTCCATTTTGGACATGTTGAGTTTGAGATGCTTCTGAGACATTCAATTGGAGCTCTCATAAGAGAGGTTAGGACTGAATATATACATCTGTGAGTCATCTGTATAAGAATGATAATGGAATCTGTAGGTGCTTGTGAGAAAGAGGAGGGCCTCGGACAGAGTCTTGGGGAGATACACAACATAGGTAGTATATGGGGTGCAGAGAGATTAGGCAAGTAGGTAAAGAAGCAGGAGAAAGTGGTGTTAGAAAAATATGGGAATGAGAGAGCAGAGAGAGGAGTAGGGCAACAGTGTACACAGCTGGAGAGGTGAAGACTATGAGAATAGAGAAAAGGTCATAGGATTGATCAATTAATAAACTGTAGTAAGCTTGGCAAAAGCAGTTTAAAGTGGTCAGTGGTTGAAGTTGGAAGCCAGATTGCAAAATATTGACAAGTGAAGGAGAGAAAAGGAGAATGGAGGTTATAGGTTTGTCTGGCTATCTATCTATCTATCTATCTATCTATCTATCTATCTATCTATCTATCCATTCTGTCTATCTATCCATCTATCTATCCTGTCTGTCTATCTATCTATCTATCTATTTTTCTTTCTTTCTTTCTTTCTATCTATATATCTATCTGTCCATCTATCCATCCGTCTATCTATCCATCCATCCATCCATCTATCTATCTATCTATCTATCTATCTATCTATCTATCTATCTATCTATCCATCTATCTATCTATCTATCTATCTATCTATCTATCTATCCATCTATCCATCTGCATGTCTATCTATCCATCCATCCATGCATCTATCTATCTATCTATCTATCTATCTATCTATCTATCTATCTATTTATCTGTCTATCTATCCTGTCTATATATCTATCTATCCTGTCTATCTATCCATCTATCCTGTCTGTCTGTCTATCTGTCTATTTATCTATCTATCTATCTATCTATCTATCAGGGTTTGGCTGTGAAAAAGAGGTGAGACAGGAAGATAGCTTGAGGGGATGGAAGGGTCATGTGAGGGTTTTTTTTAAGAATATGAGAGAATTGTAGAACATGGCAAATGCAGAAATGTGTTTTGTATGATCTCATGTATAATGGGTATTGTAATTCTTACTTTTTCAATGAATGAGGGAGGTGGTGGAAGGAGAGAGAGCATTTGGAAATAAAAATAAAAATAAAATTAATTAAAATGGGAGAATTGGATGTATCTATAACCACCAGGGAAGGAGTCAGTAAATATAGAGACTGAAGACTGGAGAGAGAAAGTGATTAAAGGGACAAGTTTTAAGAAGGAGTAGGAGGGGCTAAGGTCAATGAGGAGAGGAGTTGGCTTTGGTGTGAGGAGAATGGAGTTGAGGAGTAATGGGGAAGAGAATGGGGGATGCTATCAAAGGAATTTGAGGGAGAGCTTTGGAGGTAGCTAAAAAGGAGGCCACAGCAGATAGACTCAAAAGAAGTTGAGAACCTATATTGACAGGGAAAAGAGTGAGAATAGTGAGGAAACACAAGAAGAGAAAAGATTTCCAATAGACATGGAGGAGAGTGGGAGAGAGAGCCAATTAGACCTCTTTTGCAGGTTCTTCACACACCTTTCTGGAGCCCCCACCCACCTACCCAATAAGGGTATATCCCAGAACTCATAGAATCACAGAATTTGAGATTCAAAAGGGATTTCAGTGTCCATTTAGTCTAACCAATATCCAAAAGGAATCCCCATTACAATACACTTAACAGGTGGTCATCCAATTTCTGCTTGAAGACCTCCAAGAACAGGGAACTCACCACCTTTGAGGCAGCCTTTCTACTTTTGGACACCTCTCATAGCCAGGAAGTTCTTCTTGACATCAAGGTTAAATTTTGTCTCTGTGTTACTTTACCCATCACTCTGGATTCTGACCTCTGGGGCCAAATAGAAAAAGCTTAACCCCCCCTTCCACATGATGGCCCTTCAAATCCTTGAGGACAGCTAGCATATTCTCCCTGAGTCCTCTCTTCTCCAAGTGAAATATGCCCAGTTTCTTCAACCAATCCTCATATGACTTGGACTGAAGGCCTTTCACTATCTTGGTTGCTCTCCTCTGAACACTCTCCAGTTTATTTATGTCCTTCTGAAATAATGTCTGAATTGAACATAATACTCTGGATGAGGTCTAATGAGACCAGAATGCAATGGAACTACCTCTTTATTTCTCAAAGCCCCTCTAAATTCAGCCATTTAGACCTTTGGCTGCCACATCCCATGGCTGACTCACATTGAGTTTGTAGTCCTCTAAAACTTCCAACTCTTTTTCAGAACAACTGCTGTCTTTCCACACCTACCCTTCTTATACTAGTGAGATTGATTTTTCATACTCAAGTGCAAGACTTTAAATTAATCCTTATTGAATTTGATCTTATTAAATTCAGCCCAGTGCTCTAATCCACCAAGATTCTTTTGAATCCCAACTCTGTCATCCACTGTGATAGCTATCTCTTCTAGCTTTGCATCATCTGTAAATTTGATGAACATACTACACTGTTTATGCCTTTATCTAAGTCATTGATAAAAATATTAAATAGCACAGATCTCTGGGACACTCCACGGGAGACCTGCCATGTTGCCACTGAATCATTTACAACTACTCTCTGAGTATACCATACTTTTGTATCATTTTTCAGATATCAGATATTGTATCAGACTCTTTGTGACCCCATTTGGGGTTTTCTTGGCAGAGATACTAGAGTGGTTTGCCATTTCCTTCACTAGCTTATTTGACAGATGAGGAAATGGAGGCAAACAGGGTGAAGTGACTTGCCCAAGGTCACACAACTACTAAATATCTCAGGCTGGATTTGAACTCAGAAAGAAGAGTCTTCCTGACTCCAAACCCAGCACTCTGAATATGACTCTTCAGTAACATCTGAATCTACATGATAATATTATTGTCTAATACATTTTTCTTCATTGTTTTCAAAAGAATAGCATAGTTTCTTCAAAACTTTGCTTACATCTAGGTAAATCATATCCACTACATTCCCTTCATATTCTAGGACAGTGATTATAACAAAAAGAGTTGAGGTTAGCGTGACAGGACGTGTTCTTGATGAAAAAGAGGGCTGTGACCTACTTTGCTTTGTCAGAGAGGACAAGATTAGGAGTAATGGATGGAAATTGTAGTGAGGTAGAGTTCTGCTTCCTGCTGGGGAAAACTTTCTAAGAGTGATGGCTATCCAAGAGTGGAATAGGTTGCCTTGGGAGGGAGTGGCTTTCTCTCACTAATGGTGGTCAAGCAAAGGCTAGAGGACCACTTGCTAGCCATAGGGTAGAAGGGATTCTTGTTGGATTAAAAAATCTCTGAGTTCCCTTGAAGCTTTGAGACGCTGGAAATCCTCCTGACTCTGCTACGTACTAAGTGTAGAAATTTGGGTAAGACCTCTCGGGGTCTCTATAAAATGAGGCAGATGGAATAGATGGTTTCCAAGGTGCATTTTGGCTTTGAATCCTATGATACCATAGCCTCTCTAGACCTCAATTTCCTTTTCTATAAGGTGAAAGGATTTGAGGTAGTGTAGTGTTTACTTGGTTAGTGGTCAAACTTGGTTCTGTGTAAGATGAAGGTATTGGACTACACCATCTCTAAGGACTCTGTAGCTCTAGGTCCTATGTATGAATTTCCTTCACAACCTGTCTCCGTTCTATGTTTTTAGGCTGATTAGACTTCACTTTAGTCCCTCCCCCATTCATTCATGAACTGTTCCCTGTATACAACATTTGCTCTCCCACCTCCATGCCTTTGCATGGCTCCCAGGTTGTCTCCCATGCAGGGAATGTATTCCTTCTTCACCCCTGCATCTTAGAGTTTCTAACTTCTAATTTCACCTTATTTGGCACGGGGCATTCTTATCTTTTCTGGTTTTGAGTCTTTTTCTCCACTCCCCATATGGTACTTGGGCTTTATTTTGCATTTATTTCTAGATGGGCAGATTGTTTTCCCCTCATAGAATGGAAGTCCTTTGAAAACAGGGACCTTTTCAGTTTCCATATTTGTATTCCCTGTTCCTAGCACTGTATCTTGATGCCTAGCAGGGGCATAAATATTTGTTGAATGAACATAGGATTGAATGAATAAATGAATGAATTGAACCTTGAACAATTTGTAGTCATGTCTTTACCATCAGAGCTCCCTTAGGGTAGGGGGTCATATCTCTCCCTAGAATGAAATGCAAGTAGGGGGAAGGAAGCACTACTTGCTGCTCTCCAGGCCCTCCTGTCTCTTAGCCCGAATGCCTGGGTCCATTTTTCTAAGGGGCTTTTAAGTGAGACCCACAAGAGGGCGCTCATTCCACATCCAGCCCCTCCCTATACTCTTTTAGACCATCCTTCCCTATTGCAGGTAAGGCCGGGGTTAGGCGGACACAGGCTTGAGAGGGACTTTGGGCTTGGCAGGAACCCAGTGCTTGAGGGTCCTGGCCCTGGCTAAAGTGAAAATTAGGCTCTGACTTGACCTCACTCCTCCCTGTGCTATGCTACCCTGCACTGCTTCCTCTGTGGGGCCCAACCCATTGGGTACAGCACAGTCTATCCATTCCACAGACTAACTTGGCTCTGGCTCCACCTTGGACAGCCCTTGCCCTACTCATCCTCTGCTCTGGCCAGCCCACTAGCCAGCCAGCCCTGCTCCCTGTTCCTTGCTCTGTAGAGCCCTAGGCGAGCTTAATGGTACCACTTCAACAGTGTATAGCCTAAAGCCACCCTCCCCTTGCAGAGCACCAGGCTGGCCCCCTTCCAGATGCACAAAGCTTTGAAGGGATCCCTTCTGCATCCCCACCAGCTCCTCAAGCCAGCCCTTCCCTCTCTTAACATCTCACATCGCACATGTGCCCTTCTTTTATAAATACGGAGTTGAACTAAATGGTCTCTAAGGTCCTTTCCAGGTCTAATATTGTAGGGTTCTAACCTCACTCTCCCCTTCTATTGTGCCTCAGTTTCACTCCTCTGTGGAATGAAGGGGTTGGTTTAAATGGACTCTAAGGCTTTTTCCAGATCCCAAACTTTAATATTCAAAGTTCCTACTCCCACTCCCCACCTCTATCATAGGAAACTGTCTCTCAGTCTGTTTAAATAAAAAGAGGGGACTGGACCCAAAGCACTTTGACATTGTGGGATTCTAATGTCTTACTCCCTTTCTCTGTGCTTCCATTGGCCCCTGCATACCACAAGGGACAACTAGATGGTCTATGATGCCCTTTCAATTCTAGCAGTCAATTGCTTAAGTGACCCTTCCCTTCCCTTCCCCCTATTCAGTAGGTCCCTCTCCCCCTTGCCCCGGTCTAGTTCCTCAGAATTTAACCCCATAGGACTAAGCTCTAGAGCTAGATCTGCCTATGGTCACACAGGGAGGATCCTCTGAACCCCCAAGGTCACCATTCTTTCCACTTATACCACACTTTACAGGTACAAAATCAACATCAAATTGATGACTTGTTTCAATTCCTTCCACTCTCAATCTTTTCTGTTGTTGCAATCTATTAGATGACTGTCCAGGCTCTACTTACTTGACTTTGCCCAGGGTCTCACAGCTAGTAAATAGCCAGGGGGGATTTGAACACAGGTCTTTCTGAACAGACCGCCACTCTAGTCATTAAAATATATTACATCTTTGGTTTTATTTTGGACCACACATCAAATGGTGGTCTTCTGTGGCTCTTAAAGGTGTCTTCACTCTTCCATGTTTGACACCTGCCACTGTTGTGGAATCTCAGTAACATGGGCCTGCCTAGTTTGTCCTCTCCTTCTTTACCTAGAGTTCTTAACCTCTGGTCTCTAGACTTGTTTTAAAAATATTTTGATCACTATATTTCAACATAATTAGCTTCTGGTTTAATCTTCTGTATTTTATTTGATGCATTTTAAAACTTTATTCTGAGAAGGGGTACATAAGTCTCACCAGAGAACCTTCAGTACAAACAAAAAGATTGAAAACTCCTTCTGTAACAACTCACAGCATCACCCAGTATGTGGCGTTAACAAATCTCCTCCAGGTTTCAACTCCCACCAGTGTGGGGTACTGTGTTGCTCTCAGGCATGGTTAAACCCTTTTCCAGAGTAAATTTTTCTACACTGTAAGATCACAGATCTAGATCTGGGAAAGACCTCAAAAGCAATCTAGTTCAAGTCTTTAATTGGACAGATGAGGAAACTGAGGCCCAGGGAGATGAAGAAGTCATTGCCCAAAATCACAGTGGTAGCAAGCATTAGATGTGGGATTTGAACCCCGGTTTATCACTCTTTCCACAGCACCATGATGCTCAGTCATTGTCATTAAAGCAATATTGTTATCAGATGGCAGTAAGTTGTAGTCGATAGAGCCAGAGGACTTGGAGGACCTGGGTGCTAAAGCCCTCTTCAGGTACCACCTAGCGTTACTTAATTTCTCTGGATGTTAATTTCCTCATTTATCAAATGGGAGAATAATAGCATCCAACTTCCAGAGTTACGAGCATGAATGAGATAATAAATGTATAGTGCAATGCAAACCTAGGAGACTGCTAGATGACACTGCAGTGGATAGAGCACTGGGCCTGGAGTCAGGAAGACCTGAGTTCAAATCTGATCTCAGACACTTACAAGCTATGTAACGCTGGGCAAGTCACTTCTCCCTGTTTGCCTTAGTTTCCTCATCTGTAAAATGAGCTGCAGAAGGAAATGGCAAACCACTCCAGGATCTCTACCAAGAAAATCCCAAATGGGGTCATGGAGAGTTGGACAGAACTGAACAATGATGATGCAAACCTAATGTTAGCTGTCATTATTATTATCATCTGCTAAGTCACAGATGGGTTGCATTTTACCCTAGGCTGTCAAAATAATGTCTTTCTGTTTTATCTATGTTAAAAATAGTCAAACCCATCAATTCAACAAATATTTCCCTGAGGCATCTAGTAAGAGCCAGGTAATGTGATAGACACTGGGGATAGAAAAACAAATGAAACAATTCCTGCCCTCAGGGAGCTTACATTTTGCTAAGGGCTACATAGCAAGATGGGTAGAGTATGGGACTTGGAATCAGGAAGATCTGGCTTCAAGTTCTGCCTCAGACTCCATCAAGGTGTGTGTAACACACTGAGCAAGAACCCTCTGAGCCTGAGTTTCCTCATCTGTTAAGTGGAGGGGGGTCAGGCATCATGTTACCTAAATTACTTTCCAGCTCCAAATCTATGATACTATGGAATGATATGTATACACAGATTAAATAAATATCAAGTAATTTCTGGAGGAGGAGGAGAATGCTAACAACTGGGGCTAGGTGGTGGGGTTGGGAAGGGAGTGAGAAATCAAGGAAGGCTTCTCACAGGTAGTGACACCCAAGCTGAGGCCTGAAGAAAGCTAAGAATTTCAAAATCCTATGGTAAGGAGAGCTTTCTAGGTATGGGGAACACAGACTATATATAGCCCCAGAGTACTGAGGTCAGGGAACAGCCAGGAGACTTGCCTTGGTCTCTTGTTTTGCCTGACTACCAGTGAATAAAAAAAGATTTATTTTTTTAATCACTGTATTTTGTTTTTATATCACTTAATTTCACTCCCTGTCTCCCCTCTCCTCCCCTCCCTGAAAAACACAAGGATCCAGGGCTTTTAACAAAGATTTTTTTTGTGGTTTTTTTTGAGGAGCAATTGGGGTTAAGTGACTTGCCCAAGGTCACATGGCTAGTAAGTGTTAAGTGTCTGAAGCTGGATTTGAACTCAGGTCCTCTTGACTCCAGGGCCAGTGCTCTATTCACTGCACCCCCTAGCTACTCCCAAAGGTTTTTTAATACAAAGGAAGAAGAGGGAGAAAAACTTCAGTAATAGCAATAAATACATTGATACAAAATCTGACATTGTTTCCAACCTGTGGATCCCACCCCCACTGCCTCTGCAAAGAGTTTGGGGGAAGTAGCTTCTCCTAGCTCCTCTTTGGGGCCAAGTTTGGTTTTTGTAACTTTGTAACATTTATTTTTGGTTGATTGTCATTGTTCTTTCCATTTCCATTGTGGAAGCCATTGTGTATATTATTTTCCTGGCTCTACTTCACTATGCGTCAGTTCGTGTACATGTTTCCATGCTTTTCTATATTCACTGTAGTTGTTTTTAAAGCAGTGTTACATTCTATTATAGCCAAGAACCACATTTTATTTAGTCACTCCCCGATCAATGGGCATTGACTTTGTTACCAATTCTTTGCTATCACATAAAGTATTGCTATAAATAGCTTGGTGTATATGAAGATTCTTTTTGTCAATAACCTCTTTGGGGCATATGCTTACTAGTCTTGCTTGACCTCTAGGTCAAAGAGTATGGACATTTAAGCCACTTTATCTGCATAATTCCAAATTGTTTTCCAGAATGGTGGTAGTAATTCACAATGCCACCAATGATGATACATATATGCTTATCTTTCTACAACCCCTCCAATGCTGATTATTACCATATTTTTTCATCTTTGAAAATTTACTAGGTACAAGGTAAAACCTCAGGGTTGTTTTGATTTGCTTTTCTTTCATTATTAGTGATTTGGGACTTCCTTTTATATTGTTGTTACTAGTTTGCAATTCTTTTGAGAATTAGTTCTTTGTACCTTTTGGCTACTTCTCTTTTGGAAAATGACTTCTGGTTTTACCCATTTCTGTCAGTTTCTATGTATCTTAAATACCAAAACCTTTTAAAGAGATATTTGAAAAAGACTTTTCCCTAGTTGATCAATTCCCTTCTTACCCTACGTGTACGAATTTTGTCTGTACAGAAGATTTTCAATTTCATGTCATCAAAATTATCTACTTATCTTTTGTAATTGCCTATATCCCACTATCCTTGTATCTCCTACTATAGCTGTGAAAGGTACATGATCGCATTCTCTTCTAATTTTTTTGTGTGATCTTTAATCTTAAGGTCATGTATCCATTTTAAACTTATTATGGAGTATGGTGTAAGGTGCCTAATTTGTGCTAGACTGTTTCCCAGCAGTTCTTACCAAGTAGGGAGTTTACTCCTGGGTAATTTATATTTTGGGGTTTATCAAATGCTGGGTCATTAAGTTCTATTACTTCTGATTTGCTCTTTTTAGTCTATTCCATTTATCTATTTTAAAAACATAAACAAATGGTTTTGATGATTGCTGCTTCAGAATAAGTTTGAGGTCTGGAAGTGATTCTAAAAACAATTACAATAATAATGACTAAGATTTGTATGATGCTTTAAAGTTTGCAAGTTACTTTATAAATATTATCTCATTTGATCCTCACAACAACCCTGTGAGGTAGGTACTATTATTCTTCCCATTTTACAGAGGAGGAAACTGAGGCAGATAGAAGTTAAATGACTTACACAGAGTCAGACAGTTAGAAATTGTCTAAGGCAGGATTCAAATTCAGGTCTTCCTAGCTCCAAGCCTAGTGCTCTATGCATTGAACCATCTAGTTCCCTTCATTTCTACCTTTCTTCATGTTTTTTTTTCCTTGACATTCTAACATCCTTCATTTCTGCAAAATAAAATTTATTATTTTATCAAATATATGAGGTATATCTTTAGTAGTATGATTAGTATAGTATTAAATCCTTGATTTCTTTAAGGAACACTTTGCAATTGAATCTATACAAATTAGAGTGTGCTTTAGTAGACCAACCCTCAAATATTTTGTGTTTTGTAGTTATTTGGAATAGGTGTTTCCCTTTCTTTCTTTTCTTTTTTCTTTTTGCTTTTTGGAGGGCAGTTGGGATTAAGTGACTTGCCCAAGGTCACACAGCTAGTTTTTGTGTTAAGTGGCTTGAGGCCAGATTTGAATTCAGGTCCTCCTGACTACAGGGCTGGTGCTCTATTCACTGTACCACCTAGCCACCCCAAGGTTTTTCCTTTTCTATAACTGCCTCTTGCATTTTGCTATTATTGTGTAGAAATGCTGTTATGTTTTGTGAGTTTATTTGATAGTCTGCAACTTTGCTGATGCTATTGTCTCACTGAGTTACTTTGCTGATTCCCTAGGATTTTATAAGTGAATCATCATGCCATTCGCAGATAGGGAGAGCTAAACTGCATCCCTTTGAATTAATGAAAAGTTAGTTTTCTGGACAAAAAGTTAGTTTTCTGGATGAAAAGTTAGTTTTCTGATCTTGTTTTCTTGGTTGCCATGCAAGGGGACATAAATGCAAGGGGACACTGACTAATCACAGTTGGGACATGAAGAGCACATAGGACCTCCCTGTATTTTGTTCCTAATGACAATCCAAGATGAGGAGCAGCATAGGGAAAAAGTTTTTATCTGCATCCTGGGGTCCTAAAAAGTGCACAGAAAGTTGTGATTAGAGGCACAGTGACCATCAAAGGAAGGAAGTGAGTTGGTTTTGATTAAGTTCTCAGGGATGGATTGAAGATGTGACCCCCGGAGCTGTCAGGAGAGCAGGACTGACTGTTCAGTGACTGACAACTAGTCAAATAGATCAGTAAAAGAAAAGAAAGGCTAGCCAGGAAAGAGATAGTCAATTTAACAGTTCTAGGTTCCCTCAGAGATTTGTTGCTGTTGTTAGGATCTGAACAAAACCAGTCCAAGCCCTAAAGACCATGTGTTTAGTCCCCTGCTCTTGCTGGAAATGGAAGATTCCAAGTTCAGGGGTCAAGAAGGACAATTACTGAAAGGATACTGAGAGAGCCTACTGAGAGGAATCAGTTGGTATTTTTTTTTCTTTTTTAAACATCTTTTGTTCTTTTTTATTTTAATAAATTTTATGTTTATTTTTAGTTTATAACATTCATTTCCACAAGATTTTGTGTTTCAAATTTTCTCCCCATCTGTCCACTACCCACCACCCCAAAACAGTGATCTCACTGAATGCCCCCTCTTCTCTGCTCTCTCCTATATCCTCCTCCATCACCCCTCTGACTTTCCAGTAAGGCAAGATGGATTTCCATATCCCAGTGCCTGTATATCTTATCTCCCAGTTGCATGTAAAAATAATAATAATAATAATAATATTTTTAAACATTTGATTTTAAAACTTTGAATTCCAGATTCTTTCCCTTCTTCTCTCATCACCCACCCTTACTGGGAAGATAAGCAATTCAATATAGGTTGTACATGTGTAGTTACGCAAAACATTTCTGTAGTGGATATATTGTAAAAAACGGACTATATTTCCCTCTATCCTATCCTGCCCCCCATTTGTTCTATTTTCGACTTTGACCCTGTCCCTTGTCAAAAGTGTGTGCTTCTAACTACTCTCCCCCATAATCTGCCCTCCCTTCTATCACCCCACTCTCTTATCCCCTTCCCCCCTAATCTCCTGTAGGGCGAGATACCCTATTGAGTGTGTATGTCATTCCCTCCCTAAGCCAAATTCAGTGAGAATAAGGTTGACCCATTCTCTTTTGCATTCCTATTTCCCCCCTCCATTATAACAGGTTTTCCCTTGCCTCTTTTATATGAGACAATTTATTCTGTCTTTCCCTATCTCCTCTCATTATATTCCTCTCTCACCTCTTAATTTTATTTTAAAAAATACCCTCCCTTCCTATTCAATTGATCCTGTGCCCTCTGTCTATGTATACCTATACACATATATACACACACTCACGTATGTATTCATATGCACATATACCCTCCGATATAGACATATAAATGTATGTATACATATATATATATA
>CM053582.1:22796392-22840229 GCA_028627135.1 Pseudochirops cupreus
CTGGTGGAGGCGCTCTGGCTGCGGTCTCCTCCTCTCTCTCTCTCCCATGATCTTTCTTTTCCCCAAAGAAGGAATCAAGGGTTTGGGTGCTGTTCTTACTTTGCTTCTTATGCTTGTTCTTACTCATGGTTGTACAGTCCGTGATTTTTTTTTTAAATCTCTGTGGGGCTCTGCTTCCAGAAGGGAAAGCTCTGTCCCAAATCACTGGGGTCCTCCCGGCTGCCGTAGCTCTCAGGAAGGTGCTGGGACCCTTCCTACTTACTTCTGGCTTATTGGATAATGAAGACTCCAAGACCGAGGCCCAAGATGGCGATCCCGATGCAGGCCGCTCAACGTGAGAGCACTGGCCTCAGAACAATCGCTTAGTCCCCCTGCTGTCTGCAGGCCACGGGCGGGAAGCTGCAATGCAGAGGCGGGTGCAAACCTCTGCCTTTCACTTTTCCACTCTGGAGGCCTTTTGGCTGGACCACTTTACTCTCCTAATTTCGCAAGCTCCACTGACCTAGTTCTGAACGCTGCTCGCAGCTGCTGCTAATCCACTCACCAGAGAGGCTCCTCTGCTCCTCCCATCCAACCGCCCCTGGGGCACAGCCGCGGCTTCAGGCCAGGCTGGTTTCGGTTCGCAGTGCTGATATGGTTCCTCATAGCTGAGCTGACTTTAGTGGGAAGTATCTTTGTGTGTGTTTTGGAGTTCTAGGATTGGTTTAGAGTCCTATTTCATGGGTATTTTGGGGTGGCTATGTGAGAGCTGCGATATGTTGCTGCTGCTACCTCCATCACTTTTTTTGAAACAATTTTTTATTTTTTATTTTTAAAAGTATTTTATTTTGTCTAATTATATGTAAAGACCTTTCATTAACTTCCATTTTTACAAAATTTTGAGTTCCAAATTTTTCTTTTTCCTTCCCTCCCCTCCCCCCTCCTTTAAACATTAATCAATTTGATAGAGGTTATTTATGTGCCATCATGTAAAACACATTTCCATATTAGCCATGTTGTGGAAGAAGAAACAGACTAAAAGGGAGAAAACACAAAAAATAAAGGAAGTGAATATAGTATGGTTTGATCTGCATTCAGAGTCCATCAGTTCTTTCTTTAGATGCAGATAGAATTTTCTTGTTTTTTAATTGATTTGTTTATTTACTTTTAGCTTACAAGATTCAGTTCCACAATCCCTTGAGTTTAAAATTTTCTCCCCTCCCTCTCCTCACCCCCCACCCATGGCGGCATGCAATCAAGTATAGAATCTGCAAATACTTTCACAATGGATGTTAGTCTGATTGTATAGAAGGGTTGTAACCAATGGAGTAAACAATGGAAAAGAAGAAACAAAACCAGACATGGAAAAGAATGATAGCATGTAGATTGCTTCAGTCTCCATTTAAACTCTGTTCTTTCTAGATCTTTCTCTGAATGTAGACATCTCCTTCCATCCTGAGACTTGTAGAGTTGTCTTATAACTGTGCGTTGCTGAGAAGAGTTTAGTTTATCAAAGTTGGTCATCACACATACAATGTGCCTGTGATTGTGTGCAAATTTTTCCTGGTTCTGCTCTTTTTACTTAGCATCAGTTTGTATAAGCCTCTCCAGGTAAATATGAAGTCCATCTCCTCCTCATTTCTTATAGCACAACAGTTTTCCGTTACATTCATATACCACAACTTGTTTAGCCATTCCCCAATTGATGGGCATCCCCTTAATTTCCAGTTTTTTACCACCACAAGGAGAGCTGCAATAAATATTTTTGTATATATGGTTCTTCCTCCCACTTCTATGATCTCTTTGGGATACAACCCCAGAAGTGGTATTACTGGGTCAAAGGGTATGCAATTATTTATAGCCCTTTGGGCATAGTTCCAGATTGCTCTCCAGAATGGTTGAATTAGTTCACAGCTCCACCAATAATGCATTAGTGTTCCAATTTTTCCACATCCTCTCCAGCATTTGTCATTTTCCTGTTTTGTCATCTTAGCCAATCTGACTGGTAAGATGTGGTACCTCAAAGTTGTTTTGATTTTCATTTCTTGAATCAATAGTGATTTAGAGCATTTTTTTTCATATGCTTATAGATATGTAGATAGTATTTTCCATCATGAGTCTTTTGGAATTGTCTTGGATCATTGTAATGCTGAGAGGAGCCAAGTCATTCATAGTTAATCATAAGCACTATGTTACTATGTACAATGTTCTCCTGGTTCTGCTTATTTCACTTTGTATCAGTCAGTGTAAGTCTATCCAGGTTCTTCTGAAATCCACTTGCTCATCATTTCTTTCTCTTTTTTTTCGTTTTCAATATTCATTTTATTAGATTTTGAGTTCCAATTTTTTCTCCTCCCCTCCCCTTTTTCCTCCCTAAGATGGCATGCAATCTGATATAGGTTATACATGTACAATCATATTAAACATATTTCCACACATTAGTCATGTTGTGAAAGAAGAATTAGAACAAACAGGAAAAGCCGCAAGAAAGAAAAAACAAACCAACAAAAAAGAGAAAATAGTATGCTTCAATCTGCATTCAGACTTCATAGCTCTTTCTCTGGCTGTGGATAGCATTTTTCATCATGAATCTTTAGGAACTGTCTTAGATCTTTGTATTTCTGAGAAGAGCTAAGTCTATCAAAGTTGGTCATTGCACAATGTTTCATCATTTCTTATAGTGCAATAGTATTCCATTACAATCATATTAATGCAGCTTGTCCAGTCATTCCCCGATTGATGGGCATGCCCTCAATTTCCAATTTTTTGCCACCACAAAAAGAGCCACTATAAATATTTTTACACATGTAGGTCCTTTCCCCATTTTTAGGATCTTTTTGGGATACAGACCTAGCAGCAATATTGCTGGATCAAAGGGTATATACATAGCTTGATTGCCATTTGGGTATAGTTCCTAATTGCTCTCCAAAATGATTGGATCAGTTTGCAACTCCACCAATAGTGTCCCAGTTGTCCCACATCCTCTCCAACATTTATCATTTTCCTTTTCTGTCACATCAGCCAATCTGATAGACATGAGGTGGTACATCAGAGTGGTTTTAATTTGCATTTCTCTAATGAAAAGTGAGTTAGAGAATTTCTTCATATGACTATAGATAGCTTTGATTTTTTTTTTCAATTCTATTTAGTATTTTATTTTCCCCCATTTACATGTAAAAACAATTTTTAACATTCACTTTTAAAACTTGGAGTTCCAAATTCTCTCCCTTCCTCCTTCCCCCACCCCCCCAATTGAGAAGGCAAGCAATTTGATATAGATCATATATGTGTAGTCATGCAAAACAAATCCATAATAATCATATTGTGAAAGAAAACCTAAACAAAAACCTTAAGAAAAATAAAGTGAAAAAAATATGCTTCAGTCTGTATTCAGATACCATCAGTTCTTTCTCTGGGGAGGGATAGCATTTTTCATCATAAGTCCATCAGAGTTGTCTTGGATCGTTGTATTGCTGAGAATAGCTAAGTCATTCACAGCTGATCATTTTACAATATTGCTGGTACTTTGTACACAATACATTTCATTTTGTATCAGCCCATGCAAGTCTTTTCAGGTTTTTCTGAGAGCATCCTTCTAATGATTTCTTATAGTGCAGTAATATTCCATCATAATCACATACCACAACTTATTCAGCCTTTTCCCAATTGTTGGTTATACTCTCAATTTCTAATTCTTTGCCCCCAGAAAAGGGCTGGATAGCTTTGATTTCTTCACCTGAAAATTGCATGTTCATATCCTTTGACCATTTATGAATTGGGGGATGGGATAGCTCCATCATTTTGGGCCCAATGGAGCCAGCGTAGCACCCAGTGGTGGCCATATGAAACAAGGAGAAAACAATACTATACACTGTACCCATGTGCCTAGCAGAGATGACACACATGGCAGAGATTGAGTTCCAGGTGAGAGCAAGACAAGCAGGAATAGCATGATGGCAACCCTATAAGACATCAGAGATTCCACTGTGTCAGAGGCATGATTTTTTGTTCTGTGTGTATGCTCTGGCCACATATGTTCCCTACCTATGTCTGTATATTTGGTACCTATATTTGTGAGAGAAAATGTCCCAGGTATTCCATTACTGCTATTCCATTACTTATCTTTGCTTTGAATAAATGTGTTCTTTGACTGAATAATAAAAGTAAACAGAGTGATGGGGGCTTGTAAGCTATTATTTTTTAGTGGAGGCAAACCCCCAGAGTATCTTTAACCTAGGCAGTTAGTCTGGAAGGACACATGTGCAGGTTGATGATACAGGGAACCCCAAAGAGTAGTCTTATTCCTTCTTTAATTCATGTGTTTCCCCCAACATGTTTAAAAAAAAAGCCCTATTTTGGTTGTCCTTGAATTCCTTGCCAGCCTCAGCTCATCCTGAGCATTATTGTTCCTGACATGGTTCTCACAAGCCTGAGTCACATCTTTATATTCATTTTCCATTATCTGCTCTTGCTTCTGTCTTCTATACATCTTTAAATTTTAAGTTGGCCAATGAGCTCCCTTCATATTCATTCATCTTGGTGTCTTCTGAATTTCATTCCTGAGAATTACCCATTCCTCCTGAGCTGATTTCCTCTGCTGAATTTTAGTTCAAGACATCCAAGCTATCTTTTTTCTTGAAACCTTTGAAATCTATTCTCTAAAATATAGGGTGCATGTTAAAGCTAAATCCAGCTTTTCCCTCCCCTATCACAAACTCTAAGATAGAGTGATCACTTATGCTCTCCCTCTATTCCTTCCCTCCCTTTCCTCCTCCCCCCATTGCCATCATTCAGAGGCAGACACAGCTAGGTGGTACAGCAGATAGGGTTCTGGACTTGGAGTCAGGAAGACCTGACTTACAATCCTACCCTTCAGACACTTACTAGCTGTGTGATGCCAGGCAACTCGCTTAACCCCTGCCTGGTCCAGTTTCCCCCTCTGTAAAGACAGGGATAATCAGCACCTGCCTCTCAGGGCTGTTGTGAGGATCAAATGAGATCCTATTTGTAAAGTACTTTGCAAATCTTACGGTGTGTGTGTGTGTATGTGTACGTGTATGTGTGTATACGCACACACACATACACACATATAGATAAAGATAAAGATATACTATCATTATTAGCATTGTTGTTATTATTACAATTCTATTTCAAATAAGTTCCTCCTTGTTAGTGAGAATCAAGGACAGATTCAAAGCTTCTCTTGTTGGTTTTTCCACTTTTGGAGGGTGAAATTATCATTAAGGCAAGCTAAGAAATTATTAGCTCTTCTGCTTTGGCAGAGAGAGCTGTAATAGATATATGAAGTAGTGCGTATGATAAACAGTAAGAAAGCCATTTTGGCTGGGACATAGTGCGTGAAGGGGAGTAATGTAATAATACTGGGAAGATGGTTGAAGCTGAGCTGTGAATGGGGTTTAAATGCCAAGCAGAAGACTTTATATTTGATCCTAGAGGCAATAGGGAACCACTGAATTTTATTGAGTAGGGGTGGGATATGGAGAAACCTGCCTTTTAGGAAAATCACTTGGGCAGTTTTGTGGAGGGTAAATTGTAGTGGGGAGAGACTTGGGACAGGAAAACTAATTAGGAGTTAATAATCCAGTTGAGAGGTGATGAGGACCTGTACTGGGGTGGTAGCTATGGGAGTGTGGAGAAGGGACCCAATGTAGGATATGTGGTGGGGGTAGAAGTGCTAAGATTTAGCAAATGACTGGATATGAGGAGAGAGAATAGTTGAGGAAGATTTCAGGTTTGCGAATTTAGGTGACAGGAAAGATGGCAGCACCCTCAACAGAAATTGGGAAGTTTGGAAGAGGAGTGGTTTGGGAACCCCCACCCCCAGAGGAGATATTGGATTCTGTTGGGGATACAAAGAATTTGAGCTGCCTAGGGGGCCAGTTATGCTGAGGCTCAGGAGAAAAAACTGGAGCTGGACATGTAGATGTAGGCATGGGCTGCATAGAGATTACAATGAAATCCAACGAAACTGATGAGGTCAGTAAAATAATAATAGCTAGCATTTATATAGCACTTTAAGGTTTACAGATTACTATACATATCATCTCATTTGAGCCTCATTACAACCCTATGCAGATAAGGAAATAGGCCTAGGTAGGTTAAATGATCTGTCTAAGGTGGCTCAGGTGGAAAGAACCAAGTTAGCATTTGAATTCAGATCTTCTAACTTTAAATCCAGGAATCTCATCCCACCCTCCAACCACTTATAGAGTTGTTATTTCCACTAACTGGAGCTAACTACATCTTCTATCCATTTGCCTCCTAGGAGAGGTGCCAAGAAGAGGGAGTTGATTTTGCTAGCGGGCTTTCAAGAGGAACTACATAAAATAGAAAGTCTGAGAGGGGAGCCAGGTTGGGGATCACTGACATATTGCCATTTTGACTTTTGTACTGCTTCAGCAACTAGGTTCTTTAACCCTTTCCTTACCCTACCTCTACTGTCCCCCCATACCAGAGAAATCCCTTGCTACCCAACAAAAGCAATCAAAGATCATCCTTCCTGACACTGCCATCAATGCTTTCCTTCTTCCTTGGTAGGGCTGGACAAATCTGGGTTACCCTGACTATGACTCCTGAATACCAAGAATATGTTTATATACACCACATACTGCCAAGTTCAAGATCAATGCTCAATGAATAGGGAACACCGTCATGGAAGGAATCCACAGGACTGCTTCCCAGATGTCATCCTCTTGGCTCCAAAGAAGTGATGAATGAGGAGACCTTGAAAAGATCACACATAGAGAGCTGAAAGGGGACCTCAGAGGTCAGGTACTACAGCCCTCCCTGCCCTTCCCATTTAGTAAGGAGGAAACCAGGGCTTGGGGAATTGAAGTGACTCGCTCAGTCTTTTCACCAGGCTTCCCTAGTTTCCTTGAAATCGCAGCAAAAATCCCACCTTCTTCTAGAGCAGTGGTTCTCAACCTTCCTAATGCTGTGACCCTTTAATACTCGTATGTGGGCATATCTGCATGTGGGTAAGACCCACCTGGAGACAGATAGAGGAGCAGTGTCTCAGTTCCTAAGACCATCGGAAATATGTGTTTTCCCATGGTCTTAGGCGACCCCTGTGACCCTTGTGAAAGGGTCGTTTGACCCCCAAAGGGGTCGCGACCCACAGATTAAGAACCACGGTTCTAGAGAAAGCTTTTCCCATCCCCTCTTAATTCTAGTGCCTCCCCTCCGTTCATTATTTCCTACTTATCCTGCAAATAGTTTTATACATAGTTGTTTGCATGTTGTCTACTCCATTAAATTGTGAACTTGTTGAAGGGTAGGGACTATCTTTTGCCTTTCTTTGTATCTCTAGTGCTTAGTAGAGTTCCCGGCACATAGCAGGTACTTAATAAATGTTTACTGCTTGACCTACTTGAAGAATATCCCACACAGAATCCTAGATCTAGAGCTGGAAGAGATCTGAAAGGCCATCTAGTTCAACCCCCTCATTTTACAGAGGAGGAAACTGAGGCCCACCGAGGTGCAGTGACTTGTGTAAGGTCACACTGGTAAGTAAGATCGAGGATTCAAACTCAGGTCTTCTGATTTCAAATCCAGCACCCTTTCCACTACCAAAGGGAATAGCCATTCCTGAGTGACCATTCCTTCACATTTAGGGAACCTTTGATTCAGTTTTTAAGACTCGAGGTGACACAGCTAAAGACAACTCTACAAGCCTCAGGGTGGAAGGAGATACCTAAACTCAGAGAAAGATATAGAAAGACTATAGTTTAAATGGAGACTGAAGCAAAACACACTATCATTCTCTTTCATGTCTGGTTTTGCTTTTTTTTTCCCAGTGATGACTCATTGGTTACAACCCTTCTATATAACCAAACTATTGTACAATGTGAAAGTATTTGCAGATCCTATACATGATTGCACGCCACCATGGCGGGGGGGAGGAAGGGAGGGGAGAAAATCTGAAACTCAAGTGACTGTGGAAGTGAATCTTGTAAACTAGAAGTAAATAAACAAGTCATTTAAAAGAAAAAAAAAAGACTCGAGGTGAATGAATTCTTACTAGCGCTTTTTGGGTTAATTTTATCCCTATCCTTTCTATATTTCAAGCCATGGTCCATAAGTCCAAATCCTATTCATTGACACCCTATTCTTAAGCAACTTTTACCACCCAGCTCAGGATTACAGCAGCAATTTTGGCTCCTGAAGAAAGCAGCATGAAACACACCTTCAAATCAAGTAGCAAATAATGATGTGGAAATAATGCAAATGATTCAGATAATTTCCATGGAGTGGAAGGGAATTTGTTACTATAAAGGCTCATATGTTGGTTTTATTAATACTGAGCAATTTAGTAGCTTTTTTTGTACTATCCTTGCTAACTGGATACTAAACTCATTTATTTCTGTGCTGCTGATGGAATCCTATCACATAGTCTTTAAAAAAATCACTATTTAAAATCTTTGCATCTTCTAAATATGATGCTTTGGGACAAGTCATTAGTCATTCCACCATAGTTACAGCTCCATCCCAAATATGCCTTTTTTAAGCTCTTGAGTTTAATTAACGGCTATAAAGAAAATCCTGTTTGTTCCCCAAAAGTCTTTGACTTCTTTTAGGAATTTCATGATCCCTAGCAAGGCTTTCCAGGTTTCTTCTGGCAATATAATCTACTCCTCATGTGAATTTCCAGACACACATAGTAGTCATTGGGTTGAACCAGTATTGGGGAGGGGTGGGGTCCAAGTTGTACTTTGAACACAGACAACGGCTATTTGGCCATGATACAAAGACCATCAGGACGTAATCAGTATAGGTCTCATTGGTGATATCTTAAGCTCTTGGTCCTCTGTTGTTTTTGTTGGCAGCTCTTGATAAACTCTGTGGAGAATGATTTATGGCAAACCGCCTGTTATTTATCTCTGTTTGCCTCACTGGGCTCAGTCACTGGGGGTTTCTGTGAGGCTCTATTTAATTAGAACAATCCTCACCTTTTTCTCACATGAAGCCAACTTATCGAAATGTCTTTCATTCACAATTAGCAGCCTCAGAGGCCCAATAAAGACATTGAGCTGAGCATACCTGATGTGTATGACTGGCCTGAGTAGCAGAATCCTAGTGGTCACTTTGCACCCACTTTTCCCTTCTGCCCATTTTCTGCTGATAATCAGTTTCTAGAAGCTTCCTTCTGTTTGCAATTCACCTAGCATTTATTATATTCCTTCAGTGTGCCAGGCACCATGCTAAACTCTGGCCACAGAAAGACAAAAATGAAACAGTTCCTGCCCTGAGTAGAACCTTGAAGGGAGAGAATTTTGAAAGGTGGCAACGAAGAGAACATTTGTTCTCATCATGGGGAAGAACTTGTGTGAATACACAGAAAGTTATCAGTCTGATTTCACTGGGATGCAGGGTGTGTGAAGGAAATGAATATGGATATACCAAGGTTTATTCCAACCAGCATCACAGACTCCCACATGGAATGGCTTCCTTGTCCCAGCACTGACTTCTTCCTATTATTCTCGGAGCCTAGGGTTACATATCATTTGTGACCCTTCCACTACTCACTGGAAACTTCTTTTTGGATCCAGTTCTTACAATTCACTTATTCACAAGCTCCTCAGCCTAGTATTTAAAACCTCCTACAATCTAGCTCCTGCCCATGTCTGCAGCCTTATTTCATGTTGAGGATAATCCTGTTTGGATGCAGCCCCAGCGCTCTGGATGATGCTTCCCCTGAAACTGCCATTAAGGGAGCATTTGTAGTTTGACCTCAGTGTCAGCACGGCTCAGACTTTTTTTTTGGCCAGGCAGATACGACAGACAAATTAAGTAGGGGTGTGGACAAGGTGTAAGAAAGCTTAATGAACAGCTAGAGCTAGAAAATGATTGATGGCCATGCATCCTCCGCCTGCTACCTGTGAACACTGAGGATCACATTTCTCTACTGATCTCTGATATTCCTCTCAGGTACTCATATTGCCATGTGAGAATACTCCAGTCATAAAGCTTTGTACTTCTGCCCTGGGAAGGCTCAAGCTTGGAATATGCTGGGGAAATGTAGAGTTGTCAAGACCATGGAAGAACCAGAGAAAGTTGGTTCCGGCGTCATGGTTACACAGTAGCTATGCTGAAGAGAATCATCAAAATATCTGCAAAGCATTCAGGCCCTGTATTGCCTCCCTGCCATGAGTGATTGGTTTAACCCTTGGTCATGATGGGTAGGAAATAGTAGATTTTATGACAGGCCACTGAACTTCTGGGTTTATGCTCCCACATTCTCAGGAACATCTAGAGAGTGAAGAGAAACAAGAGATTGAACTCTGTCCTGGGGGAAAGGAAGAATGAATGATGGTTATTATGAAAATGGCGATGAGAGAATGTATTTTGCCTGTCACAATGTTTGATAACATTGCTATGCTTTTCCCTCTATCTAATTAAACTGCTTTGCTGGACTATGACCAGAGGTCTAAGTGAATTATAACAGCTGGATCCAAACAGGAGAAGTTTCCAGTGGGTGGGGACAGGGCCAAAAGTGATAAGTAACCCTAGACTCTGAAGAACAGAAAGAAGTCAGTGCTGGAAAGAAGGGAAGAAAGGAAGGAAGGAAGGACTCATCAAGCACTCACTATGTGTTGGACACTGTGCTAAATGCTTTAAAACATTATCTCATTTGATCCTCAAAACCACCCTGTGATGTAGGTGCTATTATTGTTCCCGCTTTACAGATGAGGAATATTGAGACAGAGAGTTGAGATGAGGGTCACATAACTAGAAAGGATCTAAGGCAAAATTTGAGCTCAGGGCTTCCTGACCCCAGGGCCAACCCTCTATGCATTGTACCACCATTTGCTGTTTCCTATATTAAAGGACCAGCCTGAGTAAGTGCAGAGAACTTATAACCATAAAGTTGGTCACTATATTATGAACATTTTGGCCAGAGTAATTCTACTGATCATCTACTTCAGTATGGTGGAGCTGAAATTCCAAACATCTTTGATGTTTTGGAGTAAGTATTCACAGAATATGATGCTTATGTGTATATATCATGTGTTCCGCAATAGATTCTAAGCTATTACTGATATTTCCATAGTTCTTTAAAGTCTCCCAAGTATGGTCCTCATGATAGCCCTGTGATGTATTTCACAGGGTCACAACAAGACAGCAAGCATTTAGTAAGCACCTACTATGTGCCAGGCAGTGTGGTAAGTGCTTAGAATTAAAAAAAAAAACAAAACCCTGCCTGTGAGGGGCTTACAGTTTAACAGGGGAGATAACATGCAAACAACCTTATACAAACAAGACACAAACACTCGCTCTCAGGGACTTGTCTGAAATTGTCATCTTCTGCAAGCTGCCAACTGCTTCAGTTCTGGGTTCTGAACTGCCTCACTATTGTAGAACAGTGGTGTCAAACTCCAAGAGAAAGAGGCCACTAATCCATAGGTAAAGATCCCTGCTCAGCTCATGTTGACTTAGTTTTCAAATGTCATGTTATCTAGGTTTTATTGTACTTTTATTTACTTTGTTAAATATTTCCAAATTATATTTGAATTTGGCTCAGGCCACACTCAGGGGGCCTGAGACCAAGTGTTCTATGTGGTTGGTATATGAGATCTACAGGGCAGGACAGAGTACGCATTAGTTTAATGCCTTTGATGATTGATTGATTCACTTGAGATGTTCTCACCGAGAGAAGGATCTGGGCTCTGTCTTGTTCATTACTTTCAATGGGATGGAGTGATTCAACCATATACTGTAGGGTGCTGGTTGACATGGGATTTTCCCTGGAGTAAGCTTCTGTTTTTTGAGTTCTAGATAACAATGGGTGCGGTTGGGGAGTGTTAAGGGTAGGGAGAGTGTAGGAGCTACACCCCACACGTTTTGAGCAGACAGCATTATTACAGCAGAGCTTAGCAATGGGGAAAAGTGAAGCCCAGTGATCACCAGTAGACAGTGGAGATAACATATGGTTAATTCAATGCATTCATTTTGGTTATCTGTCTGGAGTTGACAGAGAGGTATTGTTGTGGTTTTCAAATAGGAGAGGAATAAAGGATACATTCTAAAAATGAGAGTGAAATTGAGACACTCTCCTGGTCTCAGATGATTTATTTTGGAATCCATGCAGAAGGAAGATGGCCCTCAGAAACATCTTAGAGGATCGTAGATTTTGAGTTGGAAGAGATCTTAGTATCATCTCACCCAACTCCTTCATTTTTCTAGAGGAGGAAACCAGGGCTAGTAGTGGAGTAGTGGTTTACCCAAGCTCACATGGGTAGTAAGCAATAGGGTCACATCCATGAGTAACATCAAGCATATGTTATTCTCTAAAACTCAATCCTCCTGCCCTGAGCAGTAATGGTTCCTTCTTTACTTGTCAACTTTTGTAATGTCACTGATTCTTGGAATATGGTTTCATCCATGGAAATGCCATTATATAAAATACATTACCATCTGCTTTGCCATTGCACTTAGAGACCACTGGACTTTTCCATCTACCTTGCAACTGAAATCTCCTACATGTATATTCACACCCACCAAAGCCTGTGGCAAACCCTGCCCCAGTGAGGGCCTGGTCCTTGTGCTTATTTTGGACCCTATTCTGCTGGAGGGCTTACTATTATTGTCTGGTCATCTTCTACTAGATGGGAATCTACAATGCCCCTACGTAAGCCAGTCAGTATGACTCAGATCATAAGCTGTCTGGACATACTCTGGCAATGTGTACAGACTTTGAATCATGAATGATCACTGGCTCCTGAAGCTTAGTAGACCACTGTGGATTCCTTGCTCCCCCAGGGTCACTCTTGAAGCCTAAACTTTTAGCATCATCCCTCTGTGGAACTTCTTGGGGCCAGACTCAAGAAGAAGCCTGACTGGGGTCTTCTCAGATTACATGATCCTCATCTTCCTAACAGTGCATTGAAGAGAGTCTGGTCCTTCTGGGGGCAGAAGGGTAGCCCTGAATGTCCATTGTCAAGGCTACTAGAAGGGGAAGAGGTCTGTCTTGTTAGTTTCAGGACAGGTCCTAACAAATCAAGAGTAACTGTGTTGTTCTCATCTTCTCCTTCATCTATGCCTCAACCCTTTTTGTTCAGGACATGAAATAAAATGACCAAGTACAAGACAGTTTAGAGAGTCCTTGTGCCTTTGTCAGTGAGAGACAAGAGCTTCAGAATCTTTAAGATTAGTGGAATTTTAAATTATTACTAATTATTAAACTAATCTCAGCAATTTAAAAAATATTTCAAGAGACAAGAGACTGAGTATCTCCAAGATCAGTGGAATTTTAAATTTTCGTGTTATTAAACTAATTTCAGCAATTTAAAAAAATATTTCCTAACGAAACACAATGTTCCCTTGTCCTCTTTTCTAAAGAAGTGCTTAGCACAAATGATCAGAGTGACAAAGACCAAGGCTCAGTGACAGGAGAATTTGTAACTGTACCGCTTTGGAGAGGAGTTTGATCTTACCTTCCCCCCACTGCAACTTGCACTGTTCAAGGTATCGATCAATGGAAAAATACATTGTTAGCCTTAGTCTTCTTTGCATTAAAGTCCAAATGGTCCAGTTTCTACTTCTGCTCTTGTCCGGGAACCAATGAGGTCCTCATCTCTACCATCCTCACTTCATCCCCCAGGTGCCAACTAGCTGATGTCACCATCTCATCTTCCATGGAGACATAGGCATCAAGAGGTGATAAAAGAGACAAAGTAGAGTAGTGAATGACTGGGGACAATTCAGATCTCAGAAGAAACATATTACTCAATCAAAAATGTTTCCCATATACCAAAAATATGACACACAATTATTCTTGGAAAGATAATAGCAATTGATTAATAATCTGTGTCTGTCTGGGCTTAGTGGGACCTACCTTGACATGAGGCCACATTGACTTCCCACCTCCTCACAGAAACAGAGGAAAAAGAGAGAAAATTAAGGAAAAAGACATGTTTGGCTCTCCTGCTTGACTGAAAGGAACCTATCCCTCTCTGCCAGGAGTTAAGATGAAGAGCCATGATACTCCATACTGCACCATCATCCAAAAGAGGAAGGCACTGGGAGAGGGGAGAGAAAGAGAGAGAGAGAGACAGAGACAGAGAGAGAGAGAGAGAGAGAGAGAGACAGAGACAGAGAGACAGAGACAGAGAGACAGAGACAGAGACACAGAGTGAGACAGAGATGGAGAAACAGAGACACACATACACAGACTCACACAGACAGAGCCAGAGAATTTCCTGTCTGGCCCAAGGAGACTAAGACTGTAGCAGAGCCAAGAGACTGCTATTCTCCTGATTGGCCTAAAGGTAAAAGAATAAGGTCAAGAGAAAGATGCCAGAAGGCCTGTGGCCTAATGAGTCACCTGCTATTTATTGTTAGTCAAGTCAGGTGACGTGTGTGTGTGTGTGTTGTCATATGTGTTCCTTCTCGGTGGGATCCAAGGCTCCACATCAGCTTCTCCCCTAAGAGTGGAGTGATGGTTCTGATTGTGTGCATTCTATAGTCTTCCAGTCCTAAAGGTTATTGGAGAAGATGTCCCTTTTCTAAGGCAGGATTCAGCTTTGAATCAAGGGAGCTCTACTCTGCCAAGGAACAGAAATCTACTCTTTACACTATGAACCTTTGAAGGCCACTCTTGTACTGGCCAGAGTCAAGTGAGGAAGCATCAGGCAGTTCGATGTTCTCCCCCGTCCTGTTCAAACAATCAAAGGGTATTAGTGAATATTGCTTTGATTCCTTATCACCTACCAATAAAAGAGAATATTAGTACCATATGAAAATGGTCATGGATGGGTCGCATTCTGCACTATTGTAGGGAGTACTCACAGCAGTGAGATCATGGAATCACTGAAGTATCAATATATAAAAATGGTATACAATCCACTTTGCCAGTTCAGGGATGGGAGGCCTGATTCCCATAATAGAGCTATATGTGCCCCTCTCTTTTTTGACCCCAAAAGTCAGCTTCCTCCCTCCATATACTACTCTGTGCATAAGTGACTGGAGGGATGAAATAGCCTATAGCTCCAAGAATGGCACAAATAGAAAATGATAGTAAAGGGTGAAAGAATGGGAGGTATGCCTTTGAACCCAAGAAGAAATGAATCTGTGTAATAAAGGAGAAAGTTAGAGGTTGTTGTTTAGTCTATTAGTCCTAGCTGACTCTTCATGACCCAATTTGGGGATTTCTTGGCAAAGATCCTGGAGTGGTTTGCCATTTCCTTCTCCAGCTCATTTTACAGATGAGGAAACTGAGGCAAACAGGGTGAAGTAACTTGCCCAGGGTCACCCAGCTAGTAGGCGTCTGAGGCTAGATTTGAACTCATATCCCCTTGACTACAGGGCCAGTGGATTATCTACTGCACCAGTAAGCTGCCCCCTGAAAAGTAGAGGAGCTGGGTTCAAATCCTGATTCTGCTGCTAACTACGCTGTGACCTTAGAGAAATCATTTAACCTCTCTGGGTCTCTGTCTACTTCTCTGGTGACTGAGGGGCCTGCACTAGACAACTTCTGAGGTCCCTCCCAGCTTTAACTCTATGAGCCAGAACCTAGGCACAGGGTCTGTATTACACAATGAATAAAATGCTCATGGATTAATCATTCTCTGGTTCTATGAAGCTTAGTTGAGGCAGCCTCAGGGGGATGAAGAAACTTTCTCTTGAGTTGCAGTCTATGAATTGTCTAGAGACAGTCAAACTCAACCTCTACCGTACCCCCACCTCAGATTGTCTGGTTCCTTCTAGATACTCCCTCTAGAACCTCAGAGCTTAAAGGAACCCTAGCCCCGAACAAGACATCCTCTACACTATCCCTGGCAAGTGGTCATCGATCAACCTTTGCTTAAAGCTTCTCAGTGATGGGTTATTTACTACCTCCCTGCCCCAGCAGTCCATTACCCTTTCGGACAGTACTCATTGTTAGGAAGTTCTTCCTAATATTGAATGGAAATCTGTCCCTGTGACTTCCTGGTTTTGTGCTCTGTCAGAGAAAATCCCCTTGCTGACACATGTGCACAGAAGCATATCCATGTAAATACAAACCATACGCATCCTAAAGCTACCTATGTGGTCTTCTTTCTTGTATCCTGTCCAAGTTCTGCTTCCTTTGGTTACAAGAGTATGGTTCTGGTATCTTGTTCGCCACAAAGCCAATGGTTTTAATTGGTCACACCAGACATCATTAAAGAAGACATTTTAACAAACTAGGGACTCCACTTAGAAATAGGCCTCAAGGGGAATTATTTATTAAAAGCAAACACATAACTGCTCTGGGAGGTGGGGGTGGAACACTGCAGGCGGGCTCATTATTGGTAATGAGGTGAGAATGAAGCCTCCTAGATTCATTAGGAACTTAGAAAACTTTTCTTAGTGACAATTTCCCTTTCTGATGAACGAGCTTTCTTCACACAGGCATCCTGTCGAAAAGGCAAGTGTTTGCTGTTGAAACAGCCTCTGCCCTGAGACACCCTTTTGTCAGAAGTGGAGTGTTAATGAATTCCCCAAATCCTGCATTTTCTCCTAGAAGGAATCCCACCCCCTAGTCCCCAAAGCAACTGCTTTTCAATACTAGCAAACCTCATTTACTCAGACCTGACCAGTTCAAACTTTGTAAAAATTCAGACACAGGCTTGGCTGAGACATACCTTTGTGTCATCTCTGAAACATGCAGAGAGGCATTTTTTCAAGCATTTTATCAACATCCAGTTGCATACAAACAACGTGTTGATTCAATTCCATTCATAGACTCATAGAACCATAGCATGGCAAGAGCTGGAACAACCTATAAGCCCTACCCTCTGAATTGATCAATGTACATAGAGGGAAAGTGACCTGCCCAAGGTCACACACTTGGCCAAGATTTAAACTTAGGGCATCCCACTCCAAATCCACTGTTCTTTTCAATATACTTTGTAATTCAACAACTCATAAGTGACTATTGTGTGAGAAGACTTAGTACTGTGTACTAGAAGTTTCTTGTTCATGTTCTCTCCTAAATCCTACACAGAAAATCTGCCCAATGAGTTGGAGGTCTTTTCACATTTTGTGGCTACAATTTAGCACTCCATCCATCATCCCTCTCTCTTATTACATGACTGGCCTCTCTCTTTTATTAACACAAATTTCCTTCATGATAATTCTGAGGCCATTTACACATCATTTTCCCAGCAGAGTGGGAGAATGAGCTGTTCAGCTACATAAGTAGAATCTCAAATAGCTGAGGCTTATCTCTTTAAATACAAAATCCTTTTTTCCCTTCTTTTAACCAGTTGGAATGGAAATCTTTCTAGAATGTATCCTATATTTCTTTGTCCGCTTAAACAGATGGCATAGATGTCTTAGTGTTGTTGAATTATGGGATTTAACCTTTCTGTGGTGACTTAGGATCATCATTGTGAATATCTGTTATTGTACTGTGTTATATTATAGTGCTTGCCTCTGTAGTAAGTGGCCCCAGATTTCTCTGCTTCTAGAGCTGTTGTATCTCCTTTAAAATTTTTTCTATTTCCTCCTTCACTATTAGGCAGCTCTCAGTGCACCTTTTCTCTACTCATTTGCTGCTTCTATTCTCTGTGAGCTGAGAAACCAGATACCGAAGCTTCTAGTATTTTTCTGATTGCAGGTTTGAGGGATTCTCCTTTGAATCAATTATGAGCTTTGTGGTATTACATATGAAAATAATGATTGTGGGGGGTGGCTAGGTGGCGCAGTGAATAGAGCACCGACCCTGGAGTCGGGAGGACCTGAGTTCAAATTTGGCCTCAGGCACTTAACACTTACTAGCTGTGTGACCTTGGGCAAGTCACTTAACCCCAATTGCCCTGCCTTCCCCCCTCCAAAAAGCAAAAAAAAAAAAAGGATTGTGAGAAGCAAATGAATTGGGGGAACTTCCACACAGTCCCCTTCCACTGGCCTATCATGGAAATGAAACTAGTTTCTCAAAGGCTTTATCAATAGAGCACAAATTTTGCAGGGGCCTATCAAACTGGCTAGGCTTTGAGTATGTGTCTAGTGAAATACTCTGTCTATTGTCCAATGACCAATCTAAGGACAGTTAGTTGGCACAGTAGGTAGAATTTTGGATATGGATGTGGAATCTGGAAAACCTGAGTTCAAAACCTACCTGAGACCCTTTCTAGCTGTGTGACTTTGGGCAAGTAATTTATCTTCAGCCTCAGTTTCCTCATATGTAGAATAAAGATAATAATAAGACCTTCCTCACAGCATTGTTTTGAGGATCAAATGAGATAATATATGTAAAACACTTTTTAAACCTTAAAGCCCTATACAAATATTATTTTTAGTTATTATTAGTAGTAGTGAAATTAGAAGAGATTTGTGGGCAGGAAATAAATATTTTTATCGTTGTCTATAAAGGCTATCTACTAAAGGGCAAAGGTTTGGGGCAGGTATTTATGGACAGACACATGCTTGGAATGACAGATTCTTGACATATTAATGTATATATTAGTGAAAATTAAATACTCAAGGGAAAAGGGGCAAGATGGTGGAGTGAGTGACCATATTAGCAAATAAAAAACAATATTCATCACAATGAAAATTATTTTGACAAAAGGGGGGAAGTTGACAAGAAATGAATAAGCAGCAAAAAATGAGAAAATATTAAGGAGTAAAAGTGACTGAAGAACAGACTCTAGAAAGAAAAAAAAAAGACCCAAGAAATGAACGTGAATTGATTGTGAGGCTTTCTAAATGACTAATAAACTCAATAAGCAGAATTAAGAATCGTATGGTAGGAACAATATCATATGGCCCTGCTGCATGTAAGTCAGGCTAGTTTTTCATTAACTGGTATTGGACCTGAGCTCAAGATTTAATAGGCTCAGGTGACTTACTAAGTGTTAGGCTATTGATGTAGCTTCCTAGGTACTTGAGTACAAAATCAGCCAGGACATCAGGGACTCCAGTACCTCTCCCAGGTTTCTGACTGAAGACCAGCACCATGACCAAAATGAGCACAGCAGAGTTCAGCTGAATCAAGGTTGATCCTTATTGGACATCTTTTCCCTTCTCTGAATTCCCTTCCCCTGCTGTGGCTACATAAATCTTTTGTTTGCTCTTAAAATCACTGTTTCATTTAGTTCTAAACTTGAGCCCAAGGTACCAACCTGGCCTGCGCCAAATCTGGCATCTCTAAAGATGGAATTTCAAGAAGAAAGAAGTGTGAAGAAAAACAACAAGGGACTTGATTACTTAGAGCATTTTGTGGAAATTCTCAACAAAACTGTCCTATCTGTAAAGAGTAGAATGGTATTGATAGGAAAGAAAGCATCAAAGATCGCAGAATAATTATCTAACCAGAATCAGAAATCAACACAATTGCAACAAGTTTTGAGAACATGACAAATGAAAATAAAGGAGCTAAAGGATAGATAGAACTTGGAGAATCAACCTGATAGTCGTTCATCACTCAGAAAAATGCGAAGCAATAAAAAGCTAGAATGCCATGTTTCAGGACACCATGTGAGTAAATTTCCCTGGAGATTTTGTGACTGTGACCAGAATGAAACTTGATAGAATACACAGGACACCCACAGAGAGGAACCCGAAATTCAGCTTACCCCAAAATGAAGTCAATAAACTCAAGAGTTTCAGTAAAAAGGAGAGAACCTTGTAAGAACCCAGGAAGGATCATAGAATTACAGAATTTTAGAGTTGGAAGGGAGGATTTCAGAGTCCATCTAATCCTACCCATTCACCAAAGGATCTAACATATCCAGCAAGTGGTCATTCAACCTCTACTTGAAGATTTTTAAAAAGGGGGAACTCACAACCTAGGAGGAAGCCCACCCCACTTTTAAACAATTCTACTTGTAAGGAAGTGATTTTTAAATTTTTATTTTTATATCCAGCCTAAACTTACCTCTTTTCAAATTTCTATCCATTGCCTCTGGTTCTCACTTCTGGAACCAAACAGAAAAAGTCTGATTCCACTTTTTTATGACAACCCTTCAAACACTGAAGACAATTATCATGTCCCTGCCAACACTTCTCTTCTTCAGGCTTAACATTCCCAGTTTTTTTAACTGATCCCCATATGGTATGGAATAAAATCCCTTCATCATCCTGGTTGCCCTCCTCTGAATGCTCTAAACTTGTTGATGTACTTCTTTAAATGGTGACACCATAAATGAATACAATACTCTAGATGTGGTCTGGTCAGAGCAAAGTACAAAAGTAATGTGACCTCCTCATTCCAAGAAGCTATGCATCTATTAACACAGCCCAAGATCTTACTGGCTTTTTTGGCTGCTATATTATATTGCTGACTCATATTGAGCTTGAGTTCCACTTAATCCCATCTCCTCAACCGCAATCTTTCTTTAGACAAGCTGCTGCCTAACCATACCTCTCTCATCTTGAACTTCTGAAGTTGATTTTTTGAACCAAAGTATAATACTTTACAATTCATCGCTATTGGATTTTACCTTCTTCGATTAAGCCCCTTTCTCTAGCCTGTCAAGACATATCTTGTCTCTGTCATCCAGTGTGTTACCTATTCCATTCAGATTTTTGCCTTCTGCAGATTTTACTAGCATACCATCTATGCCTTTATCCAAGACACTAAAATAAAATAATTTACAACAAATTTATAATAAGTTATAATAATAAATAATGACGACAAAATGCTTCTGTCATGTTGACAGTGAATCAGACTCTTTGAATCTGCTCAGTTCTGAACGTTTCTGGTGTATAACTGTCCAGTCCACATTTCTTGCTCACTTCCACAAGGATAGGAAGAGATACTTCATGAAATGCTTTGCTAAAATCTAGGGAATCTGTACCTATAGCATTCTATAGCATTGTCCTGATCTTCCACTTTAGTAAACCTGTTAAAAAAGAAAATAAAGTTAGTTTGATATGACCTGTCCTTGAAGAAGCAAATTCCACGTCCAAAACCCACCAATTCGAATCACATAGAATCATTCCCTTGGAACAAAAAAATGAAAGGAAGAGATGGCACATAATATATCAAAAAGCAGGAGAAAGAGAACTATAGAGCCATCTCACTAATGAATATTGATACAATAATTTTAAATAAAATCATTGCAAGGAGGCTACATAAATATATCCAGATAATAATTCACTATGAACAGTTGGATTGATACCAGGGATGCAAGGATGGTTCAACATTAGAAAAACAATGAGCATAATTAATCTTATGAGCAACAAAAATAACAAACAACATATAGTTATTTCTGTAGATGTATAAAGTCTTTGATAAAATACAATACTCATTTATATTTAAAATCTTAATAAGTATAGACATAAGAAGGGTCTTTCTTTAGTATGATCAAGAACATGTATGTAGGGGCAGCTAGGTGGCATGGTGAATAGAGGACCAGCCCTGAAGTCAGGAGGACCTGAGTTCAAATCCACCCTCAGACATTTAACACTTACTAGCTATGTGACCTTGGGCAAGTCACTTAACCACAACTGCCCAGCCTTCCCCCCCTCCAAAAAAAAAGCAAAGGTCTATTAGCATTGTTCAGAGTGGAGAAATCCTAGAAGCTTTCCAGGCAAAAAGAAGGGTAAAGCTAAGATGTACCCTCTACTCTCTGTCATTTTAAATCATCCTAGAAGTGCAAGCTATAGAAATAAAATGAGAAGGCAATATTCAGTTCAATAAATTTCTTGTAAACATTTGCAAAGAGGAGACAAAATGATTTCTACTTATAGATGTTATGATGATATACTTTGAAAGCCCCAGACAATAAAGAAACTAATTGAGATACTTCAGTAAGTAAGATAACAGGAAACAAACTAAATTCATAAGATAATTATTAGCATTTCTACATCAAGGGAAGACATGATAATGTAAAAAATTCCATTCAAAATAACTAGAAAATGAGTAAGATATTTGAGCATTTAATATACCACAACATATGTAAGATTTATACAAATACAACTATGAAGTGGTTTATACAGAAAACTCAAATAATTGGATAAAAATTCAGTGCTCATGATTGGACTGTGCCAGTATAATAAAAAATGGCAATATGACATAAACGGATTTATATATTTAGGGTTATACCAATCACATTATCAAAGAGATCCTTTATAGAACTATAGAAAATAATAATGAAATTCACCTACACAGGAACAAAAGAATCTCTAGAATCTCAACGGAAATAGTGAAGAGACAGTATGAATGTCTGCAAAGTGTAGTATTACACAATCTCAAAGTATGTAATAAATCTATAGCCATCAAGAGGCAGGATGATGCAGTGCCAAAAAAGCTGGGTATGGAGTTATAGCTCAGAGTTTCAGTCTCAGCTCTCCCACTTATACCCATGTGAACTTAGGCAAGTTACAACCTCTCTGGACTTCAGTGTCTTCTTTTGTAAAATGAGGGGGTTTGTAAGAAACTAGAAACATTTGGGTAATGAAACCATAGATTATGTTATAATGTCTATGGATAGACAAACACCAGGGCGGGATTTAAGGAAGGATTGACCTTTTCTTGAGACTTCTCTCCATCCTGGAGTTGGCAGGTATACTGGTGCCATCTCTGAAATTCCTGTAGCATTAATGCCCCACCTCCTTGATATCTCTCTCTTCTGCCACAGCTCAGTTTTACCCTTGCTTTCTCCTTTTGCTGGTTGTACCTGGGCTGCTAGTTGTTTCAGCCTCAGTTCTATATGACCTAACTCCACCCTCTCTTTCTAGACACTCAGAATGTCTATCTAGTTCTGAGATAGCAAGTTTCTTTTATACACGCTACTTAGGGAAGGACCAAGTCTCAGCAATGGCTTTTATTGATCAAGGAGGTATACAGACTTCTTTCACATTCAGTTATGATCCACTGATTCAATCCAAAAATATTTTTACCTTACAAAGGTAATTACTTTTAAGCTATTCGGGATAATCAATAGAGTCTCACCCCGACGCTATGATTCTAAAACCATTTGGTCCTCTTCAAAAACGAAGGACCGACAACAGAACTATTTGGTACTGGTGAAAGGCCAATGGGAATGGTCCCCCAGAGTGTCACCAACACATGTGGCCTATGATCTAAGTGTATGCCTAAGTCCAGAATTGAGAATGGCTTTTCATTATTTGAGAATTCCATTTCATGCAAGTCATCCTTTCCTTTATAGTATTGTGGTTATTGTATGTATTGTTCCTTAGGCTCTGCTTATCTCACTCTGCATCAAGTCATACAAATCTTCCCATGTTTTCCTGAATTCCTCAGTGGGAGAACTGATGATGAAACCCAGTAGTGTCAAACCCAAATAGAAACTGGGCCTCTAAGCCAACCATACAGAAGGATCCCTGTGGGCATACATTGACTTAGAAAACCACATAATAGCATTATTTCTGTTTTATTGCATCTTTATTTACTCTGTTAAATATTTCCCAATTAAATTTTAATCTGGTTCAGGCTACGCTTTCTACTGTTGCTTACCACCATTGGATCCCTGTCCTTCCACCCCTGTGATGAAGCATGCCCCTCCCAAGGCAGAGAGGTGGGGGATTACTAGGGCAGAATGTTGTATACTATGTCTAATTCAGTCACTATATTGGATGTTTTTGTTTAATTGTTTCTATTTATTACAAAGGAAGTTTCAGTGGGAGGGGAGGAGGGAAGGTTGCGGTTTCCAGAAATGATTGTGATATAAAGACAAAAGTCATCAATAAAATGTATTAAAAAGGAAGAAAAGCAAGGGAAATTAGCCTCAAGCCTAAAATTGCCTATCCAGCAAAACTGAGCATAATCTTTTCATTAGAAAAAATCATTTTTTAATTCACTGGAGGCCTTCCAGGCATTCCTGAGGAGGAGGCCAGACTTAGATTGGTCCTTTGGCATGCAAACTGACCACTAAGCAGAACCCTAACAAAGTAAAGTGTCTTTAAAACAATGAATGCATTTAAATACTTCAAGGAGAGTAAAAGCATGGCATCTCTTTGAGGTCCCAGTTTATGGGAGGGACCTCAAGGAAACAGTGACTAGGTTAGCAACATCCCATAGGAGGGTGTTAATGACCTTGGAAGGGGGTAGGGAAGGGAGGAAGGAAAGGATTATTGCAACTGAAAGGGGTACTACAGATGAAATCCAAGTTAAAAGGAGTGTTGAGGAGTGTGAGGAGTAGGTTGGAGTCAAAATTTCTTAAACCCTTTGTCTCTATGACTTGGATAGGAATAGAGAGGCTTGAAAAAGCTTACCCCAATAAAACTAGAAACCTGTGTTTGAGGAGGTGGTGGGGAGGATATAGGAGTGTGACTGTGTGCTTGTGCAAAGTCTAAGTTGGCAGAGTGATGATAAGGCAAGCCCCTGGGAGGGGAAACCATGAGCAGCAAGACCCTAGGGTTGGTGTAGCTACCTGGGATAGGCAGGGAGGCTTTTAGGCCTGAGGGCTAGTATCCAAATCAGTACCAAGAAAATAAACTTTACCCTCTTATGAGGTACCCTAGGGAAAACCCACATTAGCCCTACCTTCCTTACTGCTCTATTAAACAATTACCACGACAAAGTAGGAGGCAGCTAAGTGACTCAGTGGATAGAGCACTGGGCCTGAAGTCAGGAGTGTACTGGTAAAAGTTTACCAACTGGATCTTGGGAAAAATGTACATGCAACATGCTTTTCAGTTTAATATGTATTATTAACATTTCCTCTATCACTTAAGTCTAGATCAGTGGTGTCAAACTCAGATAGTAATAGGGGCCACCAAACCTACATAAATAAGGATTCCTGCCTGACTTAGAAAATCACATATTAACATCATCTTTGTTCTATTTTATTTTGTCAAATATTTCCCAATTGCATTTGAATCTAGCTCTTCATTGTTCTCATCTTCCCCCCTACCCCTACCCCCAGTCTGTTTGACCCCTCTGGTACAGACAATAAAAAACAAATCAAGCCCTGATTTTATAGTGTTTGTCTATTTTCTCAGGCATAAATGGTCATTCTGAAAATTAATATTTGGCTCTTGCTTCAACACAGCCCTGGTTATATCTATGGATGTTTGATAGCTTATTAGAAATGTTAAAGTCTTAATTTTATTATGAAAATAGTTTTGACTTGTAGACATGGTGAAAGGGTCTCAGGGACCACTAGGAGTCCCCAAACCACATGCTGAAAACCAGTACTCTAGGTCATAAAGAACACAAATGCAGAAAAGTATGAATTTTAACTATTTCATTTACAAACAACAATGCAATAAAATGAACAAAACCTAGCAAAATGAAAAAATACTAAAAATAGTAACAGTGGCGTTAGGGAAATAAATGGGATTCAGGTAAAGCAGTCCTTGGAAGCAAATTTATATCCTTTCAGAGGGATTAAACTAATTCTACTTAGCACCAGAAGGCAGAGCCAGGAGCAACGTATAGGAATTGCAGAAAGGCACATTTTAGGATCCATGTAAAGAATATTGTCATAACAGAGTTATCTGAATGTGGAATGGATTGTCATAGGAGTTAGTGGGCTTCTCTTTACTCAAGGTCTTCAAGCAAAGCCTGGGTAATTTTTTTGTCAGGCATGTCACAGAAGAGCTTTTTTGTTCAGGTACCAACCAGTTGGACTAGATAGCATCTGAGGTTCCTTCCAACTCTGGGATTCTGAGTCAATGATTCTACGAAATACATGAACTACACATCTATGCAAAGTCATACCATTAAAAAAAAATTAGGGGCAGCTAGGTGGCACAGTGAATAGAGCACCAGCCCTGGAGTCAGGAGGACTTGAGTTCAACTTTGACCTCAGACACTTAACATTTACTAGCCGTGTGACCTTGGGCAAGTCACTTAACCCCAATTGCCCTGCCTTCCCTCCTCCAAAAAGCAAAACAAAAAATTAGAGAAGAATAGAAAGCTGCGTTTTTTACAACTATAGATAGATGGGAAGTTAATCAGCCTCTGTGTGTATGTACATATATATGTATGTGTATATATGTATACACACATACATGTATATGTATACATATACACAAATATATATATATATATATATATCAGCATTGATAAAAGAAAAAATGGACAATGTAAATTGCAAGAAAATTTTAAAAAGCTTGTGCACAAATAACAGCAATGCAACTAGAATAAGAGGAAAAATACAGAGTAGGAAAATATTTTTTATTAAACATCTGATAGAAGTCTAATGTTCAAAATGTAAATGGAATCAACCCAAATTTATCAGCATAAAAGCTATCTTCTTGTTGATAAGTGGTTAAAGCATGTGAACAGGCAATTCTCAAAAGAGAAAGCATAAACTGTCAGCAGCCTCTTCTAAAAGTATTCAATGTGATTCATAATAAGAGAATGCAAAGTGGAAAAATTCTGATGGACCCACTTATATCCACCAAAATGACCAAGATGCTAATTAACATTAAAACTTAATATTGGGAGGAATGTGGGAAAATAGATTCACTGTTGGTGAAGCTTGGAATTCATTCAACTGTTTTAGAAAGTAATATAACAATATATAATAAAAATTTCAAAAATATTCATCTCCTTTATCTGTGATCCCACCTTAAGGAAGTTAGTGACAGAAAGAAATGACACATCTTTATAATATATTTCCATAACATCACTCTTTGTAAGAGCAAAAAATAGAAACAAAACACATACTCATTGACTGGAGAATGGCTAAACAACTTGTGGTATATGAATGTATTGGAATATTATTACACTGTAAGGAATGACGAATATAAAGACTATAAAGAGATGTAGGGAGACATATGAAGTGATATGGAGCGAAAAATTCAGATCCCAAAGAACTGTATAAGTAATGACTTCAACAGTGGAAAGGAAGATAACACCAGACAGCCCCAAAAGCAAAGATAAATACAGTGGCGCTACCTGGTTAAAGTTAATATGCATAGTGTGTTCTTTGATCAACTAGTAAATAACAGAAATGTACCTGTGCATGCATACCTCTCTTTATTGGTGCTTTTATTATTCATTTATGGGGTTTAGAAAAAAGGTTTTGTTTGCTGTTTGTTCTGTTTGGGGAAAATGAATCTGTTTTTTAAAAAAGTGCTAAACTTTATAAGAATTTCAGAAAAAAAAATACATGTGAACAATTGGAATTATAGTTTCAAATCACACTTATCTGGTGGCCCCCTGATGACCCATATTTGGGAACTTGAATCACCTTAGGTACTAGAAATTGCCAACGCTAAGGGACAATACCTTTATTAACTAAACCTCTGGGAACCAGAGTAGAGAAGGGAGGGAGCTAGGGGAGCTGGTCCAGTGGCAATAGCAAAAATTGAGGAGAAGGAAGCAACATGTCACTATCTCTGATAAAGGTTAGTCTCTACTCTCAAGGAATAACACTCAAGGGTATATAGATTTCACCACCTAAGAGAAGGGCTGTTATCAAGCAGAGTAAAAAGGCAGTATTATTTCATTCCCTGGGTATAGTTCCTCAAAAGTAGAGCCTGGGCTCTACTAAGCTTTATTTTTAGACAAAAGCCTAGCCTTGAAGCAGTTAAGGAAGGGGATCATAGAACTAGAGCTGGAAGGGACATTATTATTATTATTATTATTATTATTATTATTATTATTATTATTATTATTGTTTTGCTTTTTGGAGGGGGAAGGCAGGGCAGTTGGGGTTAAGTGACTTGCCCAAGGTCACACAGCTAATAAGTGTTAAGTGTCTGATGCCGAATTTGAACTCAGGTCCTCCTGACTCCAGGGCTGGTGCTCTATTCACTGTGCCACCTAGCCACCCCTTGAAGGGACTTTAGAGGCCATATAGTTCAACCCCCATCAATGGACAGGAAAAACTTGTCATCAGTGGCTATCACTCCTAGCAATCTGAGCAACTCAGATCAGTTTCCCAGTTACTGTTTGCTTCTCTTTACCAATGGGTTTCTATTGTATTGACAATACTGAGGCAGGACACCCATTCCCCCTGCCACTTTTTTCCTTTCTATGTGTCTGCTTATTTAAAGTGTGTTATTACCATAGGAGGGGAACTTTCCAAGGCACATAGTGCTGTATGAGCATCCCATCTATTAAACTTCAGATTTCTGATTTGCTCTCAGTAATCTCAGAAATAATAAGAATAAAGGACCATGGATCTGAAGAATTTTAAGTTTCACTTTCCTTACAACTATCCCTTAAGTCTGAGAGTGCAAGGATTATTTTTCCAATTTTACAGGTGAGGGAGCTGAAACTCATAGGAGCAAAGTGACTTGTTCATGGTCACACAGCAAATAAGTATGTAAGCCAAGGTTTGAACCCAGTCCTCATCTGACAGCAAGTCCATCAATCTTTCAGCTGATCAGATCACCAGTATCAGAGAAGTCTATGATACAGATCAAGACTAACTGCTTCCAATAGAGGTGGAAGCTAATGAGAAAATAATTTAAGCATGGCTGCTCTCTTCGTGCTATATGCTTGCATTCTGTATCTGTCTTGGTCTCTTTGCAGAGAAGTCCTCCTTTACTGTAGAGGATTTTGCAGGGGATATTGTGTGCTAAGTATATCTGAATTAATTTATATTTGCTCTTTTAAAGTAGGTTACAAATGACTATTGGATGGCCAGTCATTCAAAGAGAAAAGTGGTCCCACCTGTGCAAAGATGATACGGAATGCAATGGGAGTCTATTGGGGGGTTGCATTCGTCATGGACCATGAGTTTGGGGAGCAAAAGCATCCCTTATGAATGATGTAGATATTTGTGACCAGGCTTCACTTAACTTTGGAAAAGAATGACAGCAGGGACAATGTATACCTCTCTCAGGGGAAGACTGAGGATTTATTTCAATAAATTAAATTTATATAATGCAGAGAGACTGATATATCTCATTGGGACCAACCCCATGGACACATGGAATTTTGGTTTTTTCCCCCAAAGAAAGCACATTTGAACACATAAAGCAGCAGGATATTGTATGCAGAATTTCCTTTTCCCAGGATCTAATACACATGCACATGTACACACATGCACCACATGCTCGAAATAAGCTTGGAATGTCAAATCTTGTTAGCAGTATGTCTTAATTGGCTAGAAGCTGTGTCTTCACACGCATAATTTGACCTTGATGTAGAAAATAATCTCTAGCTGGGAACAAAGACAAAGGAAACATGGCAAATTTATGATCCCATCCTCTCCCCCCGCCCCAAACTCCTTGCTGTTTTTTTTTTTTTTAGCAGTTTACTTACCATGGCTGTGTGTGAAATTGTTCTGCTTTGGAAGCCATGCCTTTGCATCGATGTGAATCTCCAGCTTCCTGAAGGAATGTAATAAGTGTCCCTGAGTTAAAGGGTGCTGCTGACCCAGGCTGAAGTCCCATTGTGCCAGCACTGCGGTCATTTTGGCATCCATCTCTAAAGAGACTCACCATACTGCCTTAAGGCAGGGTGACTAGAGCAGCATTTATCCTACCCTTTAGGGCCAGGTGGAATGTCCTCACATTCAATGACATGGCTTTGCCTTGTTTAACTGCCATCAACATGGACCTTGAAGAAACATTGCTCTTTTCCTGTGGAGTGCTATGGAGAATTGTCTGATCGGGTGAATGAAAGGAATCATAGCTCAGGCAGTTCAAGATTGGGGCCAAAGGCTGACTTTTTATTGGGCATATCATAAGATTGTCTGATCATAGGTTTTGATCCCAAGGAGCCTTATAGGTCATCTAATCTAACAATCTCATTTTACAGAAGGGGAAACTGAGGTCCAGAGAAGTTAGGTAACTTGCCCAGGGTTATTCAGATAGTAAAGAACAGAGCTGGGATTTGAATCCAGGTCCTTTAACATCAAATCTAGCAATCCAATATGGGCCTATGCAAAAGTATTTCTGTGATTCTAGGGGTTCCAGTTACTTATTCTGAGACCTAATCCTACTGTTCTTTAACTGCCCAGAGCGGGCAAGGATCTCAAAAGTTATCTCAAAGGACATGCCTATCGATTTGCTTTAAGAAGGCAGACAAGGATATTGGCTGAATTGTTTCATCACCTCTACCACTTCTTTGCCTACCTCCTCCTCTCTTACCATCTGAGAGGTAGTGTGGCAAAATAAGTTAGGGCTCATAGAGTTGGAGTGATGAAGATCTGCAGTCAGACTCCTACCTCTGACATTTTCTAGCCATATGGCCACAGTCAAGTTACTTCACATTCCTTGGAGTCACTTTCTTCTTTCACAAAATGAAAGGGGATGATTAAGATAGCCTCTGAGATCTCCTCCAACCCTAGATCTGGGACCCTATGTGAGATCCAGGGCAAGTCTTTTCTTCTCCCTGGAACTCAGTTTCCTCTTCTATAAAGTGAGGAGATTAGTCTATATGGCTTCAGAGGTCCAACTCAACGTTTAGAATCCCGTGACCCTACTTTGATTCATTCAGCCAGCTAATAGTCAAATGGCAGCCAGGCCAGCTCTAGACTGCCTCAATGGGATACCTCAAAACAAATACCTGCAAAACAGCCAGAGGCCAAAAAGTAGTGGCATAATCATCTCATTTTATCCTCTAAGACCTCCTTCTTCAGGCTGATGGAGGATATGAGACATCATGATACTGCTGGGTTTTCAAAATGAAAATGAGGATCCCTAAGATCCTGAATAACAAATTCCCTGAGATCAAGATATTATCTTCTTTGATGGGGTGACTAGATCAGGGGAAGGCCATGACCATAATATATCTTCAGTCTGTCAGTCAACAAACATTTACTTATGTGTCAGTCACTGTAATAGGTACTAGGGATACCAAAAGAGGCAAAAGATAGTCCCTGCCCTCAAGGAGCTCACAATTCAATAGGGGAGATGGGAAGAAGACAAATATGCACAAACAAGCTATATGCAGGATAAAAAGGAAATACTTAAGAGAGGGAAGGCAATGCATTCTGGCAATATACGTGATGGTCTCTCACTACATCTTTCCAGACAAGACAGAGATGGGGACTGGATAACAATACAGAACCAGTAAATGACAGGACCCAAAGAGTGTTGATTAACGGATTGATGTAAACCCAGAGTGAAATCTCTAATGGAATGCTTGAGGGTTTTGCTCTTGGCCCTGTTCTGTTCAACATCTTTTCTATTACTTGGATGAAAGCCTAGAAGGTATACTTAACAAATTTGTGGATGACATAAAGCATGGAGGGATAGTGAATACATTGGAGGACAAAAATCAGATCCAACAAAATCTTGGCAGGCTGGAGTGATGGACTAAAGTTAATAAGATGAAATTTAATTGGGATAAATGTAAAGCTTGGCACTTAGGTTCAAAAAATCAACTGCACAGGTAGAGGATAGAGGAAGAGTAGCTATATAGCAATTTATGTTAAGAAGACCTTAGGGGTTATAGTGGACTGCAAACACAATATGAGTCAACAGTGTATTTGTGCCAGCCAAAAAAAAAAAAGCTAATTCAATTTGAAATGTTTTCCATTAATTTTAGCAGTGTCTTGGCTTGTTCTTTATAATATTTCTTGACAACAGTCTTAAAAAATATGCTCTATAAGTATAGTACAGAATAAAGTAGGTGATAGACCCACTTTACTGTGCTCATACCACATCCAGTATATTATATCCAGTTCCATAGGATACAGTTTTTAGGTGGGAATATTGACCATATGGGAGCATGTCCAGAAGAGGGTGACTCAGATGGTGAGGGAAATAGAAACTAGGCTAAAAGATAAGTGATGAATGAACTGGGGATATGTAGCTTAGAGATGAGATTAAGTAGGTACATGATTGCTATTTCTGACTATTTGAAGGGTTGCCCTGTGAAAGAGGTATTAGACTTGTTTTCCTTGGTCAAGAGAGGGCAAAATTAGGGTTGAAATGACAGAAAGATAGATTTTGATCCAATAGAAGGAAAATATATCCTTGCCATTAGGGTTATCTTGAAATGGAATTGACTGCCTTTTGTAAAAAATGAATTGTCTTCAGGTGGGTGTTTGATGATTGTTGGGAATATTTTAGGGGCATATATTCTTCAGATAGCTGTTGGACTCAATGACCTCTTAGGTCCTTTTCGACTCTGATTGTTTGATTATCACCTTAAGGAACCATGCACACTGAGGAAAGATTAGCCCAGAGCCATAATGTGAAGGAACAAACCTATGGATCTAATCCTTGCTCTTATTAAAGAAACTGGCACATCATGGAACCACATTCAGGAATCCCAGATATGTACCTTTACTAATACTGTGAATCATGTAAACCCTCTAAATCCCAAAGTAATTAAGAACTCATAAAGATCATGTTTCAATATGTCTTCAGTAAAGAGTAGAATAGTTTTCCTAAGAACTGAGTAGTTCATTCTGTGTTTTTTGTTGAGTTAGATAAAATATGTTCCCTATACAATGTAGTGTTAGCCTAAGTGCTTGCAGAGGAGTTGAGGGCCCTTTTGGGCAGAGCAAAATGACTCAGACTGATACTTCTGGGATTTCTTTGGGTGAGGATATGAGCCAGAGGTATTTTGTGAGAGACATGAGCCAGATTATAATATTCTTAGGGTTTCATTGTGTGGGGGAACAAGTCAGAAAAATGTTATAAGAAAATGCCCTCAAATCACACCCAGGTTTTTCATGTCAAAGGCCAGGTCCTAATTGACACATAGTTGCTGATGGAAGACAGACAACCAACCATCCTGTGTTCCCACGGAATGGCAAGCATTACCCTTGAGACTCTGAGATATAATTACACTTCTGCTCTGTAATAGTATATTAATCACAAGAAACATATTCTTTAGTTTCCATTTCACAATTGAGGGTAATTACAAGATGTTAAAACTAGATTATAGACAATTAGACTCCATACATCAGGGAGCTTTTGTCGGTGGTCTAGAGGGAGAGTAAGGAAGCAGCTGGATAGGGTTTCCAGTGCCATTTTCCATAGTGCTTTCCTCACTGTGACAGAGGACAGATCAATGGGAGGCAAGCATTTTCCAAAGTGTTTCACCCCCCCCCCCCACCTCTGCCCTTTCCCACTTCTATTTTTTTTTCTCGTCTTTCTATAGAGCCATTATTTCCTCAGAAATTGAGAATCATGAAAAAGATGAGGGGAGGGAAGGAGAAGTGAGGTGTGAACTCAAGCCACAGATAGTCAATCAGAATCCAGAGGTTTCACAGAGGTAGAATCAACAGGTGGAATTGAAGCCAACCAAATGGAAGAGTCGGGTAACAATTTTTGGCATTTTCAGAGATCTTTCTTAAGTACCTTTTGTGTTCTCTCTGATGAGATTTTATACAAAAATAAGAAATAATTCTTGCTTTCAAGGAGCTTATATACTATTCCAACCAGGTATTTCTTCATTGCCGTTTGTGTGGTCCACAACTTTATTTTTTTTATGCTATCTATGAAGACAAGACAAACACCATTTCATTCATCCATCCTGCAAATATTTATTAAGCACCAACTGTGTGCTCAAGTAAGTATAGAAGAAAAATATTATGGAAAACATGGATTGGGAGTTAGAATAATTTACATAGAAAGCTCATGCCTGTATATCATGAATGCTTTCTTTAAGAAGAGCCAGGAGATGGAAATGATGGGGAGTGCCAAACAACAATACAAAGTTTCCTAAATGAGAACCATAATAACTTCAAAGACTTTGACTTCACTATCCTCTTTGTCCCAGCAAACTAAATGCATTTTAGTTTCTTGGGTAAAACCAGATAGATGAAGAATAGTTATCATCCAGGCTAGAAAAAGCAGATGATGGATAGCCCATAGAATTGGCCCATCAACAACTATATCTTGGATTGACAATGCAGATGAATTGAACCAAGAATTGAATAGGAAGATAAAAGTAGTTTGGGTAAAATTTATAAAACTGTGCCATTAGTGATCCCAAAATTCTCCTTGGAGCAAAAACCCATCTTGTATTAACACTAGTATCCTTCTGATGACACTGTATTGCTATGAAGTCTCTAAAACTTAAATTGTAGGCTACAAGAAGGGCAATGAAGAGACACCTGTTGGGCATTGGTGTGCTACAACATATTACCAACAAAGAATGGCACAGAATAAGCAGTGGGAAAGATATTATCAAACAAATGTATCAAACAAACAAAAGACCTGCCATGTGGTAAGAGGGAAGGGTTACCTATGGACAGCCTATGTGTTTCATTGGGAGCCATGCAATGTCAAGAGATTTAAAGGAAGACCCCAGCATATTGAGTGGGCCCCGGTGTGAGGATTTCTGGGAAGACATGGAAAGAGTTCTGCAGGGTGAGAAGGGAAGAGTCTTGGCCACGGTGACACAGGTAGCAATTAGCAGAGCCAAGATTTGAACCAAGGTTCTCTGACTACCGATCCAGTGGTCTTTTCATCACCTAAGGCTGTTTTGTGGCAGTGTTAGGTCAAGCTGGACTTGGAATGCTAGCACCATAGAGTGTGAAGACCACTGCACCAAGAGGCAGAAGACCTAGGTTCTACTTCCGTCTAAGAAGTATGCAGCTTAGTGGTATGGTGGATAGAGTGCTGGACCTGGAGTCAGGAAGAACTGAGTTCAAATCTGGCCTCAGACACTTATTAGCTGTGCGACCTTGGGCAAGTTACTTAACCTCTGTTTGCCTCAGTTTCTTTAATTATGAAGTAGAGATAAGGATAGCACCTACCTCCAGAATTATTTGTGAGGATCAAATGAAATAATATTTGTAAAGTGCTTAGCACAATGCTATGACACATAGTAGGTGCTATATAAATGTTATTATTATCGTTATTATCTCTGTCACTTAGTAGTTATGACTCTTCAGTAAGTCACCTCCAATTTGTAAACCTCAGTTTCTCATCTGTAATATGAGGACAATAATCTTTTACCTGAGTACATTCAGGAGGATCAAATGAGAGAATGGAAGTGGAATTCTTTGAGACAGATAGTATGAATATTATTATCACCATTTTAGAGAAGATGGAACTTAGTTAAGTTCAGATAGTGGAATGATTTGTCCAGGGTCACCCAGGTGATAAGCATTGGAGCTGGGACTCAAACCCAGATCTTTATGACTCCAGGCTCATCATACTTTCCACAGTACCATTCTATATCTTAACTAGGACAAAAAAGAGTGAAGACTTGAAGTTTTGAATCTGGGACACTGGGACAAGGTTCTCTTCCTGGCTCTTGACACAGATTTCTTTGTCTTTTCTGGGACCAGGTGCAGATGTTGTTCTAAAACGGGTGTTTATAGCTGACTCTGTGAAAGTACTTTATCCCCAACCGGGAGCTCTGTTCAGCAACTGAGGGGAACCTAATAGATAGGCAGAATACTAATTGGTTAATATCACCAGTTGGTCTTCTTTGGCTTGTTGCCTTTTTCCTGAATCCTGCCTCAATTTTGCGCTTGGAATTCCTTGATTTTTGGAATTTGACCCTGGCATTCAAAACAAGGTATCCCGTGGTAGTTGATAGAGAGTTATCCTCAAAGCCAGGAAGACATGGGTTCTGACACCTACTTGCTGTGACTCTGGCTAAGTCATTTAACTCCTCAATATTCTTGACAATTATTTATAAGACTATAAATTTTAGAGAAAGTTCTTACCTGCATTAGTGGAGAGAATTTCTTCTCCACAGACTTTTCTGTACCAAAGAAATCACAAGTCTAGTCTCTATGTCCATCCCTTTTCAAAACAAAATGACATCAAAAAGAAATTATTTTAATTTATTCAAGGGTTTCCCCTAGTGGCAATTCAATTCAATCCAACCCAACAAGCATTTATTAAATGCCTACTATATGCTAAGCCCTAGTTACAGAAAGACAAAAGCAAATATCACACCAGAGGGTGTGGTAAAAATGTATCTAATACTGTTCAGGGATAAGAACCAGGAGGAAACAGTCAAAAGCTCCTCTTTGTGGGATAATTGCATCACCCATACTAGAGTAGTGCTTCTGGCACAAATGAAAATTCTCTCTGGCTCTTAGAGAGCTGGCTGCCTCTTTCCCCTTAGCTCCATACTTTTGTTGATCTTATTAGTGTAGGAGTTTTTAATGTGTGGATTACACAGTCATATTCTTGGCTCAGCCCTCATTCTACTAGGAAAATTCCTCCTCTTCATAACATCACTATCTTTGTGTTCCATTGTCCTTTAACTCAAGGATACATTGAATACAGTTTTAATTAAGAATATTATAAATTAACAAATAATAACAATGAACTGTGAATGAGTATTCCCCTCTAGACTACATGATCTTCCTGAGAACAATGGACAAGGCAAGTCAACACGTCATCCCTCCCTCCAACATCAACTCCACTAGTCACTTACAAAGGTAGCTGGTAAGGTATTAACTCTAGGACTTTTCCAGTCATGGGAAAATTTCTAGTTAATTTAAGCACAGTGGTACGTTGATAAATGTTTAACAACCAACTCTCTGAATGCATAACACTCTTAAATTTAATCTACATCATTAACCTTTTGTCCATCACTTTAATAAATCTAGACAAGCAGCAAAACAGTAAATCAAACCCTGATTTGTAGTATCTGCTAATTTCTAATGTGCAAATGTTCACACTGAAAATTTAACAATCCTGCTCTGTGAGCCCCTATGAGCTGACTCTAACACACCCTTGGTAAGTGCGGTCTGTTGGTATGGTATACAGAAATCAGATAGCTTCATATTTTTTCTCCCTTGGAGTTCCAGTAAATAGGGTCCTAAATAATTAAACAAATAAATGGATGGATAGATGAATGAATGAATAAATAATAATAATAATGAAAATTTAGGAATGGGAGGGAAATCATTAACAATTAGAAAGATCAAGAAAGATTTTGTATAGGAGGTAGCACTGAGCTGAGCCTTGAAGCATGTTAGAAGTTCCAAAAGTCCCAGGTAAGGAGAGGGAACATTCTAGCCTATATAAAGACAGGGAGAGAGATGAAGGACTGTTTTGAACATCAAAGATCAAGCAGGCCATTTAACTGGAATACAGAGTATATGAGAAGGAGTGATGTGTAATCAGCCTGGAAAGACAGCTGGGGGCAGATTGTGAAGGGTTTTAAATGTTGATCAAAGCCTTTGTACTTCATCCTAGAGGCAATAGGGAATGATGATGGGGCCACACTCATGCACTAGAGACTCTTGTAAAACTGCCACGAGTATTTGACCATCCCATGGGGTCAGCCTGTGTTAGAGTTATTCTCAGAGACAATAAAGTTGGGGTGGTGTGGGGGCAAGGGGGTAGTCTGATTGATGGAGAAATATGAAAGCTGCAGGTTTAGAGTTTGATGTTCTGATAGGACATTCAGATGAATAGGGTTGACACTCCAATTTAATAAAGAGAGAGTGAATGAACCCCTCACTGCCCTAGATGATCTCAAGGTACCAGGCCAAGATGAATTCCATCCTCTCATCCTGGAAGAAGTCACTGAACCATTGTCAGTGATCTTTGAAAGATCCTGAAGAATGGGAGAGGTGCCACAGGATTGGAGATGGGGAAATGGCATCTTGATTTTCAAAAAAGGAAAAAAATAGATTCAGCAAACTATAGACCAGTGAGCTTGGCCTCATTTTCACAAGAGGAAAGCAGGATTGGGGTTTGGGAGTTAGGCAGAGACCTGCTAAAGTCCCAGGATGGGCCTTGAGACTATTTAGAAATGGCCTTGCTAGTTTTGGATTTATCATTTAGAAATGTAAATTTGCATGATTTTCCCCAAGCATTTTATCTTAAGATGGGAGGAACCAATATAATAGGAGTTACCAGATCTCAACAAGAAATTCTGAAAAGACCACAAGAATGACCAACTAGTAAGGCTTAGGCCCAGGGTAATCAATTCAAGTGAGGCACCAGTATGCATGGACTAGAAATGTGAAAGACTATGCCAATGCAACAGTATTGAAATGAGGGTAAAAAATAATGGGGTGGGGCATCCAAGACTCATGTTTGGGAAGGGGTGAAGGGGAGCAGTAATGTCTGTAGGGGTCATGGGAATGGAAAGAAAGAGGACTCAGCCTTGTTGAATATGAAGTCTTGCATTTCTGGAAGAAGGGGAAATTTCATGCATCTTGTGCTGGGAACTGTTTTTCTATAATTGCTAATGGATCTGTGTGGGTCAATAAAGCACAGAGATAAATGCAGTTTTCTTTGGTATGATTCTAACATGGAGACATGATGATGAGGTAAGGGTCTGGGAGAAACAGGTACAACATGTGTTTATAAAGGGAAGACCCATGTTGACGAAATCATGGATCCTTGAAGTATTAAGTTCCATTGAATGAATCATATTTGGTTTGTTGAATGAATGAATGAGGAGGTATAGTACAGAAAGCATACTGGCATTGGAGTCAGAGGGTCTTGGGTCAAATTCCACCTTGATGTTTACTACCTGTGTGACCTTGGGCAAGTGAATTACCCTCTCTGGGCTTCAGCTGCCTCCTCTATAAAATGAGGAATTGGATTAGGTGACCTCTGAAGTCTCTTTTAGACCTATGTTGCTGTGAATGGAAAATTGCTGCATGAAAAAACTGAGAAAATTATCACTCAAATTTCTTTAAGCTACTTACTAGTGGTGTGACTCTGGGCAAGTCCTTTCTCTTCTCTTGGCCTCAGTTTCCTCCTCTGTAAAATAGAGAGGTTGGAGGCAATGATCTTTGAGGTTCTTTCCAGCTCCAGCATCCTATGATTCCTATGAGGTTGACATAACAATAAGTTTGCATTAGGTTGAATGTATTGAAATGTAGCTGATTTGTTGGTTGGTCTTGCTTTGTTCCAAGGGATGGCTGCCTAGGTAGGAAATTCAGAAATGATGGTCACATAGGAGCAAATGACATCAATAACAATCTGATTTTAAAAACCTCATATGCAGGTTAATTAATTAACAAGGGAAAGTAACTCTCTTTATTCAGTAAAATGTTTTCTTCTAGTAGATTTCGAACAGTCGAGATAGGTTTTCCTTGAACCATTGAGATTCTTACTCCAGATTCTCTGGTTGCCCACATTCACATATTGGGAGGGATTGAGGTTCAGTTTGGGTCCAGAGTGCAATTTAGCCCAAATCAGTCAGAACCTCAAACAACAGCGGTTCTCAACCTGTGGGTCGCAACCCCTTTGGGGGTCAAACAACCCTGTCACAGGGGTTGCCTAAGACCATCAGAAAACACATATTTCCGATGGTCTTAGGAACCGAGACACCGCTCCTCTATCCATCTCCAGGTGGGTCCGACCACATGCAGATATGCCCACATATGAGTATTAAAGGGTCAGGGCATTAGGAAGGTTGAGAACCGCTGTCATACAACAAACAAGGTGGGGGGTGGTGGTAGAGAGTCATTCCCTGGCGGGGGGTAAGTCTCTACCAATGGACAAAGCTGAAGCTTGGTACCTAGTCAGGATTAAGACCCAGGTCCAGGCCATGGAAGAGAGCAATGCTGATTGCTTTGAAGTCTTTGCTTTACGAAATACTATGTTTCTTTAAAAAAAAAAAAAGGCGTGGGCAGATGATAAAGTAGTAAATCAAATGTTACTTTCATTGCATTAGGGGAGCTGACTATTTTAAAGAGTCCTACTGTGAATCCTTTTGAAAGTAAAATAATTTTTTTAAAATAAAGAATCCCTCTTTAATTTATCTCTTATGTAAAACCAATTTTTCATCAATCAAATTTGCTTAAAGTAAGTGTTCTTAACTCTTTTGTGTGTACTTTGGACTCCCTTGGAAGTCTGCTCAAGCCTATGGACCCCTACTCAGAATCATGTTGCTAAATGCATAAAATATATAGAATTATAAAGAAGACCAATTATATTGAAATTAAATTACATTAAAATACTGTTATCAAATATTTTTTAAAAGTTCACAGACCCCAGATTAAGAATCCCTGGTAAAAGAACATAATGTTTTTGGGAAGGCGGGGAGGTGGTACGAAATTTGATAGCTGTGTGTTTTTTGGGAGGGAGGGGGTATCAGAACCTGTGATTTTATCTTCATATGGAACACCCAGTGGGGTGCAAAATCCCTTTGCTGATTTAGATTGTCAAGTCATTTGCAAAAGTCTTAGAGAGGGCCACTACTAAGATGTTAAGAGTTTGTCCATGGTAACACAGACAATATGTGTCAGGGATGGGACTTGAACCCAAATCTTCCTGAGTCTAAGGCCAGCCTCTCTTTCCATTATGTCCTTCTGCCTTTCCATAGCTTTGGAATCTAAAGACAAGCAGTTGTAATGCTGTCCCTAGGGATGATGGCTGCCTTCCAAATGGGAGAATAAAGGCTACAAATGACAATATCCTATTACCATATTACCTTGTCTTCAGAGATTGCCAGCCAGAACTCTTAATTGACTTTAACACCAGTCAGTTTCATTAAGTGATGCCCAATCCCTTAATTAGTAATGTATTAAATATAACTGTGGGGGGGGGGGGGGCGGTGCTACATGGGTGCTCCCAACTAGGGTAACCAGTATAATGTAGTAGAAAGATTGCTGGTTCTGAAATCACAGACTTGACCTTGAATTCTGGTTCTGACCTTTACCAGCTTAGCTTCCTCCCCTATAAAATGAGGAGACTAGATTAGATGGTATCTAAGTTTCTTTCCATCCCTAAATCTCATCTGTTCCCAGCGCCTCCTCCCTGAAGCTCTGAGTTTATACAAACTGGGCTCAATCTTGGTGCTGCCTCCCAAATCATTACTCAGTTTACTTTGCCCTACACAGTTTCCTTCAGAGACCTCAGAATAAAACTTATACTTGTCTCCACAGATATGGGAAAAAGATTTCCAATTTTCATGCAAGCACTCAAGGTAAAAATATATATGGGGTATAGGACAGTCTTTATTTCATCCCATTGACAGAAATGGGATGAAATAAAGAAAACATAAAAGATTCACATAAACCCATGAACCACAATTCTCCTTACTTTCCGATGTGTCCCACCTTTTCCCCAGGAATGTATACAGTTCTCCAGACTCATAGTGCCACTCTTTGGTTTGGAAACTGTGATTATATGAACCTAGTTTGACTGATAGACCACAGTTCCTGGGATACATGTATGCTAAGGTTTAACTGATGCACAGATTGGGCACTGCTTCCCTCCCTAGTAACTTACTCAAGGTAGCACAATTAAAATTAAATTTCGTGTCCATTGTTTTTTTGTTTGTTCCTCAGTCCTTATCAGGCAGTTTAGAGAATATCTTGATTACTGAGGTCTAGACTACCCTATTGCCTTGTCTCATGTATGATACAATATCATCTCTTTGTCTAAAACTCTATATTAAGTTTGAGCTCTGACTGGCTTTTGAGCACTTTGGATTAGAGAGAGAATCTTGCTGCATGTCTGAATCACCAACATGTCTCGGGAGTTGTGGAAAATGGTGGTTGCCCCTTTGTGCTTTTATGTAACCTTTGGCATCTGTCCTCATCCCTGTATGACAGCACTGCTTTCTGTGAACAACTCCCTTCCCTTTTGCCCTGCAGAAACCTCTCAGAGAGAAGTGAACTCAGGGGCACTAGAAAGACAAATCCACACACACATACTGGTGAGTCTCCTTTTTATCGCAGGAACTTTATGGTACTATCCTAAGGGCTTGGCCTGACCCTAGAAGACAAATGAACTTGTAGTTTCCAGAAAGGTAACTACTCTGGGAGGTTTAGCTCTGGACCTACATTCCAAATCTTCTCAATAGCCTGATACTACCTATGAACTCTACTCTCTTTCTTGAAAGAGAATACTGACTGGGTCCCTGAAGTAACTAGGAGCTTCACATTATCCAAGAAATCCCCCAGTTATATAGGAGGCTATACATGTGGCTCTATCCACTCTGAGGACCATGTGGTTCTAGTCGTTACTAACTTTCACCACCATTAGCAGCCCCTGGGGAGGGAACAGTGTACATGTACAGGTCTTCCTCCTAACTCTTGGGATCTTGGTCTGTTCTTAACTTTGTCACTCTCTTGTTAGTGCTTAGCCTAGCTACCTCAGGATCTCCCCCCAAAAGGTCTAATTCCCTCTTTTAGGCTCAACATAGAGGAATGGCAACCATATGCAACAGTGTATTATAGATCTCTAATTGTTCAGACTGAATCACCCATCCTTAGTGAAATTTAGGAACATTCTCTAAATCCAGGAGATGGCCTTCATTCTCTCAATGAGGTGCCAATGGGCATAGCCATGCCCCACTACTCCTTACTATCTCTTCAAGTTGTTCAACTTTCCATTATTCACAAAAGGGAAAAACATTCTCATCAATCTCAATACGCATTTTTCTTTTCCTGTCAGGTCTAAGTCTGCTTGTAGGAGATGTGAGGGAAGCTCCATTACTTGAGGGCCAGAGCCAAATGACGGGAGGGTTGAACTTGGTGCCAATCAGGCAATGGCCAAGGGTTCAGTCTTCACATAAGGCAGTGTCTGGCCCTGATCCCTGGCTGTGGACTGAGCTTTACCACCAATCCTAGTCACAGAACGATCTCTAGCTCTAGCTGTGGCTAGGCATCTCTGGAATTTATATTATCATTCACAAAGGAAAATGGGGTAGAGAGGATAGATGGTTCAATGTGAACCATCCTAGTTACTGAGGCAAAAGCTCTAATTGCTTGACTTATGGCACAGATCCCCTAAAGGAATGATAATAACAACAAGCATCTGTATAGAGCTTTAATGCAGTGATTCTCAACCTTTCTAATGCCACGACCCTTTAATACTCGTATGTGGGCATATCTGCATGTGGGCAGACCTGCCTGGAGACTGGAGACGGATAGAGGAGCAGTGTCTCAGTTCCTAAGACCATCGGAAATATGTGTTTTCCGATGGTCTTAGGCGACCCCTGTGATCCCTGTGAAAGGATCATTCGACCCCCAAAGGAACTGTGACCCACCAGTTGAGAACTGCTGGCTTTAGGGTTTGTGAAGCACTTCAAATATTATCTCATTTAATCCTCTCAACAATTCTAGGAGACAGGTACTATTATTATTCCCATTTCACAAATGTGGAAATTGAGGCAGAATGAAGTTAAATGATTTACCCAGGATCACTAAGCTAGTAAGTGCCTGAGGTGGAATTTGAATTCAAGTCCTCCTGACTCCAGAACTAGGGTTCTGTGTACCACACCTACCTAGCTGCTCCTAGGAAGAAGAATGGCCTTACAAACCCTAACTCAGATATGTGAGAAGGGGGGGGGTGCCTCGACACTTGGTTCATTTCTGATCAGTTCTCTACAGATGTTACATGTGTAGGAACCACTGGCAACCAGATGCCCAAGGGAACACAGACAGTATGTGCCATACTGTTTCCCATCTTTGAGGAGAGGAGTCCCAGCAGAGCACAGGGATTCATGATTAAAATGAAGAAACATCACTGGTGACTTTGAACTGCCCCTTTCCCTGCTGTGAAGGTCCCGTATGACTATTCCTCTTCCTCTCTTCCTCTAAATCTTTGGTATTATAAAGTGGCTGGTATTAAAGATTAGCGCCAGCAATGGATATAACCAATGACTGCATATGACCTTGGCACGGGCAAAAATTCCTGGCACTCTCCTGGTGCAAACAACCAAACCTAGAATCATAGAACTACAAAATGTTAGAGCTGGAAGAGACCTTAGAGATCACTTGCTTCACTCCTCCCCTCATTTTATAAGAATGGAAACTGAGGCCAAGAAAGTGTGACTTGCCCAAGATTACACAGTAGTTAGTAGAGGCAGGATTATCTCTCACTCAAGCTCTCCTGCTCTTTTCTATGACCCTCTACTATTTCCTAGTTCTGGGGTTCTGTTGCATTGCCATCCCTGCTCTTCCAACATCTCATATTAATAAGAACGTGTGATGGGCAACCCTAAGAGAGGGGAGATGCTACATCACCCTTCAGAGTGAGTTCAGAAAGCTAGCCATCAGTTGAAACTGACCAGAACCTCTATTCTGGGCTATGTTCCTTTGCTCACTGTGAGCAATGTCTCAGGATTCTGTTTTTGTGTTCTTTCCCACCCTTGATAGTACTCTCATCCCAGCCTCTCACCCCATAAAAACCCTGCTTTCAGATC
>CM053582.1:22840729-22860758 GCA_028627135.1 Pseudochirops cupreus
AGTTAGATGTTAACATGGAGGGTCATCGGAGCTGGGTATCAGAGTGGGTTGCAAATAGCCAGATGTCAATCATAGGACATGGCAGCCAAAAGGAGACACTGTTGTAGCCATGGAGCCAAAGAAATAAAATTGGGTCATACACTGATAAGCCTGATAAGAGTCTTGAGCATTTTAGGGACCATTGCATAGCAGATCTCTAGGAAGGAGAAGTTGCTGAAGAAATAGTACATGGGAGTCTGGAGGTGATGATTGGCAAACACCACAGTGATGATGAGTATAATTCCTATAATGGTTGCCAGGTAGACAACCACATTATTCCAAAGAGCAGGATGCATACCCCATGGAGATTTTCAAATCCTAACATTTGGAGATGGAAGTGTGATTTCTCTTCTCAGCATGGACTGTATTGGAAACCTGAGATATTATATCTGATGCCCTTTATGAGGCCCTTTTGCCAAGGCAAGGGGGAATTGAGCTCAATCATGGAGGACAAAAGACAGGATGTAATCCACAGGTCATCATTATCCAGGTCCCCTCTTTGATGGACTCTATATCCTGGTTCCAGAGCAGCCCAGAGTCTGATTGTGGATGGGACCACATACAAATGCCCTGAGGAATACAGATATAACACATGAGTTCCTACCTGCCTCTTCTGGTTAGACAGTCAGTAGCTGGGGCCATTCAAAACAAAGTCAGAGACTAGAGGAAACCCCAGTCCACCACAGCCAAGCCTCTCTAAGTTCTCCAGAATCTTACTTCCAAAGTCACAGTGAAAAAGATGTGCTGGTTTGACAATTATAGACCAGCATTGACTACTCCATGAATATGTCACAGAAATACCAGAGTTGGAAGGGAACTTGGAGCTTGCCTAGGCTGACTATCCCATTTTACAAAGGGGGAAAGTAAGACATGGAAAGAGGCAGCAACTTACCTAAGATCACCCAGGTAGTAAGTATTGGAGTCAGTACTCAAACCAAGTTCTTTAGACTCCAAATCCAGCTTCCTTTCCAGAATGCTATCACACCATTTCCCAGGCTTCACTGCTTCCTCTCTACTGAACCAGGTAAGAAAAGAGACTCCAAAGACCATGTCCAGTATGACCCAGACTGAGCTCCTTCAGCGCAGTGATCAGTTAACAGAAACAAAGGGAAATGCAAGACGGGTTGAGTTAATTGCCATTAAGTTTTCACAGCGAATTGTAGAGATAATGCACAATCTCAAAGCCAGGACAGAGTGGACAAGAGCTCTAGCAACCCTGTGCGACAGGATGGATATACTCCTGAAATTTTTTGTATCAGCTGAATTTTGGTAGATTGCCTCACCATATCAAGGCCCCATTTGGGAACTCCCTTCATCTGCCCAAGAGTAGAGACTCCTCATCTGGGGAAAGTTCCCTCTACCTACTCAGATCATAACCTATCTGTGATTGACCGCTGTAGAGAGTGTCTAAAGCTTCAGAGAGGTTTAATGAGTCATCTGGGGATTCCGGGCTAAAAAGTGTGTGTGTCAAGGGTAGTATTTGAAGTCATGTTTTCCTATCTTGAAGTCCAGTACTCTAACCATTGTACAACACTGCCTGTCTTGATAAATTGTACTAGGGGAAATTACTAATTAATTATTAATGCAATGAATTAATTTAATTATTAATTAATTCACTCTGGAAGTGAATGTTTTTATCTGGTGAGGAATTATTTGACAAAGAAATAGCCTTCTATACGTGCTGCCCCCACTTCTCTACAGGCTTAGAGTGTGACACCTTGCATCTGGCTTCTGTCCCCAACACTATATTAAAAAAGCAAACCCTAAATGTGATTAGAAAATACTATTCCTATGTACTAAAAACCTTTCATTTTGTTCTTTTCTAGCATCATGAGGTAGACCATAATACCTTCCAAACCCTCCCCAGGGCTTCACATGCCCCTTTCCTTTGATGAACATACACTTACCTAGGGCTTTCTGTGTGGTATCTTTGGAAATTCATTATTTCATTTGAACCCCACAAGAAACCTTTGAGACCAGTTTGGCAGAGATTATGAGTATTTTCATTATTCTAGAAAGGGAGACCCTGAGGCATAGAGTAATTAAGTGACTTATCCAAGGCCACATGGGAGAGCTTTAGAAATTGGATGTCCTCGGGGCAGCTAGATGGTGCAGTAAATAGAGCACTGGCCCTGGAGTCAGGAGGACCTGAATTCAAATCCGACGTCAGACACTTATCACAAAAACTAGCTGTGTGACCTTGGGCAAGTCACTTAACCCCAATTGCCTTGCCTTCCTCCCTCAAAAAAAAAAAAAAGGAAATTGGATGTCTTGGCTCCTGGTATCAGGCCCTTCCTATCATGTCTCACTATGACTTATCACCTTCTACCTTCATATCTCCTGTCCTCTTACACTGTTACCGGGTCCAGGGTGGAGTGGAAGAAATAATAATGATCCTAGGGGAGTACTCAGAACAGGGGATTTGGAGTCAGAAGAGGGAAGTTCAGACATAGCTAATGATATATGTAATGATGGATGAGACCTCAGATGCAACTGAGTCCAACTTCTTCATTTTTACAAAGGAGGAAACTGAGCCCAAGAAAGACCAAAAATCACTTGCTTTTGGTCACAAAGCTGCCCAGTGTTAGGTAGAGGATTGGAACTCTGTTTTTACCTGTCACCTAAACCAGCTTTCTTTCCACTTTACCATATGGGGTGGGGGTGGAGGAGAAAAGGAAGGCTTTAAAAAATCATTCCCTGATTTTTCATTTTTCTTTCCGTATCTGTCTTTTTATCTTTAGGATTAAAAAAATAAGTCCTTGAACAATTTAATCCAAAACAGAGAAAAACTTCAGTGTTCCAGGCCAATCAAAAGTTCCCATAATTTAATGATGTCCACGGTAAAAAATAGACTCCGTTTATAGCTCCTCTCCGCTGGAGAGGAGCTTAGCAATGACGCGCCTATCACGCACATTAAGACGCTCATTTCTCCCTGGATACATTCTTAGCCAGTCTATAGTTACAACGTCAGTGAACACGCATGAGGAGAGGGGAGGAGGGGAAGAGCTCGAGCCTTTGATGCTAGCGTGGAGAAAGACAGGGGCTGCTTTTGCCTTTGATGGAGAGCCTCTCCCTGCTGACCCCTGTGCCCCTGGGTCTTTATAGAATGTTTAAAAGGGCTTACAGAGCCTCTGCAAGTAATAATTCTGTATGATTTTCTTCTTACAGTCTTTGTGCCCAAATTGCTCCTGATAATTAGGCTGCCTGGCAGAGTTCTACTCACTTCCCTCCAGTACCCAAATACCTTATTCCCCATTGCCTTGCCAAAATATCCCCAGATCCAACCTGTGGGTGCATTCTACCTGGACCCTGCACAGTGGCCAGAAAAGAAAACCCCCTGGAGTAGGGACAGGGAGGGGGTGGGGTTCACAGTCTAGCTCCAGTTCTGGTATCAACCAGTTGCAGGCAGATTATTCAACCTGGGTTTCATCATTGGTCAGACTACTTACTGCTCTTGAGCCCTCTCCAAATCTAACTGTCTACAATTTCGTGATATACTTTTCTAGCATTAGCTCTCATAAATCATCTCTAATGATAATAGCTAACATTTATGTAGCACTTCAAAGTTTGCAAAGAACTTTAGCTACTAACGTTACCCCATTTGATCCCTCAGATGCTCTCAAATCCAGGGAAACTGGACTTGTTCTTCTAACACTGGCAATTATTCAGTGACTCATGAGCGCTCAATTAGTGTGTGTGGGGGGGTGAGTGTGGATGTGGGTGGATATGTGGATATGTGTATGTGCTTGGGTGGTGATGTGTGTTTGTTATGTATGTACACATGTGGGTATGTTTGTGTGTATGTGAGTATGTGTGTATAGATGTGGGTGGGTGTGAATGTGTGTTGGGAAAGAAGGACTCCTCACAGTGTTAGAGAGCTGCCTTGATAGCATCCCCAAGGAGTTTAGTTTCTTTCTGGGAGAAACTGATGGTTTGAGCAAGTGCCTGGTACATTTTTTTTTTAAATGTACTGTTTACGAACTCCTATGAGACCTCTGCATTTTCTGCATTTTTGGTGGGGTAAAATAAAGTCTGTACCCAATAGAGGTAACTTCATTTTCCCTTAGTGACTCTGCTTGGTTTTGACTCTTAGAACATCATTTCTCCATGTCAGGTACTCCTTGGTGTCCCCCCTTTTCAAATTCCTTTTGTGTCTTATCTTCTCCCCTTAGATTGGAGGCTCCCTGAGGGCAGGGACTGTCTTTCTTTTTCTCATTCATATTTCCCAGTACTTAGTACAGGGCTTGGCATATATAGTGAGTGCTTAATAAATGTTTATTGAACTGAAGCATAACTCTAGGTGGGGGGGGAAATAGACTAAAGAGAGAAAATGACCATTTGTGGAGTAATCCAGTTCATGTGAGCCAAGAACCTTGGAGGGACCTGGACCATGGGTTACACAGGTACAGGAAAGGTTTAGGGAGTCAGTGGAAAAGAAGGCATGGGTGAAATGAGCGGGAAGTAGTCAGAAGGGGCCTTAGTCTCCTCCCCTTTTCTTGAGCTCCAAAAACACATTATGGATTTGTATGATCACAGAATCTTAAAGTTGAGCGAATACTTCTCCAGCCTCCACTTGAAGACCTCTGGGGGAGGGGGAGCCTACTACTTTCAGAGGCTATCCATTTCACTTTGGAACAGATATAATTGTTAGCAAGTTTCTCCTTATGTCAAACATCTCTCTGAGAGAATGTAAACTCCTTGAGGGCAAGAACTGCTTGATTTTTCTCATTGTATCCCCTCCACCCCAGACTCTAGAACAGTGCTTGGCATTTAATAAGAGCTTGTTGATTGTATGGTTGATTGATATTGAGCTGAAATATGTATCTCTGCAACTTCTACTCATGACTCCTAGTTCCTTCTTCTGGGGACAAGCAGAAAAGTCAAATCCTTCTACTTCCACAGGACAACTCTGCAAGTATCACCTTCACATGTGAGAGAGAATGCTCTGTTTTATATAGAATTGATTTTATTTTATTGGAACTTCATAATAACACTCATCTCCAGGGCTCATGCTATGGAAACAATAGGGTCCAAGCTAGATCTGTCTTCTATTGAATTCTCCTTTCTGGTTTCATAGGGAGGTTGTACTATACGTTGTTGGTGATGATGTCTAAACCATCAGGAACCTTCATTTTTGTTTCCTTGAAGCATCAGTGGCAACTCTGGCTAAGAAAAATTGATGATACTGTGGTCCTCACAAGGCTCCTCTCATCTGAGGTATTCCAAAGTCTTCTCATCTTCCCTTTTCCCCCATATGTCTCTACCGAGAGGTGAGGACACATATCTTTCCTCCTTTGGGTCTGAGGACATCTACAGGGTTTTCTTTACCAATCATTTCCTATATTCTGATAAGTCATGAGGACAATGTCATGAGCCAAATTGGGGGCTGGTGGACACAAATGAGAAACTGTGGTACTTTGGGTATCAACAAAGACCTTGGCAAACGTCTTCTGGCAAAAGATACGCTGTCTCGTCAGCAAATTGGTTTCTATATTCTATTGGTGGTATGATGTTCTATTTTAACCATTTGTGGTGAAAGATGGATAAGATAGATGAAAAAATGAGTGAGTTGAGGGAGGGGCAGAATTAAAGAGCCAGAATAAAAGTCTCAGACAGACGCCTCAAAGATATCTCAGAAAGAACAGGAAAGTTGTAGTATAGCTTCTGACTGGTCAACTTTAAGCTGGGATCAAGGCAGAGGAATTGAGGCTGAGTGTTACATGTCTCCTACTTGGGTGCCTCACCCTCCAGGCTTTGAGCCAGCCTCCATACAGAACCTTATTTCCCTCTCTCCTTCCTTCACTTCCTCTTCTCCCTTTCCTTCTTTCTTTCTCCCCCCCCCATCTCTCTCTTTCTCTCCTCCCTGTACCCCAATGTATATCCAGTAATAGAATTTCTGGTTTCATGGTATACCAGTTCACTGCCTTCTCTTGTATTATTCCAAATACTTTCCCAGAGCAGTTAAAACAATTCCCACCTCCTAAAGGGTTCAAATATTTAGAGATGATAGAGGGGACTCAATGCTCAGGATGACATTCTCCTGAGGCCAAGTCTACCTAGTGACCTTGTACTTTAGTGGACCATGAGACTGCCGCCAAAGTCCAGCCCATGCAGCTTTCCCACATCTCTTCCCCACCCTCACTCTTGCTTGCATAACTCTATAACTTCTCCCTAGCCTTGCTCTCCCCTTGGCCATCTCTAATTTAATATAATTCAGTCAAACATACATTTGTTAAGTGCTTGACCTCCTGAATCAGGGGCTTGAGGAGCCCTGAGTAGGGTTGAAAGCTACACTGATGTGTAGTATATGTGCCTAATAACTAGTAGAGAACATAGAGCCCTGGGCTTAGAGTAAGAAGTTTGGCTCTGATGCTTCCCACCTTTGTGACCAGGAGCAAGTCACTTTACCCTCTGTCCCTCCGTTTCTTCCATTGTATTTGTTCACCTAAAGTTGCTGAGAGGAAAGTTCTTAAGGGGGGTATAGGGTGACCATGACAACTCCTATCTCTGATACTACAGAGCTGTCAGTCAGTCTACTGTATTATGTTTCAGGCACTATGCTAAGTGCTAGAGTTACAAAGAAAGGCAAGAAACCATAGCCCTTGCCCTCAGGGAGCTCACATATTATTAGAGTGGGAGATAACAAGCAAACAACGATGTACATATAAGGTATATTCATATATTGAGTAGGGTAAGTGGGAGATGACTTCAGAGGGAGCAAAGTCACTAGTAGTAGGGTGTGTGTGTGGGTGAGCAATGGGGATAACCAAGAATAGGCCCCTTGCAGAGAGTGGGATTTGAATCAAATTTTAAAGGAAACTAGCCAAGCCATGAGGCTGAGGTTAGAGGTAGTATTCCAAGCATGGGGACAGCCAGTGGAAAAGCAGTGTCAGCAAATGGAGCGTTGTATGTAAGGAAAAGCAAGCAGGTAAATGTTATTGGATTGCAGAATGTGTGGAGGGGAATCAAGTCCAGTATAAAAAGGCTAGGAAAGGTAAGAAGGGGCCTGGATTTAAAGAGCTTGAAACATCCAGCAAAGGAGTTGATATCTGATCCTAGAAGTGATAGGGAGCCAATGGAGTTTTTGAGTAGGAGTGTGACATGGTCGAATATTTACTTTTGGAAGATCACTTCGGAAGTTTAGTAGAATAGAGACTGCATTTGGGAGACATTCAAGGCAGGGAGACCAACCAGCAGGCCACTGCAAAAATCCAGGCATGAAGTGATAAAGACCTGGCCCAGGGTGGTATTTGTGTGAGTGGAGAAAAGGGGGAATATACAAAAGATTTGGTAAAAGTATAAACACTAAGAGTTGGCAACAAATTAGGTTATTTGGGGAAAATGCAAGTGAGGAGTCTGACCATGAGCTTACAAGCCTGGGTCACTGGGAATATGGACTGGACTATGCAGTAATAGGGAAATTCAGATAAGGGAATGGTTTTAGGGAAATATATAATGAGTTCTGTTTTAGACTTGTTGAGTTTGGTATGTCTATAAGACGTCCAGTCAGAGATGTCCAGAAGCCCCTACTTAGTGGACATGACCTAAAGATTCAGCAAAGGGGACTGAGAAGGAGTAGTCACATAGCTAGGAGAAGAACCAGGAGAGGGTAGTGTCATGAGAACCTACAGAGAAGAAGACAGTGATCAACATCTTCAAAGACTTCAGGGAGGTCGAAAAGCAACAAGATTGAGAAGAAGCCATTAGATTGGAGCAATTATGAGATCATTGGCAACATTGGAGAGAACAGTTTTAGTTCAGTAATCATCCCCAGCTCCAGGTCCTGTCCTATTAATATTCTGCTGATTTGAATCAGTAAACATTTATTAAGCTCCTGCAATTTGTTACTCCCTAGGGATAGAAATATAATAAATGATAATATCCTAGCCCTCAAAGAGCTGATAGTTCAATTGGGGATATGACAAGCACATAAATAAGTATTAGAAAAGGTAGAATGTGAGAGGGCAAAATCTTTCCAAGGGGAATTTGGAGTAGGGATAGAGCATTCATTTAGGCAAATCCTGAAGCTGAATCAGATTTTAAGAGCAAACATTCCTTTGGCACAGGAGGGTCATAGAGCCAGGCTAGGTAGATTGGGAACCAGATCTAGAGATAAGATGATGCCAAGGATGAAGGGACAATGCCCTTCACATGCCTCTTCCTGCATCCCACCCTTGGCATACCTTTCCCCAATGGGAGCTATTTAGAATCTCTCTGTGGGGAACAGAATCTCAAACCTGCAGCTCTGCCTGGCTTCCTATGTTTTCTCCTTTCAGCAGATCAAAGGTTATTCCTAAGACTGGGACTATTCCCAAGACTAGTCCCCCAGGCTACTATGGATGGGTCTGGCTATATTGAGACAGAGGCTTTAGTATAAATCCTCCAAGTATTAGAGATGCAGGCATTAGACAGGGTGAGGTGGGGGAGAAGAATGATACCTCTTCCCCACTGTCTCCAGGAACTCATTTCAGAGTAAATCCTCTCCTCCCCATCCCTGAGTAACCATGGAGACTGGAAAATATCAACATAACAATCTCTAGCTGTGCCTATGGAATACTATTGCTCTGCTTCAGGAGGAAAAAAATGACCTGAATTTCTTCCTTCATTGATATTTTACAATTTATTTTATAATAATAAAAACTCCAATTTCTAGAAAGCTTTAAGTATTAGAAAAGTGCTTTACTTATAATAGCAAGAAGCACAGATATTATGATTTCTATTTTGTATATGGGAAAACCAAAGCTTGAAAGGCTTAGGTGATTTGCCTATGGTTTTGCAGCTAGTAAATGTGGGAACCAGAAGTCAGATTCAGGGCAGTCTTTCTGCCTCTTTCTTTTGCATTTTCTCTCCTTTTCCCTTTTCTCAGTCCTCATGCTTTCTGAACTCTGTTGCCTTTGACACTCTTGACCACCCCCTTCTCTTGGACACTATCTCCTCCTTTGACTTCTGTGGCATTGATTTTGTCTGACCAGTCCTCAGGCTACTTTGTTTGATCACCATCCCCTTGCCTACTAAGTTGTAGGAGTCCCCCAAAGCTCTTCCCTGGGTTTTTATAGCTTCCCCCTTCAGTATCTCATCAATTATAAAGCTTTTACTCAGCAGCAAGCAAATGACCCCAAAATCTGGCCCTAATTTCTTTCCTGAATAGCCAGTCCTATGTTGCCAACTGCCTTTTGGACATCTCTACCCGGAAATCCTTAGACTTCTTGAACTTAACATTTTCAAAATAGAGCTCATTTTACTTTCGCCCAAATCCACCCTATTCCTAACATGCCCATTTCTTTTCATGGAAGCAACACCCTTCCTGACAGTCAGGATTCAAGTCCTCCCTCTGACATCTATTGGCTTCGCATCCATGACTGAACTTCTCAGCACCTGGGACAGTTCCCTGGAGCTGACCTGTATCAGTGGAGGGAGTTTCCATGCTGGTGAAATGACATGCCCAAACTCCTCTCCAAATTATTTTTAATAATAATAGCTCATATTTCTTCCCTTTCCCATTCAAAAAGTTCTTTTCTTACCATTCTGTGAACTAGAGAGTTCAACTGATTATCTCCATCTTACAAATCAGGAAACTGAGATTCAGGGAGCTAAAATAATTTGCTAAGCAAGATTCAGTTATGAAATCCAGTTAGTCAGCAAGTTCAGAAACCAGTCAGACCCTGTAATCATAAATAAGAAACTTGGAAGGGACCTAAGAGATCACCTACAACCTCATTTTATAGAGGAGGAATTGAGGCTTAGTCCTGAAGTAAGGAAGACCTGAGTTCAAATCTAGCCTCAGCCATTTATTAGCTGTGTGACCCTGGGTAAGTCATTTAACCTCTGCCTCAGTGTTCTCAAGTATAAAATGGGGATAACAATAGCATTCATGTCCCATTATTGTGAAGATCAAATGAGATACTATTTGTAAAGTGCTTAGAACATAGTAGTCCCTTAATAAATCCTGATTTCCCTACTTTTTCCTTCCATCCTTCACATAATTGTCAAATCGATAGCCATAAAATGACTGACATACCTGAACATGTTACAACTCTATTAAAAATGCCTTAAATGGCTCCCTATTGTTCTAGGATAAGGTACAAAAGCCTCAGGCTGGCTCTTAATCCCCTCCAACACTTTGGCCCTCATCTACTTTTCCAGACTTCTATCACATACTCAGAGTTCTTGTCAGACTGGCCCACTAGTTAATTCCTTATGCTCAGCATTCCATCTCTCATTCCTATGCCTTTGCACTAATTCCTCCACACTTCTACCCTCTTCATATCTACCTTTTGTGATCCCTATCTTCCTTCAAAGCCCAACTCCAGTGTTGTCTCCCACATAAGACCTTTTCTGATGCTTTCCCCCATTCTACCTCTTCCTCTCGAAATTTCTTTGCACATATATTTGTCTACTTGTCTAACACATGTTGCATTTCTCATCACCTCTCCCCAGTTTCTCAGCATAGTTTGTGAGTTCCCTAAGGGGTAGGACTGTCTTGTTTTTGTCTTTTTAACCCCTGCCATCTAGCAGCAGCTCCTGGAGTATAGTGGATGCTTAATAAATGTTTGTTGAACTGGATGATTTTGCTTTCTGCTTAAAGCTCACAACTTTTCTTTCTTTTAACACAGAGTAAATTACAAAAGAATACAGTTTCATGTACTATCAGTCTCAATCACTCTTCTGCATTGTTTTGCTAGACTGTTTATGGGGGAGTATAATTTGTTCATGAGTTTGTTTATGTTTGTCTGCATGTTAAAACCGAACTTCTCTACCTCTATCTGCCCCTCCCATCCAGGATGCTTGTCAGACTGTGCCAGGCTTTTATCCCCTTATTTGTCCTAAATTCAAGTTTCCTGATTCCTAGCTCTTCCTCCTTTGTGTCCAGATTGAAGTCCAGAAGGCCAGTGACCCCTTGGTGATTCCTTGACTATTTGAAGAGAGAAATGTCCATTAAGGCAGGTCCAGTTGTTCTGTTCTGGGTGGAGAGACCAGACGCTTGGAGTCCTCTATCACTAATAAATCATTCTTCTATTCTAGATTCATGATCTGTTCAAAGAGATCATAATATCAGAGACTGAGTTGAAATGGACCTCAGATGCTATCTGGCCAAGCCCCTTCATTTTGACAGATGCTCTATACAAATATTTTCCCCCGATATGCATTTCCTTTTTTCTCGATGCATGTATTTATTTGTGCTGAAGCCCAAATGTGATTGAAATAGTCTAGTGTTTTTATATTATATTCTTTATGTCATGACTGATGATGAATTTGTTCCCTCTCCACAGTTGTGTGAGATATAACTTCCCTTGCTATATATATGTGTGTGCTCCATCACACATACACATAAGGGTAGGGGTCAGCCTTGACAATCACCCTGAACCCACTTAAAGAAAGTGACAAGATGCTCTGCCCTGATAACTTAAGTCAACAAGCATTTATTAAACACTCACAGCAGATGTTGTGTAAGCACTGGAGATACAAAGAAAGGGGGAAAAACCCAATTCTTCCAGCAAAGAGCTTGCATACTGTCTGAGTGGGGAGACAACATTCAAACAACTATGCACATATGAGATACCTACTGGGTGAAGTGGAAGCGATCTCTGAAGGAAGGCACTAGCATTTGGGGGAGAATAGGAAAGGTCTCTTGTAGAAGGTAGAATTTAAGTTGAGGCTCTAAGGAAGCCAGGGAAGGCCAGAAGTAGAAGAGAGGAGGGGGAAGATTGCAGGCAGGAGGGACAGACAGTGAAAATGCATGGGACTGCGAGATGAAGCATTATGTGTGAGGAACAAGGAGGCCAGTGTTTCTGGCTCATAGAATACATGGAGGGGAGTAAGATATAGAAAGCCTGGCAAAGTGTGTGTCTGGGGGGGTCAGGTCTTGAAGAGCTTTAAAAGCCAAACAGAGGATTTTAGATTTCATCCTGGAGGTAGAAGGGGGACACTGGAGTTTATTGAGTTGGAGGAGGGAGAGGGTGCGAATGGTCCAACCTGGCCTTAGAAAGATTGCTTTGGTATATTACTTAACCAGGAAAGAATGCATCTTGATTGTTCACTAGGTTTGAACAGGCCTGGATATCACTGGCATCACTAGGTACAACAGGAAATCTGTTCAGATTAGTTGAGAAACATGGCTATGCTCTGTGAGGCTTGTATAAAACCAGTGAGCTAGTTTGGAATCAAGATTCTATTATCTAGAAATTTAAGGTTAGCTGAGCCCCTGAGAAAGAATCACTTGATAAGAGAGAGGAGAATTCCAGGTCAGTGCCCTCAGTCTCCTCTTCCCATCCCACCCCCTTAGCTGGAGGAGGACTTGGTGGGCTTCAAAGAGTCAGGGGGATTTGGACTTTTTAATCTACATACTGGCAGCTTTCCCCTGAAACAATGACTGTAATCAGAGTGGGAACTGAGGACAAACTGGATATGATGAGGAATGCAGATTCAAGACCCCAACATAAAAGGGACACCATACCTAAAGGGAACTTAATGAGTTTGCCCACAGAGTGGAGAAAAAGGATTTCCAGCAACTAGGAACTTTGAGTTATCCCTTTGCAACATGTGCTTTCTAAGCCTGAGCCCACTTTCCCCTGGACTTTGTATGAACTGATAGGAGAATGTGTCACAGACCTTGGTGGGGGGCATATTTTGCACCTATTATTTTTATTAAGGCCCCTTAGTAACTACCCCTTTCTGAAAGCCAATTAATTCTACATAATTACTATCAATTGACAATCATTGGAGGAAGCACATCAGTGGGTCTTTATAATATTAGAAAATAATCTCCCAATCCTCAGGGTTGCCCCTAGACTCTGAAGAGATAAATAGCCTCTTGATCTCTGGACAAATGACTTTTTGGCGTGAGTAGGATTTGGGAGAATAGCCCCAGAGTCTATATGCACTACATCCTTATACACATACCCTATATGTACACACACACAGATATGTATGTATGTGTGTGTGTGTGTGTATAATTTATTTATCTATATATGTGGGATTTACCCTCAGTAGAATATAAGCTCCTTGAGGGCACATGTTGCTTCACTTTTGTTTATATTTACAACACCTATAGCAGGTGTTTAATAAAGGCTTGCTGTATTGTTGAACTGGAATTGACATCAAATTATTCATGATTAGTTTTTACCCAGTCATTTAACCTGTTCTCATCCCACCTCATCGTATTATTACCTAACCCACATCTCAGTCAGTCAGTCAATAAGCATTTATTAAGTGTTTACTTTGTCCCAGGTACAGTGTTAAGTGCTAGGGATATAAAGAAAGGCAAAATGACATCTCTCTATCTCTTCTCCAAGAGTAGCATAAGAAACTCAGTCAGATGCTTTACTAAGTCTGAGGTAAACCATATCTATAGCATTTCCCTAATCTAGAAAAGGAAGCAAGTTTAGTCTGCCGTGATTTGTCCTTGATGAAGCCTTGCTGGCTCTCCATAATTGTTGTCTCCTTTTTCCAGTTGTTTGCTAACCATTTAATAATAAATTTCAGAATTTCACCAGGAAGCAAAGTCAAGCTCATTGGTCTACAATTTGCAAACTCTATTTTATTCCTTTTTTAAAAAATTGGGACAGCATTTTACCTTTCCTAACATGTCAGTAACTCTTCTATTCTCCAAGATCCTTCAAAGATCACTGATAATAGCTAAGCAATCACATCTTTCAATATAAGAAAGCAAAAATATGATATTACTTAAATTGATCTGCAGATTTAATGCTAAATCAATCAGATAACCAAGGGGATACTTTATTGAATTAGACAAAACAATAACAAGATTCATCTGTAGGAATAAAAGATTGGAAATTTATGAGGATAATTATATCTAAGGAAAATTATAAAAATAATTAGAAGGATTTTGGCATTAAAAGATGCCAAATTATATTGTATACCAATTAATTATAAAAACTATCTGGTACTGAGTAAAAAGCAGAAAAGCTGATCAGTAGAATAGATGAAACAGGCAAACTTAAAAGGAAATGCATATGCAAATCTAGTCTTTGGGTAGACCCAGGAAAAAAAGGACTAGGAAAAGAGTTCTACTCAACAACAGCTGCTGGGAAAACCAAAATACAGAAAATGGGTTTGGACCGGCTGCTTACACCATATATCACAATAAATTCTAAGTGGTCAAATGAGATGAATATAAAGAATCATGCCACTAAAAAGTTAAAGGATAAGGAAAGAATTTTTGTAATTGTTCATCACATAAAGAATATTATTTTAAAAAATTAGACCATTTTAATTCATTTATGCTTCGGTCCTAATAAAATGCATCCAGCTAGAAAAAGGCTGAAAAAGAAATGGTTTGGGAAAAATCTTTATACCAAATATCCTTATAAAAATCTGACATCCAGTGTCTTTAAGTAGTGGTTCTTAACCGAGGGACAATGGACCCTTTCACAGGAGTCTGCAAACCTGGATGGGAAAAAATGACATCTTTATTTTCACTAACCTTTCATTTGCTTTGTAGTGCTTATATAGGTTATTGTATTCATTTAAAAACATCATTCTGAGCAGGAAGCCATAGGCTTTACCAGGTTGCCAGAAATTTCTATGACATAAAAACATTAAGAAACCCTGATCTATAAGGGATTAACACAAACCCATATGATTGAGAATCATTCCCCGATAGATAAATAGCCAAAAGGTATGAACAGATAGTTCTCAAAAGAAGAAACATAAATTATTGACACTCATCTGAACAAAGGCTCAAAATTACTAATAATCAGAAATATAAATTAAAACAATTCATTTCACCACTGTCAAATTGGCAAAGATAGCATAATTTAATGTTGGCAAGAATTCAGGAAAATAGGTACACTTATTCATTGTTGGCAGAGCTTTGAATCGGTCCAAACATTTTGAAAAATAATTTGAAATTATGCAAGAAAATTTACAAAATTGTCCATACTCTTGGATGCAACTATTACGTTTATACCTCAAGGTGGTTACTGACATTGAGAAAAGACAAATGTGTAGGAAAATGTTCATAGCAGCATTATTTATAATAGCAAAAATTTGGAAACAAACCATGTGCCCAATGTCTGGGGAATGGTTGAATAAATCGTGGCATATTAATGTAATGGAATATTAGTGTATCATAAAATGACAAATATGAATAAAAGAAATATTGGAAGACCTTTATGAAATGATACAAGATAAACAAAACACAACCAAAAAACACTGCATCCCACTATTACAATTATATAAATGAAGACAATTTTAAATGGCAACAAATCTCAGATTAAATACTTTGGACAGGATTGGTATTAACTTGGAGCATATATCTGTTCTTTCTTTTGACAAAGAGAATACTACCAAAGTATAAAGTTGTATATACAATCAGTCACAATTACTCTTGTATTGTTTCAATTAACTGTTTTTAGGTATGGTATATCACAGGGGATTGAATTGTAAGTTTTGTATGATGTGTCAAAACATAGTTTTTAATTAAATATAATGTTTGTTGACTCAGTTGCAGTTTTTCAAAAGGGGAATATACAGTTCTGGCTGAGGAGTAACAATGGTAATTATGGTAAAGATTTATATAAAGATTTCGTGTTTACAAAATACCCAATAAACATTGTTTTCTTTGAATCTCACAACAACTTCAAGAGATAGGTACTACAGGCATTCTTATCTCCATATTATGGATGAGGACACAAAAGTTCAGAGAGGTTAAGTGACTTGCCCAAAGTTAGCAAGCTAGGAAGTGAAGGAGGTTGGATTTTAATCTAGTGATAGAGGTTAGAGCCACAGGTCTTGAATAGATGCTAACCCAAAGTGTACTTGAATCTGGGTGTAACTTTCATGGAAGAGATGAGAAAGGTAATGGGGATGAGAAGGCTTATGGCAGTTTCAATCTGTTTTGGTAGAGGAAATACTTGCCTCAGTGAGGTTCCAGAAGTTTTGAAGTATTTCTAAAACACATCCAACAGAGGAAAACATCAGTGTAGGCTGTGGCATTTGTCTTACTGAGATTTAACTGGAAATTCCAGCCAATATTTGAAGTGTTTCCTGAATTCTTTGTCATGACCCCGATGTACAGTATTATGGTTCTATTGGTGATATACACTGAGCACAGCCTTAACACATCCTTCTTGGCTCCCTTCTTCATCTTTAAAATAAGCTATATCTTAGGTATCAATCCTGTGAGGCAGCAATATTTTTGTTTGGTCAGTGAGATGATCTCTTTCCTTGGTTTCATCACCCAATTTTATGTTTGGCCGTTGGGCATGTGTTGGGATGCTGCTAATTGACCATGTCTTTTGACCACTACTTACTCATCTGTACCACTCTAACATGCTGACCTTAAGGGTTTTGCACCCACCTAGTGAGTGTGCCATGACTGGTGAGTTGTTTTTTCCTGTCTTCATTGTTACTTTGACCACCCAATCATGAATTTGAAATTCAGCATTTTTGTGACCAGAAATCTGTCATGAAGTTGGCTCTGTATGTCTATCCACAGAGATTAAGCAATGGCTTTTTTGGGGGCGGCATCCCTGTTCACTGGAGGCCCCTTCCTGCTGACTCTGGTATTTTATGCCAACATCACAGCCACCATCCTAAGGATCCCCTGACCATGGCAATAACAGAGACTTCTCTCCACCTACTCTTTCCACTTTGTAGCAGTGATGCTGTATTATGGGGCCCCCAGGCACCAGTGAGATGAACCAGTAAGATCTGCTCTGTGATTTATACTACTACTACTACCACTTTTGAAAACTCATTTGCACCCTGAAAAACTAGTCTGTGAAAGAAGTCCTGAGAAAAGTAATCAAGTAAATATTCAGAGGGGTCATCCCACAGGGAATGAGGTTTCCTAAGCTTCCAGGCTTCAAGATGACCCAGGACACAAAGTAATTACGTCAATGCCTAGGATGCTAGTTCAAATGGACCCTAAATACCCATTCTGTTTTTCCAAAGCTCCTCTCTTTTGTTTAAGTAGATAAACACCTCTATTTTAGGCAATTATTGTCTACCCAGCAGCAAAGGCAGAGGTCCTGACAGTGACATGATTGGCTAGTGACAGTGATGCAAAAATATCAAGTATTTCAGAATGTTGGTACTCTGAGCCCATGTTTATGACGCCCAGAGAAGAAAGTTAATACAACTGTCGAACTCTGTCAAGCCCCACCCCCCACCCCCCACCAAAACCACAATATCACTTGCAAGATAATGAGCCTAAATTACATGGGGTTTCTGTTTTGCTTGAATTATCTAAATAGATCCTTCATCCTCCCTCTGCATTTCAAGTATAGAAGCAACCTGAAGGGTCACCTGAAATTTAATCAAAATATCTAAGCCTTTAGATGAAGATTTGTGCTGAAAATATTTCTCATGGACTATTTGGCATCATTCAAATGGATAAATTGCATGTAAAGGCACAGTGCCCAGCACAGTTAAGTGCTATATAAATGTTGTTGTTGTTGTTGGCATGTCCACTTAAGAAATCTCATTTAACAAAAAACTCAGCATACCAAATTCAGGCTTTCCAAAATCAGAAATTGGGGCACAATTATTTGCATTATACCAATGGATTCCTCATTTAATTACAAGTCAAAAACAAAACAAAAACAGTGATTGCTCAATGCCTTTCAAATAGAATTTGATCTTCAAAAAAACTGGATTTACATTAAACCTTTTAAGAACACTCTTACTGAGAGATTTCTGGAAATATGTCAGAAACTCAGCTACCCCTCATCACCTCAAAATACCTATAAGTTTACCAAATAACGTAAAAGAACTATAAAACTCTCAAAAGGTCAAAGGATAGACAATTCTCATTAAGAAACCATCACAGGAAGATTGTCAGAAGTACTGCAGAAATGAGTAAGCTAAAACAAGCTGCTGGGATAATGAAGAAATACTCTGGGGTAAAGCAAGTGTGAGGATAAATTTCCAGAAGAAAAGGAAGACTAATTCTACAATAAATACAACAAGAATCCCACAAAAGAGAGTGAAATGCCCACAAGAATTCCCAGAGTGGTTGAAAAGCCTACTGAAAGAGTCAAAAAGACAAAGACATTAAGAAGTAAAAATCAGTGTTCCTAAAGGAAAAACTGAGCAGAGAACCAATGATTTGGAACAAAAGATTGAAAACGTCTTTTTAAATTTTTATTTTTATTCCAAACCTAACAAACACCAAAGGAAATGGGCATTTCTGCATACACAGTAGAACAGAAAAAGAAGCTTGTATATAAAATTGCTGATCTCTATTATGTACTATAAGCTGTTATTTTAAAGTATAATTTCAGTTCAATGTGTCCGGCTTGTCTGTAGTTTCTTCTAGTCTTCCTTCTATTCCCTTCTCTGAATTTTTAAAAGCTCTGTTGCAATGACCTGCTTTTCTTTTAAACTAATTTAATTTTTTTAATTTTAATTTTTTACTATTTTGCTATTCTCTCTGTAACTCCTTATCCTTCTCTCCCCTATTGAAGATGAGAGAAAAACAAAGATCTTATAACAAATATACATAGTAAAGCAAAACAAATTGTCACATGAGGTATATATGAAAACATATGTCATGTTCTGCACCTTAAGTCCAGTTCTTTCAAGAGGCAAGTATGATGCTTTGTCATTGGTCTCTAGAATTGTACTTGGTCACCTCATTGATCAGAGCTCTCAAGACTTTCAAAGTTGTTTTTCTTTATAATGTTACTATTACATAAATTGTTCTGATTCTGCTCACTTCATTCCACATCTGTTGCTACAGGTCTTTGCAGGTTTTTCTGAAGGCATTCATTTTGTCAGTTCTTGCCACACAGTAATATTTCCTCACTTTCATAATCCATAACTTGTTTAGATATTCCCCAGTAGATTGATACCTCTTTAGTTTCCATATTGTTGCTACTCCATGAAGAGCTGCTTTAAATAGTTCTGTACTTTCCTCTTTCATTGAACTCTTTGGGGTATAGACAAAGTAGTGGCATCACTGGGTCAGAGGATTTGCACAGTTTAGTGTTTTTTTGAAACAGAGTTCCAAATTGTTGCCCAGAGTGGTTGGACCAATTCTAAGTTCCTCCAGTGGTAGTAGATTAGTTAGTGTGCCTTCTTTCCTGCAACCCCTTCATCCATGGTCTTTTTCCTTTTTGATCATCTTTGCTAATCTAATGGGTATGAGATGGAACGTTAGAGCAGCTTTACTTTTCACTTCTCTAATTATTAGTGATTTGGAGCATCTTTTCATGTGTTTGTGAATAATTAGGATTTCTTTATTGGAAAATTGCCTGTTCATATCCTTTGGCCATTTTTCACTTGGGGAATGGTTCTTGTTTCAATAAATTTAAATAAATTCCTTATATATCTTGGATATATATTCCTTTATCAAAGAAAATTACTACAAATATTTTCTCTACTTACCTTTTCATTTTAACTGCTTTGTTTGTGTAAAATCTTTTATGTTTTATATAGTCAAAATTGTCCATCTTACCTTCTTCAATCTTTTCTTACTTACTCTTCTATCCATAAATCTGAAAGAAAATGTCTTTCTTGTTGCTCTGATTTGCTTATGATGTTACCCTTTATTCCTAAGTCATTGTAATGCCATGCACCAGCAGATTCCCAAAGGAATGCTACTGTGAACAGCCTTTAGAGTTCAGATTACAAAATATAGTGAACACTCTGTTTATTCCATTACAAATCAAGACAAACATTCAAAACATTATAATATTCACAACATTACATCTTATTACAGAAAATGGCCATACAGTTTTCACCACAGTGGCCACAATATTCAGAACAAGGCTTATCACAGAAAATGGCCACACAGTTTTCACTACAGTGGCCACAATATTCAGAACAAGGAACAATAGAAACAAACTTCCACTCATGTGGCAACTCAATCATTAACAAGGAACAATAGAATACTCAAACTTCCACTCATGGGGCAACTCAATCATCAGTCATTCAATCAATTCACAATAGAATGCTTAAACTTCCACTCATGGGGCAACTCAATCATTAACAAGAAACAATAGAATACTCAAACTTCCACTCA
>CM053582.1:22861258-22890417 GCA_028627135.1 Pseudochirops cupreus
AGTTTTGCATGATTTCACATGTATAATTGATATCATATTGCTTGTCTCATCAGTGGGTATGGGAGGGTCAGGAGGGTGGGAGAAAATTTGAAACTCAAAATTAAAGAAAATGAATGTTACAAATAAACTAAATTTAATATATATATATATACATATATATGTATATATATATCTATATATATGTTTCATAGTCTTTTGTAAATCATGGTTTTCTGGGAGTCTGATGATTTTTAAATGATCTCTCCTTGATCTATTTTCTGTGTCACTTATTCATTATATCGGATAGCTTATAGTTTCTTCTATTTTTTTTTAATCTTATGGCTTTGTTCTAACATTTCCTGTTGCCGCATGGAGTCATTGAATTTTTCTTGGTCTCTTCTAATTTTTAGGGAGTTCATTATTTGGGAAAGGTTACTATTTTCTTTCCTAAGCTTCCAGTTCTTTCTTCAAGTGATATTTCATTTTTATCCCTTGTTTCATTTCTTCCAGTATTTATGTAGTCCTTGTTGAAAATCCTTTTGGATGTTTTTTTTTTAACTTTGAGTCTTTGCTTGCAGTTTTTGAGGAGTTGATTTCTTTTTTGGGATCCCTAGATTTGTAATAATTTTTTATACTGGTCAGTGTTTTCTTTAACTTAATTGTCTCTCCAGCTTTGGTTCTTGAATTAAGCCTTTGTACCAAGGTTATTCTCTGTCCCCTGCTGCACTTTTGGGTGGAGTAGTGGGCCCCAATTGTTCTCGCACTGGTTCTCTGGTTTCTAGGCTGACTTCTTCCTTGGGGGTTAGACTTTCCTAAATCTTTGAAGTTCAGAGCCCTAGATCTTAAGGGCCCTTTATGGCATCTCAGGACAGAATGATAGGGATCTTTAAGACTTAGTTCCTGGGCTATTCATGTCTATGCCCTACCACGCCTAGAAATAGTTACTACTCCTCCAAGAGCCCTGCTGTGAGTTTTCAAGCACCCTGGAACTTTCTCAGGATGGGGGGGAGAATCTGTTCTTGCTATCTTTGGACACAGAACCCCGTAGGCTTCAGATATCTATGGTCTTTCTCTGGTCAAACTAGAAAGCTATGAGATGGCTAAGTGGCACAGTGGATAGAACACCTGAGTTCAAATAATAGCCTGAAACTCTTCCTAGCTATGTGACCCTGGGCAAGTCATTTAATTTAGGTCTCCCTGTTCTCTTACCTATAATAATGATATTATCATCATCATTATTAATAATAATAGTGCCTACTTTGTTGGGAGGATCAAATGAGATATTTTAAAGCACTTAGCACAGTGACTGGCACATAAATGTGTATTTCCTTTTTCTCCCTATGGGTTTGTTTGCCTGAGTTGACATTGGCTTTGCTGGTCCTCTCAATCCTTTCAACAGCTTGTGGGCCACTGACTGATTTTGTATGCAGTTTGGGGTTGGAAGAAGTCAGTTACTGTACATTGTTTTTGGGTTTCTTGATTATCATTCTATCAGGTCTGAATTTTCAGCTTTTGCTGGAGTTGTTCTGAAGTAGGTTGGTGGCCTGCCTATTATTGTTCAGGCAGCCATCTTTGCCACAAGTCATATGACTGCCATATTGCAATTTTTAAATCACTACTCTTTCATTCATCTATGTCTCAGAGCAAGTTTTCCTACCCTGGGGTCCATGGGTAGATTGTGTTAGAGGGTCCATGAAGTTGTATGTGGAAAAAATTACATCTTCATTTTTATTCATCTTTAATTGAAATTTAGCATTTCTTTCAATTATTTGAAAACATTATGCGGTAAAAGGGTCCATGGGCTTCCCCAGACCGCCAAAGGGTTCTATGACACAAAAAAGATTAAGAACCACAGTGCTAGAACGTGCTCTGTTTACATCATGGGTGGGCCAGCATTAGTTAGGGTCCAGCTGATGAGCTCACAGTTCCTTTACCAGTACCATGTGCTACTCACTTCTCTGTAGAGCAAACATTATCACTTGCTGCTTCCGTAATGTCCCCTCACCCCCTTTAAAATTCTCTCACTCCAACATGTGAACCCTTCAGGCTTCTTTTCCTTGTTTGTGTTTGGTTTAATGTGGTTGAAGCAGCGACTAGAAAGAATACAGTACAGGTGAATCCTGGAATCATAGAGTAGAATATAATCGTAGAGAGCATTGAAAGAAGAAACTACTCAACAGGTAATGGGGAGCCATGGAAGACAGCAGAATAGAGAAGTGATTGATAAAAGGCTGTATAATAAGGAAGATGAATCTGACAGTTTTATTGCAGGAGAAAGAGACTGGAAGACTTGCTCTAAGACAATAGTCATGCAATTCATAATGAAGCCCTGTGCAAGGATCAGTGGTAGTGTAGAGAAAAAGAGGCACATATAAGAGGTGAGAAAGAAAAGGGGCACATACCAAAAGAGAATTATGGGGCCTCACAAGGACTTCATTGACCAACTTTAATTAAAATATATATTTAGACTCAATTCAGTGCTACAAATATTTACTAGGTACATTTAGTGTTTACTTCAATTATTTAAAAACATTCTGTGATATAAGAGAACAGATTGGGGAAAGGGGTATTCAGAAGGCTAGCTATTTTGGGGTGGGAGTAGGAGAAAGATGGGGAGAAAAATTTCTAACTCAAAATTTTGTGGAAATGAATGTTGAAAACTAAAAATAAATAAATAAATTGAAAAAAATAAAAATAAAAACATGCTGTGAAGGGGTCCATAGGTACTGGATGTGCCAGGAACTACACTAGACACTGGAATTTGTTGTGGATGTTATTCAGTCATTTCAGTTGTGTCTGATTTTGTGACCCCATTTGGGGTCTTCTTGGCAGAGATACAGGAGTGGTTTGCCATTTCCTTTTCCAGTTCATTTTATAAATGAAGAAACTGAGGCAAACAGGGTAAGGTGACTTGGCCAGCTAATAAGTGTCTAAGGCCAGATTTGAACTGAGGAAGATGAATCTTTGAAACTTCAAGCCCAGCATTCTATTCACTGTGCCACCTGCTCTAGACACTGGGATTACAAAGACAAAGAAATAGCTCCTTCCCTTGGGAAATTGACATTCTACCAAAGGGATGAAAAATGTACCCAGATAGGTAAATGTCCTTGCTTTCTTATGTTCTCTGTGGTAGGGGGAGGCAGCAGGTTTACTAAATTTAAACAAACAACAAATACAATAAAGGCATGGGCACTAGCTACTAGCAATGGTTCTCAACCTTCCTAATGCCGTGACCTTTTAATACTCGTATGTGGGTGTATCTGCATGTGGGCAGACCCACCTGGAGACAGATAGAAGAGCAGTGTCTTGGTTCCTAAGACCACCGGAAATATGTGTTTTCCAATGGTCTTGGGCAACCCCTGTGACCCCTGTGAAAGGGTCATTTGACCCCCAAAGGGGTCACGACCCACAGGTTGAGAAACAATGTGCTAGTGGCATCAGGAAAGATGTTCTATAAGAGGTAACAATTTGGCTGAGTCTTGGAGGAATCTAAGGAGTTTATGAAGCATAGATGAGGGAGAAGCAAACTCCAGGCATGGGAGACAACACATGCAAACGCATGGAAGAGGGAGGTGGATTGTCAAGTTTCAGCAACAGCCAGTAGGTCAGTTTGGCTAGTATGTAGGCTGTGGACAGGGAAGGAATGTGGAGTAAGTCTGGAAAGGTAGGTGGAAGCCACTGAAGAGTTTTTTGTGTGGTAGAGGAACAGTATATCTTTGGAATATTCATCAACTGTGTGTAAGAAGAATGGCATACTGGAAGTAGGGAGACAAATAGTCATAGACTGAGTGAGAGGTAATAAGAACCTTAACTAGGGTGGAGGCTGATTAGAACAGGGATTCTTAACCTTTTTGGAGTCATAAAACACAATTATTTTGACAGTTTGGCTAAGTCTAGGGACCTCTTCTCAGATATTGTTTTCAATGAATAAAATAAAACATATAGAAATACAGAGGAAATCAATTCTATTGAAATAGTTAGCAAAATATGTTTTTAAAGTTCATGGACTCCAGGTTAAGAACCCCTAGGATAGAAGAGAGGCGAATGGGAGAGATGTTTAAGAGAGTTTAAGCAAAGTGTGGCAACTTATTAGGTATGGACTGTGAGGGAGAGGGAATGGTTAAGGATTTCTGGGGAATTGTAGACCTGGGCAACTGACAAGATCAGAGTGTTCTCAACAGAAATAGGGAATTTTGCAGGAAATTTAGGTTTACGGGGAAAGATCCTGAGTTCTCTTTTGGACATGGTGAGTTTCAGATGCTGATGTGACATTCAGGTGGAGATAGGCATTTGGAAATATGAAAGTGGATTTCAAGAGAAGGGGTTGGGTTGTATATATAGATTTAGGAAATCATTGGCGTTAATGATTGAACCTACTGAGGCTGATTAGACTATGAAGGAGAGAAAAGAAGTGAAGAGAAGAGAAGAGAAGAGAAGAGAAGAGAAGAGAAGAGAAGAGAAGAGAAGAGAACTAAGCCTTGGAGGACACCCATACTTAGTGGGAGAAAGAAGGATGATGATATAGCAAAGGAGGCAGAGAAGAAATGGACTGGCTTATAGGAGGGAAACCAGGAGAGAGAAATGTGACAGAAGTCAAGAGAAGAGAGTATATCCAGAAGAAACAACAGCTGACAGTGACTGACTGAGAAAAGAAATTGGTGGGGCAGCTAGATGGCACAGTGAATAGAGCACCAGCCCTGGAGTCAGGAGGACCTGAGTTCAGATCCAGCCTCAGACACTTAACACAAAAACTAGCCACGTGCCCTTGGGCAAGTCACTTAACCCCAATTGCCCTACCTTCCCCCCTCCAAAAAGCAAAAAAAAAAAAAAAGAAAAGAAAAGAAATTGGATTTAGAAGTTAAGGGATTGTTGGTGATTTTAGAAAAGGCAGCCCCAATGGTATGGTGGGGTTGGGAGCCAGACTACAAAAAATTCAGGAGTGAGAGTAGAGGTGAGAAAAAGGAGGGAACCCATGTAGATGACATTTTACTAGGAGTTTGACTATGAAAGGGAAATAGGATGTAGCTTCAAAAAGAGTGAGGTGATAACATAGCCCTTCTATACTCTGCTTTGATCAGATCATATTTAGAATATTGCAACCAGTTCTGGGCATCACATTTTATAAAGGATATTGACAAAGCAGAGTACATCTAGAGGAAAGTGACCAGGATGGTGAAGGACCAAAAACTATATGAGGAATATTTGTAGAAACTAAGGAAAAAACTTTGGATAAGGTGCTATGGTTGATTCTTAAAGTATTTGAAAGAATGTCATGTGAAGGCACGTTGTGAGTAGGGGTGATTTCTTTCTCTGTCTTTGTATCCCTGGTGCCTAGCACAGTGCCTGGAACATGATAAGTGCTTAATAAATGGATGGAAGGGTAGATGGATGAATGAAAGAGGGATCTTATTTATTTTATTTGGATCCAGAAGACAGACTATGCAAAAGCTAAAGAAAGGTAAATATAAGATTGATATAAGCGGGAAAATCAACATCCTCAGAATTACAGCTCTCCCAAAATGCAATGGGATATCTCGGGAGGTAGTGAGTTCCTCATCGCTAAAGGTCTTTAAGCAGAGGCTGGATGGCCTCTTGTTTTCAGGGCTATAGAGAGGATACATGTTCAGATGCAGGCTAAATTCCTCCTGAGATCCCTGCTAGTGCTGAGGTTCCGATTCTAAGAAAGAATCTTCATGAAAACTCACACAAATACATTCACACAGACCTCGCTGAAATCAGACTTTAACTTGCTCGTTCTACTTCCTGCCTTGGTCCATTAATATAGGAAGTTTATCACAGTTACACAAGGCAGCTGCAGCAATAAATTATGTGGTCATTAATGCAGAATTGATTTTAGTTCGCTATTACAATAATTTCTCCACAAAGTCCTATTCCAATGCCTCATCACGACATGGAGGTGACCTTGGGTTTCTGGAGATGATGCCAGGAGAGCAGAAACTGCCAGATTTTACCACATCAGAAAGGCTTCTTGTACAGTCCCAGCAATAGGCTACCTCTGCTGATCAAGGACAAGACTATTAAATAAGCATGGAGACACGTTGCCAGTCGGGTACCCTATCGGTGAGTAATTCTTTGGCCACAAACACTTGAGGAAGGAAGAGCAAAACAAGATGGCCCTCAGGTCCCAGCAGTCCCTTTCTGCTTCAGCCATGACATGGCCGACTGGCAGCAGAGGACGTAGAGGCTGCTGGGAATCACATGGATATTAACTTAGTTGTTGCTCCTCTAAATTTCAGATCATTATCTAGGAGTGGAGACACATTTCTAGATGAGCTGGATCATATCAGGCTTGACATTCTCCCTATAAATGAAACCATAAGACAACAGGAAATTGCAGCTAAATGGAAGGGTGGCTCACAGGTTCTCCTTGGAGAGGCGAATAAAGGAATTAATGGAGTTGCTTTTTTCATCTATCCAAGGACAATAAGAAACATCATTTCATGGGATATTTTGTCACCTCATATTGCAGTGGTCATGATAAGCATTGGCAAGAAGACCACCATGAAAACATTTGCAGCTTATCCTCCAACATCTATTTACAGAGAATGAGAAATTCTGTGAATAGTTTGATAAGACCCTCCAAATTAAATCAACAGCATAAGAGGCCACAGTGAGCTCTGAAGAGAAAGAGCTGGCTTTGGAGTCAGGAAGACCTAAGTTCAGTTCTTAACTCTGACACATATTGGGGATGTAACCCTGGGTACAATGTCTCAGTGCCCCCAGACAACTTTCAAAAACTATAAATTATAGGCAAGTTTCAATTTGCATTAGTTAGGAGAGTTTCCAGCCCCAGAGTTCCCAGCCCCAGAGTTCCCCACAGGATGAAATCAGAGATCCACACCCCACTTAAATATTGATTTTGATACTCAGTGATAACAATGCAAAGGGGAGCATAGGGAATCATGGTGAAAAATATGTTGGGCAACATGGTAAAGGAGCTAAAAGCATAGGATCCTAGTCTAGAGCTGGAAGGGCTCTCACACTCCATCTAGTTCAATCCTCTCCTTTTTCTAAAGGAGAAAACTGAGGATCACGGAGTCACATAGGTAGTAAGAGGCAGAGTAGAAGTTGAACCTAACTCCTCTGACTTCATAGGTCAGTGCAAGGGTCACTTCCTGTGATGAGTCTGTCCTCATGAACCTGAAATAGGGGTTGTATCCTCTCAGCAAGATGGGCATTTCCATACTTTCCATGGGTAGATGCCACCAAACAGAGACACACATCACATAATCTCATTGAGCTGATTGAAGGCCTCCTTTACTTGGTGCGTGAGAGGGATTGGAACCCATGATCACCCCCTTGTGTCCTCATTTAGGGGCCAAACAAAGGATGTACCCACATGTTTTGTGTAGTGTCTTAACTTGTGGGGTGGTGCAGGGACAAAGAGGCAAGCTATTCCTCAGAGGCTTTTCTGTCTCTAGTGTTTTATGAGTTTTTCCTAGGCTCCACCAGAGACAATCTATCTTTTAAGTTCTTGTCTTTCATTTGGCTTTTAACGGTTTTCTCAATAGCTATTCCTTCATCCAAATGAAAAATGTACCTTGTACTGTGTACCCATAGGAAAGTCTCCTCATATGGCCAATATTATTTTACTGGTAATTTTGTTAACCTCTGTATTTTGTATTCTTTCAAGCAAAGACTTGAATTACTCATAAGGACGGAAACAAATTAAATTTTTACCAAAAAATGAAGGGGGCAGGAACTATTGCATAGTAACACTGAAGTGCTTCTCCAACTCCTGCCCCGTACCTTGGGCTATGTTGAGAAAAACCAAGGAGTATGTAGAAAGGCTTGCCAGATAGCTTGTGGAGGGCTAGCTCATGTCAACAAGGTTCTACCTAAAGAGGAAAGAAAAGTACAGAAATGAACCATTGGCTGGCAAACTTCACTGATCCTGAGAGCTAGGCTAAACAGTTTATGCATAGCATCTCTCATCCAAATGTTTAGATTTGGTTCCATTGACTTGGGTAGATCCAGCTTTGGTATAGAATGACTGAATGGGTGGGAAAAAACACATTTTAAGAAACGTTTACTATGTGCCATCCCGTGGGATGGAAATAAAAAAGTCAGACACATCTGACTTCAGGTAGCCTACATTCAAACAGGGAGAGACAATATTCTCACATATGGGAGGGTGTTGGCCCTGGAAGGCACTCATAGGGGTGACAATAAAAGGTTTGATTCTCTTGCCCCTGGTAGAGTTCAGCTTTCATGGGGGCCAGGGGTGGGAATGGGTTAAAAGGAGAAATAAATTAATGGCTGACCTTTAGAACGTTTATGTGCAGTAGATGGTCTTCCCTTTCCAGATGAGGAAAATAAAGGATACTCATTTCTTTAGAAGTCGATGGCTGAAGCTAGTCTAGAATCCATCCCTTTGTGAGTGCTGTGAGGCCAAGGGGAAGTTTTTTTATTTTTACTTACACACACACACACACACACACACACACACACACACACACACACACACACACAGACCCATTAGGCTCCATCAATGGAGCCAATCCAAATAGTTCTTTTGCATGTAGAACAGCAATGTGGTATAGTAGTAGATAAGGTCTTGGACTTGGAATCAGGATAATGCTTGTTTGCAAGGGTTTTGTACAGGTAGTTAGGTAGCATGGTAGGTAGAGAGCTACACTTGGAATTCAAAATCTTGAACTGAGTACAGAGTTCAAATCCCACCTCACATGTTTACTAACTGTGTGACTCTGGGCAAGTCACTTAACCTCTTTGTGTCTCAGTTTCCTCAAATGTACAATGAGGGGTTTGGTTTGCCTGGATACCTACTAAGGTCCCTTCTAGCCCTAGATTTAAGATCCCATCCCTTTGGCTTCTCTTTCTCAGACTTGCTCCCCTCTGAGTCAGTTGGTTGCTCTTCCCATAGATTCACTCATTTCTATCCCCCACCTCTACATCCTTACCCTCTGCAAATACATATACTTTCCTTTACTGTAAATCAGAATGGGATGGGAGGAGGTTAGTTATGGCATTTTCTCAACACTTCATGACTTTCTTGAATCCTTTGCTCTGAGGTGCTCTCTCTCTCTCTCCTTCAGGTTCCCAGAGCTTTTTTTGTGGGTACCTTTCTTTTGGTCCAGTGAAAAGGCCACTGGATTTAGGATAAGAAGACCTGCTTTGAAACTGAGCTCTATTATTTAACCAGGTCACTTCACCTAAGTTTTTTCATTTGTAAAAAGACAAGGTTGAACTGGATGATACAGAAAGTACTTTCCCGCTCCAAATCTATGATCCCACCACTACACTTAACCAATGAAGTACCTCATGGCTCTTCTGGATGCTATCTTGGACTGTTGATAATTCAGTTTTTTAATTATTCTTTACCTTGTCACTCTCCCCAAATGGAGTAGAAGATCTTTGGGGGAGAGGTCTCAGTTAATTGATTCTAGAGTTCTCAACTTTTCTCATGGTAAGCATCAGGCAAATATTTTTATCTCAGTTATTTGAAATTCATGATGGTTTTTATCAACTATTAATATATCAATGTAGTACATATTGGAAACAGCTAGGTGGTGCTGCAGTGGATAGAGTGCCCAGCCTGGGGTCAGTAAGACTCATCCTATTGAGTTCAAATCCAAACTCAGACACGAACTAACTGCGTGACCCTGGGCAAGTCACTTTACTCTGCTTCAGTTTCCTCATCTGTAAAATGAACTGAAGAAGGAAATGGCAAACCACTCCAGTATCTTTGCCAAGAAAACTCCAAATGTGGTTGCGAAAAGTTGGTCATGACTGAATGACTAAACAACAAATATATATTTGGAAATCAAGGCCCAGGGAGATTAAATAACTTGTCAAAGAATAATAAGTATCAGAAGCAGCCTTCTGACTTCACTGTCCCATACTACATCATAAAGTGGCCTGAAATTCAGAGAATTTCAATGATTTACCCCCAGTCACACAGTTAGTGTTAGAAATGGGATGTAAACGTAGGTCTTCCTGACCCCAGGTCTAGCACTCTACTATGCCAGGCTGTCTCCCCTTTGAAATAGCCTTACCCTAAATGCTTAAGGTCCCTTCAATGAAAACATATCTGCATACTAGCTAGCTAGTCTACAGCTATTAGAGAAGTGAAGGTGTCTTAGTCGATCAAAGAGTGGTGAAGGATCAGAGAAATAATTACTTTAGCCTAGTATGGTTAGAATTTACTTGATAATTTTGTAAATCAAGTTGTGAAGCTATGTCCAATTGCTTCTTCCAATGTCTTAGAGGCTCTTACCTCCTCCATTGCCAGGATGCAGATGAGTCAAAAGAAAATGCTGAAAAATATCTAGTTTTCAAAGTCAATATGAGTGGTAAGATTGTTGTGTATCCAAACCACAGAGATAGCAGGACCTTTTGAACCAAAATATCAGAACTTCTCTAAATTAGATAGTTCTCACAGCTCGATTTTTTTTTAAAAAAATGTTACTAAGGGGAGATGCTTTGGGAGTGAATCCCAAAGATTCCAAAGTTCACTTTGTTGAATGCTGTATGGAAGTGTCTTGACTCATGGTATGGTAGAAAAAGCATTGAATTTGGAGTCTGCAGATTTGAGTTCTTATTGAAGATCAACCATTACCTAGCTGTTTGATCATGAACTAATTGTTTAATCTCTTTGAGCCTCAGTTTCCTCATCTATAAAATGGGAGAGTTCAGTTCAACAAACATTTGCTAAATTGACTTTATTATTACCATGTCACAAGTACTAAAGTCTATTCTAATTCTGATGGAATCCACAATTTAGAGGGGTAAATTGTAGTGAGGTGGAGCAGAAATTTCAGCTTCTGCCTTGGTTGAAAGTTTGATTCTTCACTGTCTATTTAAATTCAAAGAGACATAGGAGGAAAAAAAGGATTGAAATATGATCTGGAGGGACAGCTAGAGGGCACACTGAATAGAGCACTGCCCTGGGAGTCTGAAGGACCTCAGTTCAAATCCAGCCTCAGACACTTAACACTTACTAGCTGTGTGACCTTGGGCAAGTCACTTAACTCCAATTATCCTGCCTTCCCCCCTCCAAAAAAAAAGACAAAAAAAGATAGATGGTCTAGCATTTCATTGGCTATGCCTAGGGTAATTGTCAATGAAGCTCTGGTTTTAATAATACTATGATGAGTATTTCAAAGGAGATCTATCTCTCAGTCTCACTGGGGGTGAAAACAAAAATGGCTCTCAAGATTTTTATTTTACATATGTTGATATAAACTGAGCTGGGCTGTCAATTGCAAAGGTAACACTGGAGGCCCATTATTTAGCCTGACGAGTCAGAGGCAGCCAATCAGTGCTCAGGTTTGAATTACAAGGTGCTGAAAATACCTCCATTTCCAAAGGATTATGGTTACCAGGCCAGAGGTACTCATTGAAGGATTTACAGGATCAGATTGAAATCAGAGTGAGTCCCACTAGCCCAACAATCACAGCCCCATCAGCATAGCTGACCCTAGGCCTCAGCTTCTTGCCTTCTGAGGCACTCTGAAAACTGTACTGGCATCACGTGTGTAGGGATGCTGCTCTATGCTTAACCAACCCATTTCCAGTTGTTACCCACCTCTCTCAGTGGGACTAGTGTCCACAAGGACAATACTGGTGAGATCATGTAGTGCGGTGGTAACTGGTCAGTTTCAAAGGGGTCCATATCCTTAGCTAAGAGGCCACATGGTATGGTAGATAGAGTAATGGTTGTAGAATAAAGAAGGCATAGATTAAATCCTGCTCAGACACTTACTAGCAGTGCAACTCTGGGCAAGTCACTTAGCTTGACATCAATTTCCTCATCTGTAAAATGAAGAGATTGTACTAGATGCACTTTAAGGTCCCTTCCAGCTTTAAATCTATGACTATGACTCCATATTAAGTCTATATCCAACTTATGCTGTGATCCCTAGACTTGCCTGGTGAGGAGACAAATGGCTCTCCCAAACTTCAGGTGTTAGAATCAGGTGACTTGTGCTTGTATGAATGGGTAAATGAGGATTGTGTAAATGAGAGTAGTGAGCCTTTTCTTTTACTATTTATTATTACTTGGATGAAACACTCTTTGTGACTTTATGACTTTGTGCGGAGTCTCAAATGCTTAGGAAACACAGCAAGAACCAGGTCAAAGTGGAATAGGATTGGGGCATAACAAGTCATACTCTGATTGGATAATTCATATACCAGCCTCTATACCAATGAGATTAAAACAACGTTATTCCCAAAAAGGCTGTGCTAAGGGGACAGGGGAGAAGATAGAGAAGATAGTGGGCTCTGAGAACCAGGGTGAGATTAGCTCAGGAGTGAAGAACCTGTGGCTTTAAGGCCACATGTGGCCTTCTAGGTCCTTAAGTGTGGCTTTTTGACTGAATCCAAATTTTACACACTTAGTGGTTACTCTCAGAGCTGTGGTGGCAAAGTCAAATAGAACTAAGATGTGCCTAAGGTTCCCTGAAGGCTATATATTGATTTAGAAAACCCCATATTAACATTATCTATGTTCTATTGTATTTTTACTAATTTGGTTAAATATTTCTAAATGGAATTTTAATCTGGTTGGCCAGGAATGTGGCATGTTTGACACCTCTGCTCCCAGAACACCTCTGGTGTGCATGACAGGTGTGGAATGAGCATTTGATTGACAGCACCCGGTCTTTATTTTGGACTAGGCTCAGGCACTGGTCACATGCTCCCTCCTCAACTGTTACAAGCAAGACCAATTCTTTTAATGCTTTTTAACATTTAAAATGGACATGTTCACATTCTTTGTGAAGGTGTCAGATGAATCATGTTGTGTATGAAATTATTTTTGTTAAATCTCACGGTAATTTTTTAGAGTATGGCACATTTGGATCAGGTCCTCAAAAATTTATATATGAATAGCATAGAAGTACTTTAAGCTTTGCAACATTCAGACCTGTCTAGCATTATTTATTTGCACAAATATCAGTGGTTGTACATTGTTTCCTGCCTTTCCAAACTGCTGAATATAAAGGACTTCATTAATTTTGTTTTTAAAAAGAGCCAGCTAATAAACTGGGTTCAACTGGCGGCTTTTGAGCATTCCTATGATTTTCCAGACAGAGTAAAATAGCAGATTGAGTGTTAAAAGAGGAGTCACAAAGATCCGGTTCACATTCCAACCTTGACGTTAGAGGCTGTGTTGCCTTGGACAAGTTATTACCCCTTTCTGAGCCTCAGTTTCCTCATCTGTACAATGGGGATGATAATAACACCTGCCTCACAGAGCTGTTGATAATATCAAATGAACCTTAAAGGGCTATGTTAATATGAGTTACTGTTGTTGTTATTTCATTCTTCTCATCTTTTGTGATTGGGGTTCTGAAAGACATGGGCAGAGGACAAGTCACTATCCTGCAGAGGCAGATACAGTGACTGTTTTTTAGTAACTGGATAGAAGTACTTGGATGTAAGTTCATCTTCTGTAGAATCATTGAAAGCATCTTTGAGACAAGTCGAGTCATGAAGGCACCATGTTAGGCACTGGGAATACAAATAGAATTTTTTTTAAAAAGTGGCTGGCCTTGGCCTTTTCCTAAAATGTAGGTTCCAGAAGGAATCAGAGGAAGGGGTTACAGCAACAAAGGGACCTTCAATCATGAGAAGGCTACAGGGCTGGAGCAAGGGGGTGAAGGCATCTTCCAGGGTAAGAAGGCTGCTGGAGATATTGTTGGAAAAGAAGTCTGGAGTGTTAGAGACAGAGCAAGAGTGGAATGAGGATGAAATACCTTCAAGAGGAGACAAAATGATGAGGATGATATGGCCTTCTGATGTGATTTTGATTTCTTCCACTAGGTCCCTCTATTTGGAAAGTTTTTCATTCCGTAGTTTAGAGATTACATATTAACAAGATTTTTCTTAATTTTTTATGAATCATTGTTATATCTGGGCAGGTTTGGGTAGCAGTTCTGTCTATAATAATGCTCTAGGTTCAGTCATTTATTTACTGAATTCTCAAGGATATTTTTCAATATGTACTCAGTGTATGGGGATTTCTCATCTTTTAATCTATTAAACATAGTCAGTTGATGGTATATAATCCTAGCTAGCCAATCATGCCATTCTGGGCAGCTGGTAAGTGCTTTTTTTTCATCCTGCCTGCAATGCTGTGTTGAACAGTTCCCACCACCTCATTGTGTACTCAGCATTGTTCAGTAAGTCTGGGCTCCTTAAGGATAACTTTTCTGTAATTTCTACTGGCAATCACCTGATTCTAAATAGCTCTTTCAAACCCTTCCATTTCTATAAACAAATCTGCATGACAACTACTTGCTCAATGCTTCCTCTTTTTCTTCTTCTTAATAATAACAATTTACAGTCAGTAAAAGTAGGGGGTAATAGATTAGCAGTATAAAGGATTGTGGTGTAAAGATCATCTAGTCCAAGTTTCTTATTTTATAGCCCTTTATTTCAACTAACCTTTGAAAAGGTGTTTAAAATTGCTAATACTCAGAGGAATGCAGATTAAAGCAACCCCAGGGATATCACTGTACACCCATCACATTGGCAAATATGGTAAAAGAGAAAATGTCTATGTCTACAGGGCTGCAGCAAATAAGCATGTTAATTCAATGCTGGTGGAGCTGTAAGTGGATCCCACTGTTATAGAAAGCTATAGGAATCTCAATAGACGCAAAAAGGATTTTTTTTTAAAGTAAACTTACTTATGCTAAACTCCATAAAGTTTAGGCAGAGAGTCATCTTTTTTTTAGTATTATAAACAATCTAAATCAAAAGAAAACATTATATGTAACAGGGACACACTAGAAACATTCCTAATAAAAATAAGAATAAAACATAGATGCCTATTCTTACTGTTATTCCTTGATATAGTTCTAGAAATGCTGGCAACAACAATAAGAAAAGATAAAGAACTTTAAAAGTTCAAAGATAGACAAAGAGGCAATAAAACTATCCCTATCTGTAAATGACAAGATGGTTTACTTAGAAAATCCTAAGGAATCATTAGAGTAGCTAATAGGGACAATTAACAGCTTCAGCAAAGCTGCAAACTTCAAAATAAACTCACAAAACTAATAGCATTTCTATATAATAACAACAAAGTCTAAGAGGCAATAACAGAAGGGGAAAAGCCCATTCAGAATAACTGCAAAATACACAAAACATATGGGAGTCAAACTACCAAAGCACACACAATACAGATCAATTGCAAATGTTCCTTAAATAAAGAACAATTTAAATAGCTAGAAGAATATTCAGTGTTCATGGTTAGGCTGTACCAATACAATAAAAATGACAATAATACCAAGGTTAATTTACAGATTTAATGCTATATAGACATGCTACCCAAAGGATACTTTATAGAGTTAGATAAAATAACAACAAAATTCATTTGGAGGAATGAAAAATCTAAATATCAAGGGAAATTTTTAAAAGATTTAAGTGAAGGAGAAATAGCACTTTTACACCTCAGACTGTATTATAAAGTAGCAATCATCAAAAAGAATTTGTCAGTCATTAAAAAAAGTAAACCAATGGAACAGATTATACAAGAGAGAATAAGAAAACAGTGGAATTCAGAAACCAATGTTAGATAAACCTTAAAACATGAATTATTTAGGAAAGAACTTCCTATTTGATAAGAACAACTGGAAATTAATTGGCAGAAATTAGGCTTAGATAAAAATTTTATTCTATATTAAATTCAGAATTAATATGCTACCTGAATATTTAAGATTAAAACAATTAGAAGATATTGGTGTTGTTTTCAGTCCTTTCAGTTGCTTCTGAGTCTCTGTGACCCCATTGGGGGTTTTCTTGGCAAAGATACTGGAGCGATTTGCCATTTTCCTCTCCAGCTCATTTTACAGATGAGGAAACTGAGGCAAACAGGGTTAAGGGACTTGTCCAGCATCACACAACTAAGGAAGTGTCTAAGGCTGAATTTGAACTCAGATCTTCCTGACTCCAGACCTAACACTCTATCCACTGCATCACCTAACTGCTCCTAAATTTGAAGATAAGTGGATCATATAACTTTCACAGCCACAAGCAGATGAATTCTTAACCAAACAAAGGTTAGAAGCAAACACAGAAGATAATATAGATAATTCTGCTTACATAAGACTGGAAAGCTTTGCGTAAAAATTAATGCATTATGAAAAGGGAAGCAGTTGACGGTGAAGAAAATCTTTGTATCAAATATCTCACATAAGGGTTTGGTGTCCAAGATATGTAGATAACTAACAGAAATATATCGCACCAAAAGCCATTCCCTGATAAATGAGTGGTTAAAAGATAGGAACAAACAGTTATCAAAAGGAGAATGGTAAACTATTTACAACTATACGAAAGAATTTTCTAAATCACTAATAATAAGAGAAATTTCAAGTCCCACACAAGCTGTTTGACCCAGCATGGATCAAAGGCACACAAAAGCAGGGGATGGTGATTCACTCAGTGATTGTGCTGCATTGCTGAGTAATCTCAGTGAGGCTAATATTACACAGAAATTGTTTTAAGGAGATTGTGCCCCCAGATCCTGGGGAGAAATGTTTGTACTTCTCATTATATCTTTGCAGTCAATATCCATTTGTAAAAGTTAATGAATGTTAATCAGTTAAATGGAACTAGGATGTTAGCCAATGGACATTAGCAGTGAGAAGAGGATATAGGGATGGGGGTACAAGTTGATAGCATAAGGAAAGACACCCCTGATACCTCAGTGATACCCTAGAACTTGGAGGGAGAGACATAGCTGGCCTTCCTCTGGAACAATGAGTCCAGAGTCACATTGTAGTTGGAATAATCAATATTGGAGCATCTGTGGAAAGACAGACACAGTAATGTATTATTGGTGGAGCTGTGAGTTAGTATAAGCCTTCTGGGAATAATTTGGAATTATGCAAATAAAATGGCTAAAATGTCCCTTTCCTTTGACCCAGATATTCCACTGCTAAGCTTCCAAGGAGGTTTCTGAGAAAAAGAAAGGCTCATATCCATTGAAACATTTACAAGAACACTTTTTGTGGTAGTAAAGAAAGTGGAAACCGAGAAGATTCCAATTTGTTGGGGAATAGTTAATTACATCGTGGTACGTGAATGAAACCAAATATTACTGTGTTGTAAGAAAGAATGAATATGATGAATACAGAGAAACAAGGGAACAGTTATGTGAACTGAGAAGCGAAGTGAATAGAGCCCAGATTCAATACACACAGTGATCATATCAATGGAAAGAGAACAAAAACCACAAAACAATAAAAAAAAAAAAAAAAAAGCTTGGTCCCAAAGAAGAGAAATGAGAAAACATCTCCCTTCATTACTTTGCAGAAGTAGGTATATCCACAGGTGTGGGACATTGCATATAATGTCAGATTTTTTTCTGATCCTCTGATCAATTTTGATTCTTTTCCCCTTCTTCCTATTTTTATTTTGAAAAAATTCCTTTGTCATAAGGGATAATTCTCTAGGAGAAGAAAAGCTACAAACAGAAATCTAGTCAGTATAAAAAACAAAAGATTGCAATCATTTATTTTGTTTTAAAGAAAATAATATGAAGATTCTGGAACTCAAAGTTTCAAAAAACACATGTTAATGTATGTTACGTGCAACTGGGAAATAAGATATACAGGCACTGGGGTATAGAAATCCATCTTGCCCTACTAGAAAGTCAGGGAGGGATGGAGGAGGATACAAGAGAGAACAGACAGGGGGAAAGGGTCACTATTTTGGGGTGGGGGGTAGGGGAGAGACAGGGAGAAAAATTTGTAACTCAAAATCTTGTGGAAATGAACGTTGAAAACTAAAAATAAATAAATAAATAGATAAATGAATGAATGCATGAATAAATGAAAGTAATATGGAATTATACAGTAAGGATGGCCAAAATGTTCATACCCATTGACCCAGGAATCTCACTACTGGGTCACCAGTTTATCCCCTCAGAAGGTTGACAAGAAGAAAAAAGCCATCCGTAAAGCTTTATTTGTAATAGCAAAATAGTGGAAGAAAAGCATGTGCCCACCCATTGGAGAATGGCTGAACAAATTGTGGCATACTAACGTAATGGAATGTTTTTGTACCGCAAGGAATGAGACATACAAAGAATATAGAGAGACAAATAAAATTATGTAGAGAGAATGAAAAAAGAACCCTCAAAAGTATATACACTGAGAGGAATGATATAAACAAATACGACATTAAGAAGTAACGAAACTCATGTTAAATACAATAGATGATGTTGGTACTAGCTTGTTATCATCCATGCCCACAGCCTTAGTTTCCTTTAACAATTGGTAAATAACAGAAATCTGCAGTGGCATGTACAGTTATGCACAATCATTTGTGTGTGTTGTTCTTCTAAAATGAGAAGTTTTATTTTGTTGTGTTTTTAGGTTGCTTTAGGTTATATTAATACTGTGCTGTCTTTTTTGTTCTCATTCACATAATTGAATACCCACATGTGATGTTGTAGGCTAAAACCAAATTCTTCAATAAAAATTGAAAAACAGACAAGTGGTTTGGACTATAGGAGCTCTAATGCCCCTTCCGGAAGATACAAAAAACTTCTGTGATGTTCAGTTCTAATCATTTCAATGCATTCATCAGGGTGCTGTAGCAGGGGGAGGGGATGGTTTCCTTGAACTGAATGAGCAATCATGGTCCCTAGAGCAGAGACCATGGAAGAGCTCAAATCCAGGAAGGGCAAGTAGCTGAGGAATATTGTCTCTGGGGCATGGGGCCGAGGGTAATAGGATGGGAGGGTGATGAAAGGAGAGTTGGACAGTGAAGGTTTTGCAGCCATTATGTTGGCCAGTCCCACCAACTGGAAAATATAGCTGGCCTTAGACAAGATGATGGATAGGGTAGAGGAACATCTGACTGGTGTGCAGCCCGGTAGTCATACTCTATAGCAGTCAGAAGGGTAGGCTCAGCTGAGGAAAAAATAGTGGAAAAATCCACCTGTATTATATAGCTGGTGGGAGGATGTAGGAGTAGGACAGGGAGAGGCTCCCCACCAAACTAACAACTTTGAGATCATAACAGAGAAGAGACAGAAGGTAATGAGGGACAGGCTAGAGGGCGGGGGGAGTACATGGAGGTGAAGAGGTAGAGAATGGCCCTGATCTGAGCATCCTAGCTTCCTTCTCCCATAGCAGTGATGGGAATGACCTTATCTCCCTTCACATACTGGTATCCACTGACTCTGGCCTCCTTGTTGTTCCTCATACAAGAATCTCCATCTCGACTCTGGGAATTTTCACTGGCTATCCCTATACATGGAGTGCTCTCCCTCCTCATCTCAGCCTCCTGGTTTCCTTCAAATACCAGTTAAAATGTCACCTTCTCCAACAAGCCTTTCCTGGTCCCTGTAATGCTGGAGCCACTCCCTAAGATTACCTCCAAGTTATCCTGTCTGGATCTAGTTGGTCTGCATGCTGTCTTCCTCAATAAGATTGTGAGTTTCTTAAATCAGGGACATTTTTTTCTTTCTTTGTATCCTCAAAGCTTAGCACAGGGCCTGGAACATGGTAGGCACTTAATAAATGCTTGCTGACTTGACAACTTAACGATCTAAACTAGTGGTCTCCAAACTCTTTTGGACTGTAATGAGTGAAAGGTAGGTATGGTTGAGTTGGTGATATTGTCTATGGTGAAAAGGGTCACTCTATGACACAGAAGATCGCTCTGTGACAAAGAGAGTCAGATGTGATCCATCTTCCTGCCCACTAGTTGGTTTATCACACACACTTTGGCATTAAGCCAAAGCCCCCAGGGGCCCTCACCCACCACCTTGGGGACCATTAGTCTAAACAAACACACAATTTTATTCTTGTTCAGCCTATCTGACTCTTTGTAAGACCATTTGGGGTTTTCTTGGCAAAGATACTTAAATGGTTTGCCATTTCCTTCTTCAGCCCATTTTACAGTTGAGGAAATTGAGACAACTTGCCCAGGGTCACCCAGCTAGTAAGCGTCTGAGGACAGATTTGAACTCAGGAAGAAGAATTGTCCAGATTCCAAGCCCAGTTCTCTATCCACAGCAATGCCACCTAGTTGCCCCCAAAAGAAACATACAAAACATCCTACAATGCAGGAAGTAAAGTTAAGGATTATCTGTCACAGTGAGGAAACTCAATTTCATCACCATGTATACATTCACCACCATTCAAACAGGGTTAAAAATCTTTAAAAAACCCTTGAGGTAAATAATTGGAGTTTGGATGCAACCCCTAAATCAGCATCAGCTCTGGTACTATCGCTACTCCAAAGAGGGAGAGAAAAGGAAAAAGTGAAGAAATGAAATAAAAGAGAGAACAAAATCAAGGAGGAATGGTGAGGTAGAAGAAAGGGCCAATGAGAAGAGAAAAGAGTAATAACATAGCTGATATCAACATAGTACTTTAAAGTTTGCAGAGCACTTTAGCTCATTGGAGCCTCAAAAAACCGTTAGGTCGTTGATGACAATACTACAGGTATTGTTATGCCTGCTTTACAGCTGAGGAAACTGAGACTCAAGGAATTATGGGGAAGGGAGAGAGATAATGAAAAGGATGGGAGACAGAAAGAGTGGGAGAAGGAAAGTAAGAAGTCTAGGGAAGAAGAGGAAAAAGAAAAAGCAGGTGAGTGAGAGAAGTAGATACTGGGATGTTTGGGGCCACTAAAGTGGATGGGGAATGGATTTAGGCCTTCAGAAGACTCTTTCAAGGGCCTCTTGCCTCTGTCCCACCTTTACTGCACAATTTTTGATCTTAATAATATGCAACATACGGGCGGTTAGGTGGCGCAGTGAATAGAGCACCAGCCCTGGAGTCAGGAGGACCTGAGTTCAAATCCAGCCTCATACACTTAACACAAAAACTAGCCATGTGGCCTTGGGTAAGTCACTTAACCCAATTGCCCTACCTTCCCCCTCCAAAAAGCAAAAAAAAATAATAATAATATGCAACATATATATGTATATGCATACAGACATACACACACTTATATATGTGTATATATATATATATATATACACATAGATACACACACACACATTGTGTAATTAAATAAAGGATGTAGCTCATGAGTGGCATGGATAGATGTGATCTTGGATCTGGCCTGCCTTTGCAGAGGGTAAGGAGGATGATGTTGGTACCATTAGCAGCCTAGCTAAGGGGAGGGTAGGCAGGATCTAAAAGTGCCAAGGCTGGGCAGTCTCTCTTTCAGTTTCAAAGAAAGGTTCCAGGCTCGAAATATATCTCTCTGCTACTTCTCAAATAAATCTAGTCTAAGGTTATAAGTCTGGTTTCAAAATTAAAACTCTCATGATTTTACTCAAGGGAAAAGGTAGTTTTTTTAGCTTATGTTGCCAGCTTAGCCCTTTTCCACCCAATGCTAGTTACAAGAAAAGTACATCACAAATAATTAGTAAACCTATTTATCCAAGAAAAACAGTTAATAGAATTTGTGGAAATTATACAAATTAGAATAGATCAAAGAACAGACAATAGTAAAGGAACTCTTTGGCTGAGAGGAGAGAAAACACCTCAGTCCCACCCAGGAGAGAAGGAATGATTCCACCAAGGAGAATCCAGTCTCTAAATTTGCAAGTTCAGGAGACATGTTGGGTACTGGGAGGGGAGGTGGCAGGGGTGGCTCCCATTAATCATTTAAAAGTTTTCTCCTTACCTCTCTCTGTCAAGATCATCTCTCAAAGCGTGTTTCCAACAAACTCTTTTACACAGATACACAATGTCCTACTTAGCTTTCTCTCAACTAAATCAGGAGTCATGTGTCTCTTCACATGCATAGCACATACCACAGGCATGTCCCTCCAAAGATAAAAACCATCCATCTCACCTGGGTAGTAGTGAATATTATAGATGCATAAGGGGGTTGTGAGAATAGATGTGCATGCTACCTGGTTTCAGCTTAACAGATCCCTCTACCTCTCATGTGGATAAGGTACCTGACCTGGAGTCAGGAAGATCTGAGTTCAAATCTGATCTCAGACGCTGACTAGCTATGCAACCCTGAGAAAGTCATTTAAACTCTCTCTAAGTTTCCTCAGCTGTGAAATCGGGCTAATGATCACATCTACCTTGTAGGGTTATTGTGAGAATAAAATAAGCTAATATTTGTACAATTCTTTGCAAACCTTAAAGTGCTATATAAAAAAGGCTACCTTTAGTTCTTTTGAGATGCAAACCTCAGTCAGCCGCACCCATCTAGCTAGCTAGAAAACCCCCTAGGTCCGTGTTTAAATGTTTCTCTTGCTGCCATTCAGAGTCCCATAGTCTAAACTATACTATGAGTTATAGCCAAAAATTCCTTTCTCCTCCTTTCAGATCCTGGAGATGCTTGATGCAAGTCCCCTCCAAATCATCCTGGGGAATCCATTTAACAAAACTGCAAAAGATCTGGATGGAGTTGCATTAGATAATTCTTTTCAATCTCCCTGGTTGCCATGTAAACAAACTTGGAAGAAAGAGGAAAAAGGGCCCAGAGGAATTGGTGGCCTTTGCTTTCTTTACTTCTCACTTCCTTCACACTCTCCCAGTAAAGAATTGAAAGTCCTGCCAGAACACATGTAGTGCATAGGTGCCTTTCATGGATGCACATCATACACAGCCCTCATTCTGATTATGTTATAGACTCAGGTAAGTATCCCAAATACCCAATGCTTACAAAACTAACATATCAAGATATCAAGCAATTTGTAATATAATACATGGCTGTCACTTTTCTTTCTGCCTCCCAAATTAGCTCCTCCTCCTTCAGGCCCACTTCTGATCTCCAATCTACTTTCCATGCCAACTCTAAACCCATGGGAGGGGACAGCAAGTAGCTGATTGCATGTGAATAAGCCCCTGTTTCTCCCAGTGAAGCAGGAAGGGGGAACAGCTCAGCTACTCATGGAAGTGGCTCAAGAAGCCAGTGGAAGCTGGTGGGCTGTACTCATCATTCTCTCTCAGTGGGATTTGAATGAAGCTCCATCTGTTTGTTTTAGCACCTCACACAAAAGATTCCTGCCTACACCATCTCAGATCCAGAGGCGGGGGTAGTGGCTTACAAACACATGGTTGTAGTCATACATATTAGGACCTCCTGACCAACTCCAACTTCTTTCCTTTTTTCCTAATGTACTTTTAAAGAAACTTCAAGCTGTGAAATACATATGCATGCCTCATGGGAAACAAAATCTTTCTAATTACACTCATATCTCAGGAAATCTGTGTTGTGGACATTGTTGTCCAATCAGAATTTACACTTGGGCTTGGCTCTAAGTTGCTATGCCCTTCCTAACAGTTGGAGTAAACCCAAAGAAGAATGAACTCCTTTGGAAAGTAGTGAATTCCCCTTTGTTGGAGGTCTTCAAACAAAGGCTGAATGACTACTTGTTAAGCGTGTTCTCATCCAGATTCTTAGAGAGGTATGGATTTTGGTTCTGTGGCCGTTTTTTTAATGTTGAGCCTTTCCCACCATCTCCAAGTCATGCTGCTTTCTCTTTCTCTTTATTCCACCAAATCTTAGACTCCCAGGCTTGGGTCACTGGGCTCTGATTGGTGACCTTTCATCTTATCTTTCCTGATCACAGACTGACCACACCCCTTCCTGGGAAACTCCAAGCCATGCCACTATGTGAACCCTGCCCTTCCCCACCACTCTGATTTCTAATTCTAGGTCCTCTGTGTATTTTTTTCTTCCCTTATAGAACATAAGCTCTTTGAGGGCAAGGACTGTCTTTTTACTTGTCTTTGTATCCCCAGCACTTAGCACAGTCCCCAGCACATAGAAATATTTAATACATATATTTTCATTCATTCATTCATTCTTTCCATGCTTAGTCTTTTCCTCAGGAAACAGAAGCATAGTCTGTAGCTGAGTTCTTTCTTGTAAGATCAGTCACAATGTCTGAAGATTCAGGTTACTTCCATGTCACAATGAGAGATTGGAAAAGGACTTATGAACAGATATATGTATTAAATTAGTAAACAAATGGCAATAAATAATCAAAGCCCATATGGTTGGAGAAAAATGGGTACATTGTAATTGAGTCTTCCTGAAGAGAAACCTAGTGGTTTGTAACTAGAGCTATAAGAGGACATGTAGCCTTTGACCTAATCATTCAAATTGTGGGATCAGTCTCCCAAAGAAGTAACTCAAAAGGACAATGATTTGTGCATAGATGTTCACAATAGTATAGAATATCAAAGCAAAAAAGATGCTTAGAGTTTATCTAGTATAGCCCCCTCATTTTGCACATGGAGAAACTGAGGCCTAGAGAAAGGAGGTGCCTTGGTCAAGGTCACTAATGAATTAGTAAAAGAGCTAAGGCTTAGAGTCAAAAACCCCAAGTTCTAGTGCAGTACTTATTAACTATGTATAATCATGAAAAATTGGAATCAGTTCCTAATGGCAGTGGCTAAGCAAACTCTGGCATAATGAAATAATTGAACACTATAAATCTCTTAAAATGGTAAGACTATAGACATATCACATGGGCACATGCATGTGAAATAACTACGAGCTATTATAGTAGATGTGTGATGGTCAGAGCTCCATTGAAACATCTGCTTGTTAATTAACAAGGATCAGAAGAAAACAGAGCAAGGCAAATGACTTAGAGTTCAATGTTCATAACTCTCTATAGGGGACAAAATCATTCAAGCTCCTAATTATTAGTAAATGAGAGATATTCTACATTAAAATCCTTGTGGCATGGAAGTGACCTAGATTCTTACTATGCTGATAGACCACAAACCCAAGCAACTGCTACAAAACTATGAAGGTTTTGAGTATGGACCCAGCAAAGGATTATGTATCTATTATCTGAGGACTAGTCCAGATAAATTTAGAGAAACTTATCACCAAAGATCTGGGTTATTAATTTTTGGCCAGAGCAACTCACGAGAATAGTTTACTAAGGGGTGGACCCTTTGCATTGGGGGGAGGGGGTGAGCCTCACAAATAAGGAAATTGCAGATCTTTGAAATATTTGAGTATACAACAGAGCTGTGTAAATACCAGGGGTAAATATTAAGCTAAGCCGGCCTTACAGCAAAATGACTGAGTGGTTATAACTAAGGCTACCTTTCCTTTATCATCTCAAAACAACAGACACACCAAATAAATTAAGCAAACAACAAAGCAAGGTAAAGGAATGAAATCTTCACGAGAAAAAGCAAGGGAAGGGACTTTTGTCCAAGATGCTGCCTTAATAGAGGCAAGTAGCCAGCTACCACATACCTTGTTGTTCAGTCATTCAGTCAGATCTGACTCTTTGTGGCCCAGTGGATTTGTCCGTGGGGTTTTCTTTTTATATATTTTTTGCTTTTTGGAGGGGAGAAGGCAGGGCAATTGGGGTTAAGTGACTTGCCCAAGGTCACTCGGCTAGTAAGTGTTAAATGTCTGAGGCTAATTTGAACTCAGGTCCTCCTGACTCCAGGGCTGGTACGCTATTCACTGAGTCACCTAACTGCCCCTGTGGGGTTTTCTTGCCAAAGACACTAGAGTGTATTACATTTCCTTCTCCAGTGTGTCCTCATTTTTACAGATGAGGAACTGAGGCGAATAACTGAAGCATTAAGGGACTTGCCCAGGGTCACACAGTTGCTAAGTGTCTGAGGTCAGATTTGAATTCAGATCTTCCTGATTCCAGGTCTGGTACTCCCTCCGCTGCTCCATCTAATTGCTCCTAACCATATACCTACTCTAGCAAAAAAAACTGAAATTCACTACAGACCAAATAATGATCGAGAAATCCGGGAAGCTGCAGTAAGTGATTTATTCAAATCCAGAACTGCCAAAAACTTCAGGAAGAAAAGGGGGCACCAATAAAGTCAGCATCTGAGCAGACAAACAATGTCAAAGCCTCCTGGCTTGGCCAGACATACCAGTGAGAGATGTGTGTAGTCTTTCTGCCTCTATGTCTGGAGGAAATAAGAACAGAGAGTTCCCCTGAGAAAGCTCCAGGATGGTTGGAAATGCAGTGGGATCATTGGAAGACAGCAGGAGTGGCAGAAACTAGTGGATTATGGCAGTGCTCAGACCAGGACAGCTCAGAAGCCCAGAGGCTCCAAGATCTCTGGCATTATTTCCTGAGGAAACATAGAAGTTTTTGAATACCCAGCACTCTACGCCTCCAAGAAGAGGGCCAAGGGAGGAGGAAAGAAGGGAGAGTGATCCTGGGAGGTCAGTGCAGGAATTGGGGTGACTCAAGGGAAGAACAAGCAGGACCAATTACCCCACTCAAAAATGAACTAGGGAGCAGAGCCTGAGCCTGTAACAAAGCCCAAATCCATGAAACAAGGCTGGTGAGATAAGTAAACTGAAGAAGATACTAACAAGTAGAAAGAAATTGCTACAGATTGAGAGGTGCCTAGAAGGCAGGACTACAGAGGCTCAAACGAAAAAAAAATATTTTCCACAAAGAAAGCATGGATAGCTAGAAGAAATTACTTAAGAGATAACAAAATCAAATAAAAGCTCTGAAGAGAAGAATTTTAAGGAGAATGGATTCCAGCTTAGAAAAGAAAGTAGTGAACATTACCCATGTAATTACACAAGTAGTAAACATTACCCAATAGACCAAACAGATATGAATGGCTCCATGAGACAACGAGGAATATTAAAACAAAATCAAAACATTGAAAATACGGGAGAAAATGTAAGATAATTTATATTTTAAAAACTGACTTGGAAAACGGAATTTAAGAATCCTTGGACTCTCTGGAAACCATGGTCAAAAAATAAGGTCTGGACATTATATTAAAAAATAAATAATGGATAAATGCCCAGATCCATCCAAAGGATAAAGCCAAAATAAAAAGACTCCATTATTCACTTCCTTAAAAAGGGGACAGGGGGAATCAAGAGCTTCCACATTAAAGAGAATTTACCGCAGGCATATACAAAGAATTATTTTAAGTACCAAGGGTCTGTACTAAGGTTCATACAAGACCTGGAAGATTCTATGAAAGTGAGAGGAGGTCATGGAATACACTACTCCAAAAAGAAAAAATACAGGCTTTCCACCGTGAAGAACCTACTCTGCAAAAATGAAAACAGTCCTATAGAGGGAAAATTGAACCTTTAATGGAATTGAGGACTTTTAATTGTGTCTGATTAAAAGACCAGAGCTGAGTAGGAACCTTGAAATACAAGAATCCAGAGAAACCCAGAAAGGCAAATTTATTTGAGCAATTGGAAGGAGTGATATGATGATGAAGTGCTACCTTTCTCCTAGAGGGAGAAGAACCTCTGAAGTGTTTCCTCAGAACCTTAATGTCTTCATAGGGTATTGAAAGAGTTAAGTAAGAAAAACAGAGGACCTGGAGGTGGATAGGTTCTGTTTTGAGGGTTTGAAGAGGGGAAAGAGAAGAGAATGCAAAAAGAGGAAGACACTGATGTAGAAAGGAGGGAGAGGGGCATAGAACTTGTTATTGCTCAAAACTGGGGTGCATGAAAGGAAAAGCATACAAACACAGAGGGAAGAGGGAAGAGGGAAGAGTAGTGGGCACCATATCAACTTCATTTTGATATGAAAAAGACAAAGGAAGGTTGGACACACACATGAATAGGTACAGAAATACATCCAACTCAACAGAAAAGAATGCAAGGAAGAGCAGGAGTTAAGAGGGAAGATAATACCGAGGAGGGACTAATGACAAAACAAATTTCCTGATCCTGAAGCGGGGAGAGGTTAAAAAGCAAAAAAGAAAACAACGAACTAAAAGACAGTGCCCATCAACTGGGAAATGGCTGAACAAATAGTGGCATGTGAATGTAATTAGACATTATTGTATGACAAGAAGTGATGAAAGATTATTTCAAGGTATCTTGGTTAGTGTACATTGACGCAGAGTGGAGGAATTTAGCAGAACTAAGAGAATGAAATATACTTAGACAAAAAACATTGTAAAGAAAAAGCTTGGAAAGACTTAGGAATTCTGATCAATTCAATGATTGGCTGTGTCACCAGAGGATCTGTGATGCTTCCCATCTCCCTCACAGAGAGGTGATGAACACAAGATGCAGGAAAAGACATACATTTGTGCACAGGGCCGTGGTGTGGATTCATTTCACCTGACTACGCTTATTTACAAGAATTTTTTTCTCTCTCTCAGTCTTTAATTGAGGGAGCAGAATAGGGCTGGTGGTTAAGGAGAAAGTAGTTAGCATTAATGATGAAAAAAGGGGCACTGAAGTATTTTTGAATGCACAGGAGAGAACAGAAGGAAGTTAAGAACAAAGTAAAGAGAAACAAGACGTCTTTTAAAGTAATGTGTGGAATATAATGTGTGTGTACATATATATATATATATATATATATATATATATATATATTAAAGCAAGTGATAAGAAATGGAGATTCATGATTTTAAATACAATCCACTTTTATATTCTTCTGGTATCACAGCAGTGCTCATTTTTTGGTGCCTACTTTATAATAAAAATAAAAATTTTAAAAAGCAAGGGAACTTGGCTATTAACTCCAAATCATTTATCTAGAAAGCTGAATTCATTCCTTCTCAAGAAAACATAGAATTTTAATACAAAAACTTCCCAAATTTCTTATAAATGAAGCCAGCTGTGGGCAAGACTTCAGACATTCATACTGACTGTCAAGCAGAAGCTTAAAAAGGTACACAAAAATCTGATCAATAAATGAGTAAGTGAGGATCTATAGTACGTGCATGCTATGAATAGAAAAGCTATTACATATTTGCTGTCTCAGCTTGAAGAAGGAATTTGAGTAAACAATGGCCAAAAATTGATGGAAAGCACAATAAAAGGAGGACATACAAAAGTGGAAGAGAGACCTTGAAGAGAAATTATACTTTAAACGTGTGTGCCCCGGATGAACATTAAACTAATGGTGGAGTAAGGATAGAGGAAAGAAGATGATTCTTAAATTATACTATCTGGAATTAGGGGAAAGGCAGTAAAATTTAGAGAATGCCTCAGTAAAAGTAGAACCCTAGATCTCTCTTCTTTTTTTTTTTTTTTGCATACTGAAATCCAAGCTGTATTTGGTATCTGATAAGATCAAAATGGGTGTTTTTTTAAAAAGTAATTACCTTGAGTAGTCATCTCCTCTGTTTTCTTCTCTTGAAGGTTCTTTTTTTTTAAAATTTTTTTTTATTTACTCATTTACTTTTAATTTACAAGATTCAGTTCCACAATCACTTGAGTTTCAGATTTTCTCCCCTCCCTTC
>CM053582.1:22890917-22942693 GCA_028627135.1 Pseudochirops cupreus
TGCATCTATATTCATGAGGGGGATTGGTCTATAATTTTCTTTTTCTGTTTTGTCTCTCCCTGATTTAGGTATCAGTACCATATCTGTGTCATAAAAAGAATTTGGTAGGACTCCTTCCTCCCCAATTTTCCCAAATAGTTTGCCCTAGATCTCTCTTTGGGGTTGTTAAGGAAGGGAAGATGGGTTGTATGTATCTGGAGTGTCTAGAAGTGATGCTACTGAAACAATATAGCAGTTTGGTAGAAAATGAGTTTAGTTCAGCATATTATAGCACATACTAGCAAAGTCCAAATGGAATAACAATCTAAATGTAAAAAATAAATTTTAAATGATGAAAATCAATTATATTTTTTACCACTATGGATAGGTAAAAAAAAGGTCTTAACCAGTTACACTATAGAGGAAACTCTAAAAGATCCAGTAAACAATTCCTCTTGATTCTACTTTAAAAAGGACTGAAGTTTCTTAGTGTCTTCTCAGCTGAGTCTGTTGACAAGGATTCAGAATGGGCTTGGTCCCTTAATGAATATGTGAGTGATAACTAATGGCCAGCTCTGGTATGCATCATTTAATACCCAATTTAATACCCATCCTCCCTGAGGGGATCTTAGGAGTTAATTGAAAGGTTTGCAACATAACATCATTAAGAAACATCTTTATTATTCAAAACAACAATAATGTAACATCAACAACAACAATATTTTAACATTTAAATAGCATCTTAAGGTTTACAAAGTACTTTTTTTGTATCACCTATGTGAAGTAGGCAGTGCAAGTATTTTTATACCCATTTTACAGAGGAGAAAGACTAAACAGAAAGAAAAACATAGAGATGAATTGACTTGTCTAGAGTTACATGTTGAAGACTTATATTTGTATATTATATAGAATCCTGAGAAAATAACAGCAACCTCCCTTCAACACATTTACATTTGTTACACCACTTTTATTCTCATAGCACCTCTGCAAGATAGGTGAAGCAGGTAGGGTGCACTCTTCTTTATCTGGGTACATTGGGACAGATCCTTAAATCTTGAACCACCACCATCACCACATCCTCAAACCTGACAGTGAACTTTCTCTTACTAGGATTTAAACAATTCCAAGATAATACATATTTTGTTGTAAAATCATAAGGGCAGATTATGTGTTTCCTTGGTCTAAATCTATGACTCTATGATTGTACTAGTTTACAACAGACCGGTACCAGCTAATCAGTCATATATATGAATAAGCTTATACTTCTTCGTTTTCTAGGTGAGAAATCCCAGAAACAGTAGATGACTTGCCCAAAGTCACATAGCAAAGAAGTGGCTGAGCCAAGAAACAAATATGCATGTTCCAACTCTCAGTCCAAGGCTCTTTCCAGGTGGTATTGGGAAAATTGGAGCCTGGGCATTGATTCTGTAAATGAGAAGTGGAGGGTGAGTTAGAGTAGAGGTAAGGGCAAAACCAGAGTTTTGCTGTCTGGGCACAAAGCTGGACACACTGCATGTGAGAGTCTGTCTTTTTAATTTCGTTTTTATTCTGAACTTAAATGCCAAATGAAATGGGCATTTCCATATACACAGTATAAAATAAAAAGGAAGATTGTACATGAAATTGTAGGTCTTTCTTGTGTATAGCTTGCTTTACTTTTTAAGTATATAATAAATTCAACTTAAAAGTTGTCAAAGCTGTCTTGCTTGTTTTTGAGTGTTCCTGGCCTTCCTTTTGTCCTCTTCTCTGAATTTATTGAAAAGATACCCCAGTGACTCTCTTTTCTTTCACAACCTATACTTATCCCCCCTCCCCCACTGCCCCACTCCTGCTATTGGAAATCAAAAATAAAAAAAGGAAAAGCAAAGCCTTTTGAACGAATATACATAGTCAAGCAAAACAAATTTCCATGTTGGTTGTGTCTGAAAATTTATGTTTCGTTTAGTTTTTGAGTCCATTACCTCTCTGCCAAAATAACTGCAGTTGATCATTGCTTTGATCATATTTCTCAAGTCTTTCAAAGTTGTTTTCTTTAGAACTTGTGTATATTGTTCTCCTGGTTCTACTCATTTCACTCTGTATCAGTTCATACAGGTCTTCCCACCTTTCTCTGAAACTATCCATTTCATCATTTCTAAATGGGCAATAGTATTCCATTGTTTTCACATATCATAATTTGATTAGCCATCTCCCAAGAGATGGACACCCCCTTAGTTTCTAGTTCTTTGCTACTATAAAAAGAATTGCTATAAATATTTGCATATGTGGATTCATTCTTCTTTCTTTGTTCTCTTTGGGGATATAAGCCTAGTAATGATAGTGCTGGTTGAAGGGATGTGTGCACAGTACAATGACTTTTGAGGCCCAGGATGTCTGGACCAATTCACAGCTCCACAAACAGTATGTTACTATACCTGTTTGCACACAGTTCTTCTAGTAATTGTCATTTACTTTTTCTGTCATCTTTGCCAATGTGATAGAACTTCAGACTTGCTTTAATTCGCATTTTCTAATTTAGCTAGACATTTGGAATGCTTTTCATATGACTTTTGGTAGTCCATTTATTCCTCTTTCTAGTGTTTTTAGAACAATAGCAGGCATTGAATTTTGTCAAAAGTCTTTCCAGTATTTATTGATATAATATGTGATTTTTATTATTTTTTGTTACTATGTTTATAGTTTTTCTTATATTGAACTAACTCTGAATTCCTATATAAATCCAACCTACTAATAGTGTATACTATTTTCATATTTTGCCCTGCTTGCTAATATTTTATTTAATGTTTTGCTTCAATATTCATTAGCAATATTGATCTAAGATTTTCTTTCTCTGCTTTCTCTTCCTTGTTTAGGTATCAAGATCCTATTTGTATCATAGAAAGAGTTTGGAAGGGTCTTTTCTTATCCTAGTTTTGGGAATAGTTCATGTAATATTAGAACTCATTTTATTTCTTCAAATGTTTGATATAGTTCATTTGCAAATCTTTCTGGTCCTGGAGTTTTTTTCTTTGAGAGGTCAGTGTGTTGTATTAATGTGAATATTTTATATTTTGGTAAATATTCAGCCACTTCATCTAAGTTATCAGTTTTAATGGCATATATTTGACAAAATAACTTGATGGTTTCTTTTATTTCCTCTGTCATGAATAGAAATAATTTGGTCCCCTTCCCCCTAACGGACTAGCTGTTTATCTATTTTATTCTCACCCTCCTCAAAAAAATCTCCTCATTTTACTAATCAATTTAATGTGGGTGATTTTTTTAGGACTTTATTTTGCTTTTAACTTTTAAAATCTCCTTTTTGCTTTTCAGAATTTCTATTTGGTAATGATTCGGGGGAGTTTTTTGGTAACTTTTCTAGTTTTTTTAAAAATTTGTATGTCTAATTCATCAATTTGTTCTTTTTTTCTTTTTTGTTGATGAATGTGTTGAGAGACGTAAATTTTTCCCTAAGGACTGCTTTGGCCACATCCCATGAATTTTGGTATGTTGTCTCATTATCCCCAATGAAATTATTGATTGTTTTTAAGATTTATTCTTTGACTAATTCCTGGTCTTCACTCAGTTCAAGGTATTTTTTCATTGTGTTTGGTATTTTCTTCTGTTTACTCATATCTCTAGTCTTTTAACTCAGAGCTTAGGTTACATTCTATTCCAGTATTTCTGGCTAGTGGGCCTAGGCTCTGCTTGAACCCTGAGTTTGGAGGAAGACTAGGCCTTGCCTTCTGCAGGTATTATTTGGTCTTGTCTCTTGTGATTTGGGGTAGATATTAAGTTTGGTCAGGGCTGTTTCGATATGTGAGCTGTGTAGATACTGGACTAGCCTTGTTTCCTGCTGAGATTGAGGTCTCTGGATTGCCTTATGCTGAGCACTGCTCTAGCCTCTTTCCTGCTGCAGATTGCGTCCTTGGATCACTCTGTTCTGAGTGCTGCTCTGGCCCTATCTCTTGTTAAGAAACCAATATGTTGTGTACTTTGCCTTCTACCTACCCTAGTTTATCGTCCTTCCGTGCCTCCACAGGATTCTGCCAGTCTTTTGTGCAGACTCGAATTATGTAGAAGAGTTGACAGCTAACTCTCTTTGCTTTTCTTTATAATTGTTTCTTCTGGAACATTTAAAGCACTTTATTGAAGTGTTTGTGGGGGATCTGGGCTCCTCTAAGTCCTAACATACTGTCATATTCCCATAATTCCCCTGGGGAGTCTGAATCTTAATGCCTCCCTTATGCAATAATACTGGTATTGGGGAGCAATGATGAAAACACTCTGATTAGATCTTTGAATGGCAAATTAGTGAACTCTCTATAATCTTCACAAGGGAAAATTGAATGCCAGGAGGATGCAATTAGATCTAAATTTCATGTAGTGAGATTAATCAGAACAGTGACTGCCGGTGTTAAGAAGTAGGTCTATGATAACAAACAATTTACTGCCAGAGTTGTACTTGAAGCATTTCCACCGTGGATTATCTGTCATAGAATAACAGATTTAGACATTAAAAAGACCTCAGAGGTCATTTAGTCTAACTCCTTAATTTTACAGAACAGGAAACTGAGGCACAGGGAGGCAAAGTGACCTGCCCAAGATCACATAGTAAGTGTCTGAGGTCGAATTTGAACCCAAATCCTCTGACTCTAGAACCCGTACTCTTTCCCCTATAACAAACTGACTTTCAGAGCTTAATCTGCAATAGCCTAGCCTTCAGCTTTACCTAAGGCCACCTCCATACCATGACAAGGTAGCAGAGGATGCCTTTTTGGATTAGGGCTGGATAAAAATGAGGTTAGGGGATTAAAATAAATAATATTATCAGAAACTAAATAACCCCTCATTTGTCTGAAGCAATTTGTATGTCCTTATTAATTTTGATGAATTTTCTTTGCTGTGGCAAATGGGACAGGGTTTAGTAGGTGGTCTGTGAGGACTTTTGCCCCCACACCTAAAAGGTTTGAGAACTACTGCTTTAGATAGACAAAATTAACCACAAAACTACAACCTTTGCTTATTAGAAATCTATTCTTGACAACAAGTATCTGAACAAAAAGAGCATGGAGCCCAGGTCTTCCTAGTGCTGAGTCAAGCCGGAAGGTAAAACTTTCCACAGGGTATCCTTTACCTCCTTGTTCCTCAGACTATAGATAATGGGGTTCAACATGGGGATAATCACAGTGTAGAGGACAGAGACCACGCGGTCCTGGTTCAGGGAGTAACTAGATGTGGGCCGTAAGTACATGAAGATAATGGTCCCATAGAACAGACTTACAGCAGTCAGATGGGAGGCACAAGTGGAGAAGGCTTTGCGTTTGCCCTCAGTTGATCGGATTCTCAGGATGGCAATGATGATAAACATATAGGAGACCACGATGATGCACAGGGAACTCATCTGGATGAAACCTCCAAAGGCAAAGACTAGGAGTTCATTGACATGGGTGTCAGAGCAGGACAAGGCTAACAGTGGGGGAATGTCACAGAAGAAACTATTGATGATGTTAGAGTCACAGAAATCAAGAAGGAAAGTTGAGGTGGTCAAGGTCACTGAGTTGACCACCCCAGCCATATAGCATGCAATCACCAAGAGGATACACATCTTCAGGGACACAGTGACAGAATAGAGCAAGGGACTGCAGATGGCAATGTAACGGTCATATGCCATGGAGGCCAAGAGGTAGCACTCAGCTGAGGCAAAAATGATGAAGAGGCTCATTTGGGCCACGCATGCTGAGAAGCCAATGACCTTGCGCTCTGACAAGAAGTCGGCCAGCATCTTTGGGACTGTGATGGAAGAATAGCAGAAGTCAAGGAAAGACAGGTTGGTGAGGAAGAAGTACATGGGAGTGTGGAGGCGGGGGTTGATCTGAATCAGGGTGATCAAACCCAGGTTCCCTGCCACAGTACATGAATAAATAACAAGGAATATACCAAAAAGGGGACCCTCCCAAGTAGTGTCTTCTGTGATTCCCAAGAAGACAAATTCCACTGAGACTGTTCTGTTCCCTTTCTTCATGGTCCCTGCTTAAGAGAGAGTAATGGTATTGGTGAGAATAGAGACAAATGGAGCTCTGTTGAGGTAGAACAAATTCCCCAAAGTAAGCCATGGGTGCCCTTCCTCTATGCTAACTTCTTTCTCCCCTACCCTATGGCCTGAGCCATCTCAGAACCCATCCAGGTAGCTGTTGGCATAGCTAGGATGAGATGGAAGTCCTTCCAGTGAGATAAAGGACCATCACACCTTGTCGTTGGCCCTGCCAATGTATCCTAAGACCCTCTTGGCCTTGCCATGTGCTCTCTCTCTATATTCTGAAGAACTTTAGTACTCTCATCTGATATACTGACCCTCTCAAGATCCCTGGGCCTTGCCATCTGCCCCTTTGCTCTTAGGCTTTTGTGCTTTTTCACTCACCCAGATTAGAGAGTGAGCCCCTCAAAAGCAGGAACTGTCTCTTTTTTTCCTATTTGTAGCCCCAGCTTTAGCATAATAATTAGCACATAGTAAACATTTGAATATTTCTAAAATTTATTTCATTCATTAGATGTAAACTGAACCTGAGATTTCACTGGAATAGGAAATTCTTAGGGTGAGAAAACCACCTATGCCAAGACAGGCAGGCATCTGTAATATATAGTCTTAGAGAGTTGCCTGAGACCTAGAATAGGTAAGTGACTTGACCAGAGTAACACAACCAGCATGTGTCAGAGACAGAACTTCCTAGTGCTGAAATCAGCTCACTACCAATGATACCCTGGTGCCTCTCTGGAGAGCATCTTTGATCCATAAGACTGGGAACTGAAAGGGACCTTAGAGACCAAGTAGTCCAACCCTGTAATTTGTCGTATAGGGAAACTGAGAATCAGAGAGGAAAGAGATCTGCCTAAGACACATAGAAAAATCACAATTAGAAGTCAACACTGGAAGAGATCATAAAAACCTTCTAGTCCAATTCCCTCAGTTTATAAATGAGAAAACTGAGGCCCGGAGAGGAAACGTGATTTCCCAAAGCCGGTATTACAAGTTAACCTCAGAGCTGGGATTAGAATCCAGATCTCTCAATTCTTAGTCTAATAAATTTTCCGTACTGACTGGTCCTCTCGTTTTCCCTTCCTCATAAGTTGAAGCCCCTTGCCTCCATCACAATTGGATTTGAATGCCACCATCTCTAAGTAGCCTATCCTGATTGCCCCCCACTCTGTTAACCATCTGTTAATTAGCCTATTCGATGCTCTCTGAAGACCAAAGGATTCATTATTTATAGTTACTTATTCACACATGCCTACTTTGCTCTGTAAATACGACCTTACTGGCTTCCCCCAAACCTTCTCAGAGTCTAAAAACTGTGAGGGTATTTGCCTATTCTGGATACTGAAAGAGTGTAAGTGGAGACAAGTGGAAATAAGACATTTTCCTTGCTTTTCATCAAACTCGTGTTATACTAAGGGATGGAGATCATGGAATGGGGAGAGAGATGCCAACAGAGCTTCCCATAAAACACGGAATTACCTGAGAAGTTCCCTAGCAAGGTACAAAGTGCTACATAAAATTTCAGGAAGGCTGTGACCAATCAAGGGAGATCACGGAAGGCTTCAAGGAGAAAGTGGCATTTCATAAAATTTCAGAGGTGGAGGAGACCTCAGAAGCCATCTAGTTTTCAACCGAGACCTGAAAAGAAATTCTCTGCCATAGACCAGACAAGTAGTAGGTCTTGAAGAACTCCAGTGATGGGAAAATTATTACTTCATGAGGCAGTCCATTCCACTCTGCGATCAGCTCTAATTGTTAGGAAAGTTTTCCTAATAAGGCTAAATTTTCCTTTCTGCAACTCTCACTCCATGCTCCTAATTCTTCCCCCTGGGGCCAACTAAAGCAAACCTAATCTCTTTTCAATGTGACAGCCCTTTAAGTACATTAAGACATTTATCTTGAAGGATCTTTCTCCCACAGTGGTCTCAGAGAACTGGAAAGACTTATATGAACTGATGCAGAGTGAAGTGAACAAAATCAAAACAATTGCTATAACAACACTTTAAAGACAACCAGCTTCAAAAGATTTAAGGTGCCTGATCAATGCAGTGGCCAACCATGATGCCATAGAAGTGATGAAAGATGCTACCCACCTCCTGGAGAGAGGGGATGAACTTAAGATGCAGATTGAGACATACGTTTTTGAGTATGGCCAATATGGGGATTGGTTTTGCTTGGTTATGAATTTTTGTTTGCAAGGGTTTTCTTTTTCTTTATAAACTGGGGGAAGGGGAGAGGTGAGAATGAGGAAAAAAGCAAATGTTTATTAATTGACAAAAATAAAATTTAAATTAAAAAAAGAAGACCTCTCTCCCATCTTCTCTTCTCCAGGCCTAAATATCTCCAATTTCTCCAATACATCCTCATACAGCACAGACTTGAATCCCTTTACTATCCTGCTTGCTCTTCTCTGGGTACTCCTCAGATTATCAATGTCCTTGTTAAAACAGAGAGCCTAAAATCAAAGAGGCAGCCTGACCACAGTAGAATAATGGAACTATCATCTCCCTAATCCTGGCCACCATACCTCTTGATGCAGTCCATGGTCATATCAGCTTTTTTGAATTGCCATGTTGCACTGGTGGCTCATGTTGAGCTTGTTGTCCACTAGAACCCCCAGATTTTTTCAGACAAAAATTTTAGTTAGTCATTTTGTCCTTGAGAAATTTGTTTTTTAAACCCTAAAGTGAGATTTTTATTTCTCTCAATTAAGTTTCATCTCATTAAATTTGGTCCAACTTTGTAGCCTGGTGAGAAATTATTACATCCTAATTCTGTCATCTAACATATTAGTTATCTTTCCCAATTTTGTGTCATTTAGAAATTTGTTAAGTATACCTTTAGCTAAGTCATTGACAAAATGTTATACAGCACAGGGCTAAGCACAGAAGAGATCTCTGGGGCACTTCACCAAAGATAGCCTTCTAGGTTGACAGACAACCGTTGATGACTACTTCTATATGAATTGATCTTTAAGAGATATGAAGGAATTCAACAGACAAAGATATGGGTGGAGGGCAGTACAGACATAAGAAAATACATAGAGGTGGGAAATCACATTGGATGGCAGTGGACCATAGAGGTGGGCAGTTTGGTAGGAGCATATTATAATTAAGATAGATGTGATATGAGATAAAACTGGAAATGATCCACATTCTTTTTTATATCCTGCATTCTGTTCTACCTGGCAAATACCCTGGAAAAGTTTCTGCCCATTGGAAGTTCAGAGTTCAAGAGGGCTAACAGTAACAGACAAGTAACAGACAAGCCTATAGACCTGGGTTTCAAACCTGACTCTGCCACTATTAGTCATGTGATCTGTCATCTTGGACAAACAACAACTTCCTGACCTCATTTTACTCCTTGGTAAAATAGAAATAATCCTGCCTGTCCTTCCTACTTCCCAATGCTGTGGCAAAGATCAAATTGAGATAGTGTATGTGAAAGAATGTGATTTAGGAAGGAATAAATGGAAAAGCATTGATGATGATGATGATGATGACAATGACAACGATGATGATGATGATGACGTGCCCGGCAATTATTATTAAGAAATGTTGATTTCTGATTTAGACGTCTTTGTCTTTGGATGTCCAGCTCATGACCACAAACGGGAGGAGGATGTGTAGGCAGCTGTTCCAGAGTGATTTAAGGGGATATCTAGAAGAGATCTCTTCTTCCCTAATCATCTGCAAGCCATGTGCCAGTCATCCAACCTGGGATCATGGCTGCCTTTCTCAGAGTGGCACCTGACTACTCATCCCATATAGTCAAACAGTTCCTAAATCTTGTCAAATATCCCTGCAGGATATAACCTTTCCCCCTTCCAAGAGTCCTGCCATCATCATACTCTTCTCTCAGGGACTGTCATCCCCCACCTCCTGCCTCTCCTCCAGCTCACCTGGAACTGACCAGGGTAGACTGGAGGGCATGGAAATATTTATACTACCCCACCTGGCACAGTATTAATTAATATGATGAATTTATGTAAAATGGATGGTCAATTACCTGTGGGCTCAGTTGGTCTGGTTATGAGGTTGATGAGGCCAAAACCCCAGATATTCTTTGTGGGTCCCAATTATAGACTAAGCCCTTGACCTTGATCACAAACTGAGCCCATGACCTCAGCCAGTCTATTGAATGTATTTCACAGAGGAGATAATTAGTCAATAAACATTTATGAATCACTTACTATGTGCCAGTTACTATCTTAATAAGAGAGAAGGAGAATGTCTCATCACATGAATATGGCTTAATGAGATCCATTACTGGGCAAACAACTCACAGCATATGTTCTAACACTAGTGGTATACTGTATAACCCCCTCCTAATACTGGCTGCCCCCTATGAACTTTGCCCTTGTTTTTTGTACCTCAAGAGTACTATGTTCTCTACTTTTTTGTCTTATCCCTCTGTTAGACCTTGGGTACCATCACAATAGGGACTGCTATCTCCTCGGGGATCTAGTACAGTTCTCTGTACATGATTTTGTTGTTCCGTTATTTTCACTTGTGTCCAACTCTTCATGACCCTATTTGGGGTTTTCTTGGCAGGTACTGGAGTGATTTACCATTTCTGTCTCCAGCTATTTTACAGATGAGGAAACTGAGGCTAACAAGGGTAAATGAGTTGCCCAGGGTCACACAGCTCCTTAGTGTCTGAGTCCAGATTTGAACTCACAAAGATGAGTCTTCCTGACTTCAGGCCCAGCATGCTGTCTACTGTGCCAACTAGCTAACCCCAAAAGAAAGTATATTCATGTGAATTAATTCAGGTACCCAAGAATAGTAACATGGAGTCAGGAAGACATGAGTTCAAATCCAGCCTCAGACACGGGGGTATAACTGTGTGCCCCTGAGAAAGTCACTTCACCTCTCTGAGTCTCAGTCTCTGCCTTGGTAAAATGCGGATAATAAGCTTGCAATGAGGAAATGACTTTGTAAAACTTAAAACCCTATAATAGTGCGAACTGTTACCATGTCTCTCCTTCTCTCTCTCCCCACCCAGGTCATTGCTAGCACTGCACATTATAGGGACTTCATAAATCGTGTATGAATGATGAAGAGAAGTAGACTCCCCACTTTTCTAGTCTCTCTGTCAATCTGTCTCTCTAGTAGAGGAAAAAGACCCAGGTTCGAATCCTAGCTTGGACACTCCCAAGTGATATACCCTTGGACAAATCAGATTTCCTCCACAAACCTCTTTTTGTTCACCTGTAAAGTGAAGAAAATAATTATCTCACTAACATTAAGGCTCTACTAAGGTCATTTTAGTCATCAGTAGCTAACAGCATAAGCCAGGATAAGCTAGAAAACAATCTCTATGCCATTTATTGGTAGGAAAAGAAGCAACCTTGATGGGGAGCATGAAGGGGGCCAGTTTTGCCCTGGACACTGTGTATTGCCATCACAGAGGCCTTCACCTGGATGGACAAATCCACCAGCTCAAACCAGAGCTCTTCCTTCCAGTTTCTCAGAATGGAAACCACTTTGTTAAGGTCAGAGAAGTCCCAGAATTTTTGGCCCACCTGCTTTCACTGGTCTTCGCTAAATATGTCAGTCTTTAAGAACACAGCATTTACTACCATGCTTAAAATGGTCCAGAATCCCTTGGTTTTGGTGCTCCTGTCACCAAACTCAGCTCCTAACCCCTCCGTGCCTCAGTGGACAGGTTTCAGAACTGCTATAGCTCAAAGAGTTTCTCACTGGGTTGCTGGCTCTCTATTGAGGAGCATTACTACAGTTCGCTAGGCTGGTCCTTGAAATGTTAGACATACATCCCTTCCCTGGACCCACATTTAAAGCCTGAGTCTTGCTCCACCTCAACAGAAAACATTGGAAAAAGATGACATTGGTAACCAAGGCCATGTTCCACTGACTATCAGAGCTATGTGTTTAAACAGTTGAGGGGTATAATGGAGGAAGGGGTGTTAATAAGTCTTGCTTATTCAAGACCATTTTAATTGATAATTGAGGTCCAGTGTGATACCCTGGAGAGAGTATGGGATTTATGGTCCAGTCTGTAATTTACAATCCATTGGTGGGGCTGAATTGACTCCAAGAGCTGGAAGAAATCTCAGAGGCCATCTAGTCCAATCCAGACTTAACCAAGAATATTCTTTAAGGATTGATAGATTTCAAGTGATGGGTAGGTCACTACCTCTTAAGGCAATCTAATCCATTTCACTTTGAGCTAACTCTCATTCTTGGGAAGTTTTGCCTTAAATCAAACTGAAATTTTCCTTTCTACTTCTTCTACCCATTGCTTCTAGTTCTGTCCTCTCCTACATGAGAGCACTTCAAGTATTGTACATAGCTATTAAGTCCCCCTTCCCCCTCCAGCCAAGTCTTTTTTTTTGGGGGGGGGGGGCAGCAAACATCCCTAATCCCTTCACTCATTCTTCATATGACTTGGTTTGAAGCGTCCTCACCAGTCTTCTCTGGCTGCTCTTTGATCTTTTATCATTTTTTCTAACATGGGCAGAATTGAACCCAGAGGCTCCCAAAGACTCTGCTATCAGGGTTAAAGTCTTCCAGGTCCTACCAAGTTAGAAAGGTTTTAAATGTGGACCCAGGGATGAGTTGTGTGCCTGACATTCAAGGACCAGCCTAGCTAAGTGTTGTAAGGCTCATCACCAGGGAGATGGCAACCCTGGGAGAGACCCTTTGGACCACAGCACTTCTGAAACCTGTCCTCTGAGGAATCGCAAGCAGAAGACAACAGGACCATCCCTTCCTCTGTCCTCTGTGCTTTTAGGAATGCAAATTAGGTTTGTGTTGGCTTTTTTTTGACTGCCATATCACACTGTTTGACTTTGAGGCCACTAAAGCCCTCTGCCCCCCAAGCCTTTGCACATGATTTCTTTCCTAGTAGATCTCCAACTATGCCTTACTGATAGGCTCAATCTCTTACAAATGATTTCACTCCATGCTGGTAATCCTGAAATTTTGTGCACCATATATCTAAACACACACACACACACACACACACACACACACACACACACACACACAATTGTATTTCTGGAAAGGAATTTGCATTCAAATTACTGATACTTGACTTACCTCTGCTCCGAGTCATCCACAGTTCTATCCCAAATCACAGAATCTCAGAGTTAGAGGGAATCTGAGCCCACCTAGTCCAATCCATACCTGAATAAGAATCCCCTCCGTAGTTTATCAGGCAAGTGGGCAAGCAGCCTCTGTACAAAGTCCTCCAGTGATGGGGAGCTCACTACCTTATGAGTTAGCCTATTCTGTTTGTGGATGGCCATAGCTATTTGGAAATTTTCCATTAAATCTCCATCTCAACTTCCCCAATTGTACCCGACAATAGAGTCAGTGATTATAGAGATAGGGGGCATGTCTGAAATCATTTACTTCAAGGGTTCTTCACCTCTTTTGGGTCATGGATCCTTTAACTATCTGGGTAAGTCTAGAGATGGACCCCTTTGCAGAATAATGTTTTTAAATGTATATGTTCACAAAGGAAATGAATGGTTAGTGAAAATAAAGCCCAAATTATTTTTACCCTCCACATTCATGAACCTCCTGAAACCTATGCATGGACAGAGGGTCCATGGGCTCCAGGTTAAGAACCCCTGGTCTACTTCAATCTTTTATTTCACAGATGAGGAAACTGAGACCCAGAGAAGGGAAGGAAGGGAGTTTTTTCGTGGTCCCTCAGGTAGAGCTAGTAATATTGTCCAGGTCAAAACTGACTTTTTCTATGGAAATTAACAACAACAATCACAAAGAAACCAACCTTAACATTTAACTCTAATTTCCAATTTATTTGGATGCTCATTACAATGGGGGGTGTCTACTTTTTACAGGAGTTGAAGGAATTCTTATAATAGCTCAGGTGCGGCTTTTATTCACAAGGCTTGACACTCCTATAAGGAAGTACTACAAGTATTAATCTCTTCATTTTTGTTGTGTTATTCAATCATATCTGAACCCATTTGGGGTTTTCTTGACAAAGGTACTGGAGGGTTTCACCATTTCCTTCTCCAGCTTATTTTTACAGATGAGGAACTGAGGCAAATAGGATTAGGTGACTTGCCCAGGGTCATACAGCTAGTAAGTGTCTGAGGCTGGATTTGAATTCACATCTTCCTAACTCCAGGGCCAGCACTCTAACCTCTGTACCACCTAGCTGCCCAAGCAGCATTTTGCAATTGACTTTTCCAGGATCATCTGGCCAGTAACTGTTTTGAAGGTCTTTTAGCTCTTTTTATTCAAACAGCAGGCTCTAATTTTTTGGTCTTTTTTGTTCTGACACCATGTCCTCATCTCACCTTCCCCCAGAGGAAAGAGCAACAGTACCTTACATATATTTCTTATTGCTGGTGGATATGCCAAGGCAGCTGCCTCAATAATCTGCTTTTAAAAACTGCCTTAAAAACAAACAAACAGGCTTTAAGATGTCAAATACCAATTGAACAATTGTTCCCGGACTTACAAATCTCCTCTGGGAAAGGCCAAATGTCCAGGAAAAATGAGACAATGGATGAAGGTCTTAGTGATCTGTTCCCAAAGCAAAATAAGCCAAGCCGGGCAGACTGGAGCTGTGCGTGCCGGACTGCCTTTCCCCTGGCCTAAAGTAGCAGTCTTCTGGTCTTCCCAGGAGGCAAAGACACTTCTTCCTATTCATTGGCATTTATACACAGACATTTCCCCAGTGCCTGGGGAGCCGCAGAGGTCTTCCCAGCTTCCTAGGCAGGGGGAGTTGGATCCCTGAGAAGCATCAAAGGCTTCTAAGAAAAGCGGCAATTAAGTCTCCCCCCCCTCCCTTCCCCACTCCAGCCTTCTACCGCACTGAGTTAATTGCATAAAAAATGGAACTTCCTTTTCATCCCTGCCCCCACCCCAAACAAACAAACAAACAAACAGAAAACCCCCCCCAAAGGAAAAAAGCTGTATTGACAGAATATATGATAATAGGGATGGGAGCTGGCCTGATAGCTTGACACCAAATGTGAAAAAAGTTTGCTAAACAAATTAACAGCATAATCAAGATGGAGAGGGGGAACAGTTAACTCACCTTAAAGCTGAATGCAAGCTATTGAAGCAACATGATGTATTAGACCAAGAGTTCTTAACCTTTTCTGTGTCCTGGATGCCTGGAGCAATCTGGTGAAGTCTATGGATCCCTTCTCAGAATTGTGCTTGTAAATGACTACAATAACATACATAAGAGACCAATTATATTGATATGTAATCATACATATACACATACATATTTAATACACATACCCACATACATATATATATGTATATATATATATATATATATTTTTTTTTAAGTTAACAGACCCTAGGTTCCAAACATCAGTTTCTGATTCATCAATTTGGAGAGAGAAGATCTAGATTTGAATACTGATTCTCTATGGCTTTGAGTAAATTACTTCACCTCTCTGGGTCTCATTTCCCTCTTCTGTGAAATGGGAGCAGGGGAGGTAGAGTAGGTAATTTCTGAAGTCCTTTCCAGATCTGACTGTTATGGGGTCTGTTTTTTTAAAGTACTTTTAAAAACAATTTAGTTTATGTAATTGGCTTATGAGATATGTACTAATTACAAATAATTCTTACTGAATAAGAGCCATTCCTCAATTGATACATGATAAAAGAACAAAAACAGGTAGTCTTCAAATGGAAAGATGTGAGTTATTCACAGCCCTACATAAAAATGCTCCAAATTACAAATAGAGAAATTCAAATTAAAGCAACTATGAGTTCTACCTCACATTCATCAGATTGCCAAAGATGACAAAGGAAATGACAAATGTTGGAGGGGCTGCTGGCAAACAGGCATGCTAATGCACTGTTGGTGGAGCTGGGAATTGATCCAGCCATTCTGGAAAGCCATTTGGAAGTAGGCCCAAAAAGTCACTAAACGGCATACCCTTTGACCCAGTGCTATTACTACTAGATTTATACTCTAAGGAGATCAAAGAACAAGGAAAAGGACCTATATGTACAAAAATTTTTGTAACACTTATTTTGTAGTAGTAAAGAATCAGAAACTAAGGGCCTACCTATCAATTGGGGAATGACTAAAGAAATCATGGTATATGAATGTAATGGAATACTATTGTATTGTAATATATGATGAAAGGGATGGTTTCAGAAAAACCTGGGAAGACTTGTATAAACTCTAAGGCAGAGGGAAGTGAGCATGACCAGAAGAACAATTTATTCCATGGCAACGGTGTAAAGACAAATAACTTTGAAAGATCTAAGAACTCTGTTTAATTCAGTGACCAACCACCATCCCAGAAGACTGATAAAAAAACATGTTACCCACTCCCTGTCAGAGGAGTGATGGTCCAAAAAGCAGAAAGAGACATGTATTTTTGGATATGGCAAATGTAGGCATTATTTTGTGCTTGATTATATTTATTAACAGGTTTTTGGTTTTCCTTTTCATTTTTCCAGTAGGGGGTTGGGAGGAAAAGAAGATTAATTCCTGTTAATTTAAAAGTAATATAAAATACAAGTTATATTTTGAAAACACAAAATTATTCTAATCTACTTCTGAGAGGCAGATTGGTGTAGTAAATGAAGAACCAGTAGGATCCGAGTTCAAATATTGCTTCTGGGTGTGTGACTCTGGGCAAATCACTTAACCTCTCAGTGCTCTAAACTCTCTAAGACCATAAGTTGCAGAGAAGGTGTCAACCTGCATTGGGAGAGGGAGTTTCCTCATCTGGGAGCTCTTTATATCCAGAAAAGTCACAGGTCCAGTCCCTATCCCCAATCCTTGAAACATCTGTACTGGGGAAAGCTTTCTTGGTCTTTTTTTTTTTTGCTTGTCACCAGATGGCAGATCCAATTGTACTGAAATGCAGTTAAGAGTAGTGGGTAGATGTTGCTGGATGGAGTATTTCGGCTAAATGTAAAGAAAAACTTCCCGACAGAGCTGACTCAGTTACCCTGTGTGTTAGCTCTGCCTCCCCACATTTGTGCCATCTGCAAACCTGATAAGCATGCCATCTCTGCCTTCATGACAAACAGCATGGGACCAAGTACAGGTGCCTGGAGACCTCCTTCCAAGTTGACATCAAATCATTACTGAATACTTTTTGAGTCCAGTCAATTCAACAAGTTCCAAATCCACTGAATTAAACCATAGGTCATGGGGCGGCTAGGTGGCGCAGTGAATAGAGCACCGGCCCTGGAGCCAGGAGGACCTGAGTTTAAATTTGGCCTCAGACACTTGACACACTTACTAGCCATGTGACTTTGGGCAAGTCACTTAACCCCAACTGCCCACCAAAAAGCAAAATAATAATAATAATAATAATAATAAACCATAGGTCACATCTCTTCATCTTTTCAAATGCTTTGCTAAATATGGGTAAATTATATCCATTCATTTCCCCATCTCATCAGCTTAGAAACTCTGTCAAAAAAGATAATAATGTTAGTTGGGTGTGTCTTAATGTTCTTTTTCTTATTGTTCACTAGCTACCTATTTAAGAATTTCACTAAGAATTTTCCCAAGGACTGAGGTTGAGTTCACCAGGCTAAAGCTTGCACATTCCATTCTCTTTTCTTTTTTCTAATTTGGAACCCCACATCAGCCCTTTTCAATTACTGTACCTGTAATTTTAATTCTCCATGATCTTTCAAATATCACTTAAAGGACTTCTAATTCATCTTTTTAAAATTGATTTAATTTAATTTTTTAACATTCTTTTTTATTTTAAGTTCCAAATACTATTCTTCCTTTGAGCTTCTGCCACCCACTGAGAAGGCAAGCAATTTGATACTCATTATACAAGTGAAGTCATGCAAGACATATTTCTATATTAGCTATGTCACCAAAAAAGGCAAGAGAAATAAAGTGAAACAACATGCTTCAAACTACACTCAGAGTTCATCAGTTCACTCTCTGTACATGGATAGCATTTTTCATCATGAGTCTTTTGGAATTGTCTGGGATTGTTGTATTGATCAGAGTAGCTAAGTCTTTCACAGCTGATCATCATGCTGTATTGCTGTTATTGTGTATAATGTTCTACTGGTTCTATTCATTTCATTTTGCATCAGTTCATGCAAATCTTCCCAGGTTTTTCTGAAACCATTTCCCTCATCATTTCTTATAGCACAATATTGTATCCCATCGCAATCATATGCTTTCTAATTCATCTTGATGTGAAGGAGAGATCATTGTCAGATAGTGTCATCAGGCAAAAACCTTCATGAAAGAAATGGAGTTTGAATATATACTAACTTTTTTAGATAATGCTTTAAAGTCTATAGACTACTTTCCTTACAAGATAAGTATTACATGAATTATCATCCCCATTTTGCAAATGAGAAACTTAAAACTGAGAGAAGTTCAGTGGATTGATTGCCCAAGGTAACACAGCTACTCTGAGGAGGAGGAAACATCTACTTGTCCTTCATGGAGTGGTCCAGTAGAGCATTATAAGCTTTCAGGTAAGAGATTATCTAGTAAGAGTCAAATGAAGGAGAGAAGAATAGTAGTGGCTGGTGACTCCCTACTGAGGCAGCTACTTGTTGACCTGGTAACCACAGAGAGGTCTATTGTCTTCCTGGGACATCAATCTAAGGTATGTAAGATCTTCTAAAGACTAGTCAAAATGACTGACTGCTGCTCATTTCTTGTGATTCAGGTGGGCATGTATGATAAAGCCAGAAGGAATCTTGAAAGCATTATCAAATATTATAAAGTATATTGCAAAGTCTTGAACAATGATATAAAGCTCACAAGGGAATGTGTGTCATTTTCATTACCAAAACTCATTGAAGAATTGCAGAAGAGAAAAGTTGATTTGGGGAGTTAATAGCTAGCTGTTTAAAAAGCTAGTACAAGAGAATGGGACTTATACATTCCTGGCCAGGTATGAAGTGTGCCAAAGAAAGGCTGTAAAATCTGTTTACCAGGTGTCTTGAAAAACTAATTTTAAAAGGTTTAAACTAAAGAGGATCCAGAAGGTAGAAAACTACCTATGTAAGAATACCAGACCCAATACCATAAAAAATGGCCACAGTGAAGGAAGAAGAGCTTCTGAGATAGCAGCTAGGTGGTGCCGTAGACCCCATTTGTGGTTTTCTCGGCAAAGATATTGGAGTGGTTTGCCATTTCCTTCTCCAGTGGATCCATTACATTATGCAATGAGAGGTTAAGTGACTTGCCCAGGGTCACACAGCTAGGAAGTGTCCAAGGTTGGATTTGAACTCAGGTCTTCCTGATTCCAGTCCAATGCTCTATCAATGAGCCACCAACTGCCTCTTTAAATGGTTTCTGAGTCACCACTTAGGAAACTTCCTAATTTGGCCTTTTCAAGATTTTTGTTGTTGTTCAGTTGTTTCACTCGCATCTGACTCTTTGTGACCCCTTTTGGGAGTTTTCTTGGCAGAGATCCTGGACTGGTTTGCCATTTCCTTCTCCAACTCATTTTACAAATGAGGAACTGAGGGAAACAGAGTTAAGTGATTTGCCTAGAGTCACCCAGTTACTTAGTGTCTGAGGCCACATTTGAACTCACAAAGATGAGTCTTCCTGACTTCAGGCCCAGAACACTATTCACTGTGCCAACTAACTACCCCAAAAGAAAGTATACTCATGTGAAGAATTTCAGGTACCCAAGGGTAGTAGCATTTGTTGTTGTTGAGTCATGTCTGACTCTTTGTGACCCCATTTAAGATTTTCTTGGCAAATATACTGCAGTGATTTGCCATTTCCTCCCCAGCTCATTTTACAGATGAGGAAACTGAAGCAAGCAGGGTGAAGTGACTTGCCCAGGGTCTCACAGCTAGTAAGTGTCTGAGGACAGATTTGAACTCATATCCTCCTGACTCCAGGCCCAGTACTCTAACTCCTGAGCCACCTAGCTGCCCCTACGTAGTGAAGAGCATTTTGTTAAGAATAGGGAAAGAAGAAACAGAAATAATATCATCAGAGTATACTATAGACCAGCACTTCTTAAACTATGGGTTGTAACCCCGTCATGACCCACAGTTTAAGAAGCACTGATTAGGGGTAGCAAGTAGAAAAAAGTTTAAGAAGCCCTGCTATAGACCACCTGAACAGAAGGAGGAAACAGATGAGGAATTTGGGGAAAAGATCACAAGCCTGGTACAGGAGAATGACATATTAATGATACAAGTACATGATATACTAGATATGCTAATGACTTAAAATATACAAATATCTACTGGGGCTCTGTATGTGTGTGTGTGTATGTATGTATGTGTATGAAAAACAGAGCACATAATAACTTCTTGACTTGCCTTAATGACAATTTCCATTCACTATAAGGTGAAGAAACCAAGAACGGAGAAGTCTTTTCTGGATCTTAATCTTGCCAATGGGTGGAGGGGACTGATTGCTAGAGGGGAAATGATGGGATTCCAACTGTCACCTAGAGTTTGTGAAAGAGGATAGGAAATCCTGGCATAATCTGACATTTACCTAGCATGCTAGAGTAGATACCATGGAGAATGGTTATACTGAAGAAAAAGAATACTTATTTAGACTCCTGGAAATTGGGAAAAACAAATTTCCCAGGGTTCCAAGGGAGGTCAGGTAGGGTGCCATGGATTAACATCCTATAGGGAAAGTCAACCAAGGACAGATGGAAAACTTGAAATTCAGGAGGCACAAATAAAAATAATTCTGATGAGGAAGAAAAACAGCAGTTGTCTAAAGAGACTAATGTGCATGCCAAAGGAACTTATCAAGCAACTAAGAATCTTAAAGAATTGTACAAAAGTTGGAAGAAAGGGCAGGTAAAAGAAGATGAATACAAAAGCATGGCACAGTACCATAAGGACAATGTCAGGGGTGCTAAATCTCAGAAGGAATTGATTCTGGCAAGAGCTAAGGACACCAAAAAGAGCTGTTTACACTGCATTAGAGAAAAGTGGACAATCAAAGAAGGGATAGCGCTGCTGCTCATGGTGGCTGGGATGATGGCTGCTGGGAGAAGAGCAGAAAGCTGCTCTGTTATTATTTTTCTTCCGTTTTTTTCCTCCAAAGAGAATAATGATCTATGGGCTGGAAAGGACAAAACAAAGACAGCTAACAAGATAAGGAAGCAGAGTAAGAGAGTACTTAGCTCTCTCTAATGAACTCAAGTCCCCTGCCCATAGAAGGACTGTATCTCTCGGTACTAAAAGAACTGGTCAATGGGATTGCTGAGCCAGAGAAGGGCTACAAGAAGGGAGCAGTTTGAATGTGGTCCCAATTTTTTAAAAGGGAAAGGGGATAATTTTACAAATTCTAGCCCAGTGATCTTGACTTGATTCTAGGTAAAATTCCATTACTAGGTGGTTAGTGAATAACTAGAAAACAAAGTGGCGATTACAAAGAATAATCAAGGACAAATCGTATCAAATTTGCCTTCCTTTTTCTAGTTTTCTGGACAAACTTACTAAAGCAGAAGACCAGGAGAGTGCCAGAGATAGTGTTTACCTAGATTTTAGCAAAGTTTTTGACAACCCATTCCATGTCACACCTGTAGAAAAGATGGATGGAGCTGGAGCTGATTGAAAGGATAGACTCAAAGAGTGATAATGAGTGGCTTTATGTCAACTGAGCAGCTTTCCAGTGGGTTGTCCCAAGGATCTGCACTGTTTAACATTTTTATCAATGACTTAGATAAAGGCAAAGATGGTAGACTTATCAAATTTCCAGGTGACAGATGGGTGATATAGCTAATACACTGGAAGAATAGCTAGAACATGGGTTAAAATGTTGGACCAGAGCAAATAAGATAAAAATCAATAGGTATAAATAGGAAGCCATAGGCTTGGGCCCAAAAGTTACCTCACATATTCAAGATTGGAAGAGGTACACTTAGACAATAATTTGTCTGAAAAAGGTTCTGGGGGCTATGGGTGGGCTGCAAGCTCAACATAAGTCAACAGTGTGACTCGACAGTAAAAAAAAAACAAAACAGCTAATGGGATTTTGGGCTGTATCAAAGGAGTTATAGCTCCCAGGAATAAAAAGTTCTCTCTACTCTGACCTGGACAGGCCACATCTGGGATATTATACTTACTTCTGGGTGCCATAGTTTAAGAATGGAGTTGTTAATCTGGTGAGCTTCCATAGAGGGCAAAGGATGGTGAAGAAACCAGGGATGTTTATCCTATAGAGGAGAAGACTTAAGGGACATAACTAGACTTGTTCAGCTTGGCCCCAGAGAATAGAACTAGGAATTACAAAGAGGACAATATGGGCTTGTTATCAGGAAAGGATAAGGAAAGAGACTGGATATATGATTTCACTGGCATAGGAAGCTCCCAGGTGAGGAAGCTCCTACCAGTGTAGTTTGGTACCTTCTCTGATATCTGTACTCAGCTCTCTGGAGTATGGAGAAGATAAATGACTTGCCCATGGTCACACAGTCAGTATATGTTAGAGACAGGATTTCTTGGTTTTAAGGTCAACTCTATATCCACTATATTGGGCTGCTTTTCAATGTCTGGGAAAACTTCCTAATCATTAGAGCTGTCCAAAAACTATAATGGGCTAGCATAGGAGGTACTTAGTTCCTGTTCATTGGAGGTCTTCAAGTAAAGACTGGATGATCCCTTGGAGGGGAGGGGGGATAGGGCAGATCATTTTGGGAGTATAAGTTGAGCTAAATGGACACTGATGATCCTTCCAATCCTGAAAATTTGTGATTCTGGCATTTTGTAAGGGCAGTTTGGGGTTGAGATTAGGACTAATTCTGGGATCAAAATTAGAAATCAGTCTGGGTTTGGCATTAGGGATCAGTCTGGAGCCTCAAGATTTGGGATCAGTGTGTATTTGGGGTTGGTCTATGAAAGCATTTATTGCTATGTTTCTGGCCTGTGCTATGCTTTAATCCTTACATGGTACTAGGGGTTGCGGGGTACCTGGTTTGGGGAGTCTCCTCTCGGTTGGGTTTAGGCATCAGCAACTGCTTAAGGCTAGGATCAGGTGACAATTTCGGGCCAAGGTTATGTTTTAGTCTGTGAACTAGGTTAGGAGTTAATATAAAGGATTAGTTTGTAGCCAGGGGACAGGGTGAGGTCTCAATCTACGCCTAGGGTGAGGATTCTAGGGCTATGGTTAGGACTCAGTTTATAGCCAGAGTTTAGGTTCAGACTTCATTTGGGACTGAATTTAGGAGCTGATCTTTGACTACGGTTAAGAATCAGTTGGGATAATGCTCTTTGGGACAGAGGAAGCATGGAATATGGGATTCCGTACTGGGCTTAGAATCAAGAAGACTTGAGTTCAAATCTAGTGCTTACTGGACAAATTACATAACCTCTTCAAGTCTCAGTTTTCTTATCAGTTGTATGGGGACAGCAATACACCACCCAATAACACCCCATAGTGTTGGGAAGTTGGGAAATAGAAATGAGATCATATCTGTAAAGTGCTTTGCAAACTTTAGAGCATTATATAGATGCTATTCTTAGTGATCAGTGGGTAACTGGGCTTAGGGTTCAATATGTGCTCAATCTTTGGGCTCAATCTATGACCAGACCTGGAATCTTTCAATCTGCCTCATTTTCAGAGCTTATTGAACCTTCTCTCCAAGATTTTTGACCTTCTCAATGTGATGGTCTTTCATTCATCTGCATGTTACTTGACCACTCTGTAGCTGTCACTGTCAACCATCCCTTCATCTTGGATACCATCTTCCTTGATATATGGGACACAGCCCTCTTCTAGTAACTGTTGCATCATTCCTCAGTCCCCTTTGTTGGATCATCATCAACGTCCTGACCCCTAACAATGGGCACCCCCCAAAAACTGTTCTGGGGTCTCTTTTCACCTCCTCTCTCAATGATCTTGTCAGTTCCCAAGGGTTCAATATTCATCCCTGTGCAAATAACTCCTAAATCTATATGACCAGTCATCTGGCAGGTCTAGTCCAGCATTACCAACTGCTTACTGGATTATCTCCACCTTACTGGATTATACTCCAGTAGATATCTCAAATTCAGCATGTCCAAAATTGAATTCACTGTATTTTTCCCCCAGAATTCACTTTTTCCAAATCTCCATATTTTTCTCAAGGGAATCATGAGCTTTCCAGGCAGCCAGATTTATAAACTTATGATGATCCTTGCCCCCCACCCCATTTTCAATCAGTTGCCAAGTTTTAATTCTGCCTCCACAGTTATCTGTCAAATCTCAGCTCCCTTCTCACCCATCCATCCTTCTAGTTCAGGGCCTCAGCATCCCTTACCTATTCTATTCTAATTTCCTCCTAATTGGTCTTCCGGTTTCTAGTCTCTGCTATCTTCAGCCTATCGTCCACACAGCTGACAAATGAATGATCCTAAAACACAGACCTAACAATGTTCTTCCCCTATTCAATAATCTTCAAGGGCTCTTTGTTTCCTCTAGGAAAAAAACCACCTCCACATGGTCTTCAAATCCCTATGTAATCTTACTCCCATTTACCTTTTTAGTTTTATTTCATATTACTCCTCTTCATGCACTATCTATTCCAGGCAAACTGGCTTACTACCTGTTCCCTACACAATGAAATCCCATCTTCCTCCTTGATGACTTTGCATAGCTGGTCCTTCATGCATGGAAAGTGTTCTCTCCTCACTTGACTCAAAATGACTTTCTCAATTTTTTTTCTTTATTTCTCAGTGTATACATTAGAGACTGGTAGAATATAAACTTCTTGAAGGTAGAACTATCAGTTTTGTCTTTTTATGCCCAGTAGGGCCTTAACAAATGTTTAACTCTCTCCTCTCCAATCTAAAATAACCTTCCTAATATACAGACACAACATTGTTCCCCTTCTGAAAAATCTCCCGGTTGCCTGTAAGATAAAATGCAAGCTTCTCAGCTCGAGAGAGCAAAGTAGTTGAGTACATAAAGAGAGCACTGGATGTGGAGTTGGGAAGTCAGGAAGACCTGAGTTTGAGTCCCACCTCATGCTTTGTAGCTACTTGATCTTGGGGTTCAGTATGAGCTCAGTCTTTGGGCTTGATCTACGACCAGATCTGGGATCTTTCAATCTCCCTCATTTTCAGAGCTTATTGAACCTTCTCTCCAAGGTTACCAGTGACTTTTGACCTTCCTAGTGTGATGGTCTTTCATTCTTCTTCATGTTACTTGACCACTCTGTAGCTTGACACTGTCAACCACTCTGCCTTACTCTATGCCTTACTTTTGTCATCTGTCAAATGAGGGGATTGAATTGGATGACCTCCGAGGTCCCTTTCAGTTCTAGAGATAAGATCCTATATCGAGGGGAACTGAAACCTTTTCTGGGGTGCTCTTCACTGTCTGCTTAATCTCCTGCTTCCTCAAACATAAGATAATGGGGACGACAAATGCCTAAAATATAAAGACAGCACAGCCGTCAAAGAAGAATTTTAATGATAAGAATTACTCATGTCTCTAGAGAGTTTTAAGGGTCACCAAAGAGTTTTTTCACAACAACTCTTATTGCCATCTTTCTCTGGAGGAAAAACAGACTCAGAAAATTTAAGTGACTTGCTCCAGGTCTTTCTGCACTAAGTGTTATGTGTGGGGCTCTCAAATGTGCCCTAAGGTTGACGGGGCAGCGTCTCAGACAGCCACCATTTCAGACACCCAGTTTGAACTGTCTCAGGAAGATCTTATCATCACAGATTATTATAACAGCAGATGATTGATGTTTGTTCAGTGAGTTATTTGTAACCATGGTGCACAAGACCCTAACGACAGAGCTGGGACCCAAACTCAGAGCTCCTCAACTCATATTAGACCAAAGGAAAATATTTACCAAGAGTCCTTTCCATTAGACTTTGCCAAAGAAACTTTCTATTAGATGAAAGGAAAATATAGATCAAATGCTCCTTAGTGAGTTTCTTAGCCAGACTAGATTTAATCCTTAAAAGGGCATCTATTTCTTGAATTCTATCACTTCCCTGTTCCTCAAGATGTTTTCCACGGGAAATATCAACATGTTGGAAACAGAGACTATTCGGGCCAATAAAGTAGCTAGATGAGGGCTGCATATACATGAAAATGAGGGTCCCATAAAAGAGGTTGATAGCAGTCAAATAGGAGAAGGTAGAGAAGGTTTTGAATTTACCTGTAAAGTGAATTCTCAGGATAGCCACAATGACAGTGACGAGAGCCAAATGATCATCAGCTAACTTAATTGGAAGATGCCCCCAATGGAAAAAAGGAATTCATTTAGGTGTGTCGGAGCGGAAAAGGGCCAAGAGTAGGGGAATGTCACAGAAGCTCTTGAGGATGACATTGAAGTCATAGAAGTTACATAGAAACATCAGACCTCCCAGGAAAATGACATTGAAATCCTCACCTATGTAGAAAATAGCCAATGGCTGGATACAATGTCTGAGACATAGCAACAAGACAGGTGGGCACCATAGTATACCCCTGCAGACATACATCACGGAGCCAAGAGGTGGCACTCAGTGATGGAAATGAGCGGAAACAATAGCAGTTTTACCCCATGCCAAGCAAAGGAAATAATCTTGTGCTTGTCCAAGGAATCCCTCAGCATCTTGAGGGCCATGATGGAGGAGAAATGCAAATCTTACAAATTATAGATTTCACAGGAAGAAATACAAGGAAGTTTGGAGATGTAGGCTGATGCCAAAGATGATGACTCTATCAAGGGTTCCCATAGTGGTGACAGCATATGCCAAGGCAAACATTCCAAAACAGGATGGCCTGACATTAGGGATTGTCCATTATTCCAGAAAAGTTAAAGTCAGCCACCACTAAACTGTGACTCTCAGTCCTCCTCTACTTGGCCCCCCACCCCACTCCCCAGCTGTAGCTGCTGTATATTCCATCAAACTAGTAAATCATGGCCTGTTATAAATGGTAGCTTCACCCTCTACTTTGTATAGCCACTCATCTATGGAGAGATTCCTTGGGATAGGGTCTTCCTCTCAAATGATCATCACAGTTCCCATTTCTATAGCACCTCACACATAAGTATGCAAGGTTCTTTTCTCCCAGCTCCACTGTGAGGAGTAGGTATTATGGCCATCATTTTATATAGTTGGAGTTGGGGTAGAAAACTAAGCTAGAAAACTAAGACTCACACGTGGAAAGTGACTTGGCCAAGGTCCCAAACCCTAGTAAATGTCAGTGACACAATTGAAGCCCAGGTCTTCTTACTCCATACCTAGTGCCAAATACTGCCTCACAGTGCTTCACATCTTCACCTCTGTAGACACAGAGCTTTGGTTAAGGCACAGAGAAACAACACAGAGTCTTGTCCATCCGTCATATTCCATCTGAAAGATGGCCCAGAATCAGTCTGTTGACATCAAGCATGTTTGAACAGTTGTCATAGCACACAATTGTCACAGTAGCTCCATTTCTTCAAACCACTGCCAGTCACTATCGTTCTCAGCCCCCTCCTCCAAAAAAACTCCCCTTTGAATGGCCTTGACAAGCACTGAATGTATCTTGGTGCTACCCTCCACAACCTGTTAGATAAAATGCATGCATACTTAGATACATACATAGACATATACGTAGATAGCTTGGACTCACAATGTGTGTAGTTTCTTTGATGTATCTGGCTTCCCTGGTAAGAGCTTAGGTTTCTTGAGGTCCCTGCCAGGGCAGGAACCCTGTCTTGGGATTGTCACTTCTGCAGCATATAAGCTCAGACAAGTCTTAGATCACTGATGCCACCAATCCCCCAGTTCCTTTACCCCAGTCCCCCTGCTTCAGAAGTACCACAGAGTTTCCCATGCCCCTAAAAATAACATAGCAATTTCTTAGGTATTTAAAAGGGCATTTCTTATAAAGCCCTACAAAGGGAATCTATGGTATGGAGGAGTATTGCAATAGATGTAAAGGTTAATGATTTCACAGACAAAGGTTCTTGTCATTAATCTTGGACTTCAATAGTTACAGAACATTTGTCTCCTCCTTGAGTTCCCTCCTGCTCAACTTTCTTCTGAAGGGTCTTGACCTTAATATTAACTCAGTCCTGGTTTCCTTGCTATGGATTTGGCTGCCCAGGCTGCTGTTTTTCATCCTCTGGAATCTTCCTATCCCATCAATCAATATGGAGCATGGGTATCTAGAGCTCAGGCAGGCCCTGTGTACTCTTAGGCCCCCATCAATCATTTCCAGGATACCTCACTTTAATCCCTGGCTAAGGTATGGGATAATGACTCTCATAGGCATAGTCAGAACAGCTCTGAAAGCTACAGGTCAAACTAAATATATACTTAAAAAGAAAAGGAAGCTGATGTCAGAGAGCCTTGCAGTGTTGTCTATGGTTCTCTTTTCCTGTGCTGCTGTGTATATGGAAATGCTTGTTTTGTTTGTTCAGAATAAAAGTGAAGCATAGCTTATTTATGCTCTAAGGACTCTTTAATCCTTAGCTCTAAGTTAGGATACTAGTTCTCATTTCCACTAATGATCCAGATCTCCAGAGTTTAGCTATATCTTCCCCTCAGGGTTCTAGGGTTAACTGTGTTAACTGTGAGTGACATGGATCTCCAGTGTTGTAGGCTAGAATATGTTTTCCCCCAGTATTGTTAGTTGAGAATCATTTAGTCAATAGGTCTTGAATACTTTTAGAAAGGAGTATTCACTGAGGTAGAACAAAATAAGAACAGTTCTGGTGCAATACTCCCCTCCATACACAAAGTCTATCACACACTTACTTTCCTACAAGTACATACAGAATCTAGAGGAAAGTGGATTTGAGCTTAGACCACACATGTGACAAAGGTTTAGGTAACAATTCTTGGTTGCTAGAAGACATTATTCCCATTTTTGGAGTGTTCAACAAATTCATTTTAGGAGTGGAGTAGTCTTTTTGCTGAATTCCTTGAAGAACTATGAACAAAGTCTATCCTTGGCTCCCAATGATTTGACACTATCACCAAATTTGGGGAAGCCATTTAGGACACTGATGGGACAATACCTCCAAATCCTTCGAAGATAGAAAGTACTTCTCTGGTCAAAGTGAGGTGGGGGGTAGGTAATAGGTTAGTGAGCAGGATGAAGAGCTGGCCAAATCTGAGGCCTCTCCTTCCCCTCAGGGTGATTCATCCTCAGTGGTATTCTGGATAGCCACCTGATCAGATTTCTAGAAAAGCTTCCCAGTTTGGCAAGCTCAGTGCTTTCATACTGGATCCAGATGGTAAAATGAAATCCTACAGCCAAGTGGAACAGATCACTTGTCTGGTATCATTTCACCAAATGTCTTTCAAAGACTTCAAACTTAGTCAAAGTTCTTTTGATTGATTGAGATGTGCTACCACTCAGTTAAAACAGAGCAGGATGGTTTTGACTTCACCTATACAAAATTAAAGAAAGTGGCTCCTACCCTACCCCTATCCCTTAAAAAACTTCATGCAGGTGGCAGAGTAGAAGCACAAACAGCATGAACTCCTGCTCCAATCACTTCCAATACATCTAAAAAAATGACTGTAAACAAACTTTAGAGCTATAGAACCCACAAAGTGACAGAGAGAAACAAATCTCCTGCTGATGGCAGCTTGGAAGTTGGACAGGAAGGGTATATTGCACTGAGCTGGGATCCAAGAGAAGTCCTGTGTGAGCCACATGGTTCTGGCCCCAGGGTGGCCCCAACCAGCAGCAGCCAGAGCAGACTTCAAGAGAGTGAATCACCAGCAGTTGTGGCAGGTAACAGACTTCTGAACCCATAAATACCAAAGACAAAATAAAAGGTCAGTGTGGAACTCTGTTGGAACAGGGGGGATGGAAGAGCATGGTGTGGCCCCTGCCCCCCAGGATGAAAAGTGGTGGAGGTGCAGCAGTTGCACCACATGGCTGCTTCCAGAGCTCCTGGCCTGCAGATAATAGGGGAACCAAGTGACCATTCACAGGGTAATTGCTTTTGCTTTAACCTGCTTGGATCTGGATTGTGGTCTTGGGTGGTGGTCCTGGGGTGTGTGGCCAGTGAGCCAGAGCCTGTGGGGGCTGTAGAGAGGGTGCCCTCCTAATAGCAATGGCAGCTGCAAAAACCTTAGTGAGTTGGGACAAAGCTCTCTCCATTCCAGAAGCAGAGTTCTGCTGTGGTAGAAACCTCAAAAGTCAAGTAATTGGCTGGCAATATGAGCAAGCACAGGAAGAACAAACAGACAATAGAATCCTTTTTGGGGGACAAAAAAGATCAAGGCATGGAATGGGAGGAAGACAGCAAAGTCAGAACTCCTGCATTAAAAGCCTCCAAGAAAAATATGAACTAGTTACAGGCCATGGAGGAGCTCAAGAACAATTTTGAAAATCAAGTAAGAGAAGTGGAGGAAAAATTGGGAAGAGAAATGAGAATGATGCAAGAAAATCATGAAAAACAAATCAACAGCCTGCTAAAGGAGACCCAAAAATACACTGAAGAAAATAACACCTTAAAAAAAATAGACCAACTCAAATGGCAAAAGAGGTCCAAAAAGCCAATGAGGAGAAGAATGCCTTAAAAAGCTGAATTTGCCAGATGGAAAAGGAATTGCAAAAATTCACTGAAGAAAATAACTCCTTCAAAATTAGATTGGAGCAAATGTAAGCTAATGGCTTTATGAGAAATCAAGATACTATAAAAATAGATCCAAACAATTGGAAAAATAGAAGGCAATGTGAAATGTCTCATTGGAAAAACCACTGACCTGGAAAATAGATCCAGGAGAGATAATTTAAAAAATATTGAACTACCTGAAAGCCATGATCAAAAAAAAAAAAGAACCTAGACAACATCTTGTTAGAAATTATCAAGCTAGGTGGCTAGGTGGTGCAATGAATAGAGTGTCGGCCCTGGAGTCAGGGGGACCTGAGTTCAAATCTGACCTCAGACACTTAACACGAAAAACTAGCTGTGTGACCTTGGGCAAGTCACTTAACCCCAACTGCCCAACTTTCCCCCTCCAAAAAAAAATAAACAAAAAAGAAATTATCAAGCAAAATTATCCTGATATTCTAGAACCAGAGGGCAAAATAGAAGTTGAAAGAATTCACCAATCACCCCTTGAAAAAGATCCCAAAAAGAAAACTCCTTGGAATATTGTAGTCAAATTCCAGAGTTTCCAGGTCAAGGAGAAAATACTACAAGCAGTCAGGAAGAAACAATTTTGAGTACTGTGGAAATACAATCATGATAACACAAGATCTAGCATCTTCTACATTAAGGGATTGAAGGACTTGGAATATGATATTTCAGAGGTCAAAGGAGCTAGGACTAAAACCAAGAATCACCCACCCAGAAAAACTGAGTATAATGCTACAGGGGAAAATATAGTCATTTAATGAAATACATGACTTTCCAGCATTCTTGATGAAAAAAACAGAGCTGAACAGAAAATTTGACTTTCAACTACAAGAAGCAAGAGAAGGATGAGAAGGCAAATAGGAAAAGGAAATCATAAGGAACTTATTAAAATTGAATTATTTAAATTCCTACATGGAAAAATGACATTTGTAACTCATAAGAATTTTCTCAGTATGAGGACAGTTGAAGGGAATATATATATGTGTATGTATATGGGCATATGTATGCTCATGTATACATAGACAGAGGGCACAGGATGAGTTGAATAGGAAGGGATGATACCTAAAAAATAAAATTAAGAGGTGAGAGAGGAATTTATTGGGAGGAGAAAGGGAGAGATAGATTAGGGTAAATTATCTCATATAAAAGAGGCAAGAGAAAACTGCTACAATGGAGGGGAAGAGCAGGAAGGTGAAAGAGAACGGGACAACCTCAGTCTCATTGAATTTGGCTTAAGGAGGGAATAACATACACACTTAATTGGGTATCTTGCCCTACAGGAAAATAGAGGGCAGGGGATGAGAGGGGGGATGATAGAATGGAGGGCAGATTGGGGGAGAGGATAGTTAGAAGCAAACACTTATGAAAAGGGACAGGGTCAAAGAAGAAAATAGAATAAGTGGGGGGGAGGGATAGAATGGAGGGAAATATAGGTAGTCTTTTACAATATAACTACTATGGAAATGATTTGGGTAACTACACATGTGCAACCTATATTGAATTGCTTATCTCCCCAGTGGGGGGCAGGTGAGGAGGGAAGAAGGGAAAAAATCTGCAGCTCAAAGTTTTAAAAACAAATGTTTAAAAAAATTGTTTTTTACATGCAACTGGGAAATAAGATATACAGGCACTGGGGTATAGAAATCCGTCTTGCCTTACTAGAAAGTTGGGGGGGGTGATGGGGGAGGATATAAGAGAGAACAGATTGGGAGAAGGGGTATTCAGTAGGCTTGATATTTTGGGGTGGAGGTAGGGGAAAGATGGGGAGAAAAAATTGTAACTCAAAATCTTGTGGAAATGAATGTTGAAAACTACAAATAAATAAATTAATTAAAAAAAAAATCTTCATGCAACTCTTCCCTACCTCAGCCTCAAAGGTACTTCCTAAGTTTCAGGACTCAACTTCTTGCTCCTTAAGCATACTCCGAGCCTTTGGAAGTTATCTGACTCTTAAGAATTTCTCTTTTCTTTTTGCTTTTTGGAGGGCAATTGGGGTTAAGTGATTTGCCCAAAGTCACATGGCTAGTAAGTTTGTCAAGTGTCTAAGGCTGGATTTGAACTCAGGTCCTCCTGATTCTAGGGCCGGTGTTCTATTCACTGCACCACCTAGCTGTCCCATGAGTTTCTCTTGATGCCTCTGATAGCTTGACCCTCATTTTCTAACCACCCCTCTTTTCTTTTTTTAATTTTCAAACATTTTTCTCTCCCTTCCCGCATCCACACCCAACTGGAAAAAAAGAAAAAGGAAACTCTTGCGACAAATATGTAGTCAAGAGAAACAAATTCTTTCTTTGGCCATATCCAGTGGTTTTTGTCTCGTTCTGCATCTTGAATCCTTTGCCTCCCCATCAGGAGGCTTCATCATGAATCTTCTGGAATCATAGTTGGTCATTGCATTGATCAGAGTTCTTTCTTCTTTCTTCCTTCCTCCCTCTTTTTATTCCAAGAGAAATTACTCTAGAGAATGAGGATGACTTGGTGCCAAGCCAGTTTTACCCCCAGGAGAAACACTTGAAGAATCCATCCTGCCAGTGGAAGGTCACAGCTGTCCCCAATGGGTCACATGTCCCTTTCATTTTTAAGCCAGCCCTTGGGAAGAAGACATTAGTTCTATGGAATGCAGATGGAAAAGTAGGGCCAGTTCTTCCTCACAAGTTAAAGAAGAGAACGTAATCTGTGCCAAAAAGAATGAAGCAGAAATGGAAATAAAGACTCCTTTGCGTAAGAATGGCCAGAAGGAAGGGACCAACACTGCTGTGGCCCCTGCTGCCACAATCATTTTGGCACTTAGCTCTATTTTTAACTGTCCTGGTCTCATAGGAAACTTAGAGCTGGAAGGGACTTAGAGGTCATCTAGTCAGAACCTTTTATTTTGTAAGAGGAAACTGAGGTCCAAAGGAGTGAAGTGATTTGCCCAAGGTCACCCAGGTGATAAGGAGGAGAGTCAGGATTCACACCTCTGACTTCTGACTTCAAATCCAGTATGCTTGCCTCTGTACCACACAGACAAGCCAGCTCTCACTGCAGATCACAACCTTGGCAAATATCTTGGTGTAAATTCTCTAGATGGCCCACCCCAACACAGTAGATGTCACACATAGGTATGAGTGCTACAGAAAACCACAGTAAAGAAACAAATGCGGCTGAAGAAGGCAGATGCATAGGAAAATAAGGCAGTAGTTTGAGGGTTTTTTTAAAGTTTGTCCTTTTGTAAAACATTTCAGAAAATTATCTTATTTTTTTAATGGACCAAAGGAGAATAGGGGAAGACATCAAAATGAGTGTCATTTTGGGTTTCCCCAAAAGGAATGGGGAATACTTAGTTCTCCCACTCCTCAATTTATGCCCTTATCCCAATAGGATCCCCTGTCACATACCCCTGGTCAGGATCAGTTGCAGTGTGTGTAGGGGACAGGGGGAGCTGGGATGGCTTAGGGCAGATGTAATCTATCCACTCCTGGCACATCCTCCAACTCTGAATTCCTTGTCTCATGCCTTTCCAGAAAGTCCTAATTTAAAAAAAAAAAGCAGCTAAGTATCACAGTAGGTAGAGCATTGGATTTTAAGTCAGGAAGTCCTGAATTAAAATCTGGCTTCAGACACTCAAAGGTGTATGACTCTGGGCAAGTCACTAACTTTTCTGTGCTTCAGTTTCCCCATCTGCAAAATGAAGATAATAATAGCAACTACATCCCAGGGTTATTGTAAGGATCAAGCAGAGATAATATTTGTAAAGCACTGTGCCAACCTTAAAGCACCATATAAATGCTAGCTAGTATTTTTATTATAAGAAGAAATTATAAAAATAGCATGCCTTTTATCCTGTCTTGTAGCTCAATATGCAACTTCATATGCCTAGTCACAAAGGGATTATCCCAATCCCAGAGGATCTCATTTCCAGTAGGGGTACAGGGCAGGGTGGGGCACCTCCCCCCAATCTACTCCACAAATGCTTTTTTTGGTGAATCATCCCAACCATGGGCAATTCACAGCCCATGGGCAAGACACAGAAGTTATACAGAGAACCACTTACTCCAAGATTATGATGCTGCTTAGACATGAAATCTAGTTGTTGGGTTTTTTTTATTATTATTAACAAGAATACAAGCATTGTTCAACATTAACATCGTGATTAGTATAGTTAGTCTGTCAATAATAGAAGTTACAAAAATTACATGATCACCTCAGTAGATGCAGAAAGGTCTTTAGCAAAATACAGAATTCATTTGTGTTAAGAATTCTATGAAGCAAAGAGATGGAATGACCTTTCCATAATATGATCAAAAAGATTTAATTAAAGCTAAGACCTATCATTATTTGTAAAGGAGAAATTCTGGAAGCTTTCCAAATAAGATCAGGGGTGAAGCAAGGATATTCATAGTCTCCTTTTTGGACTATACTAAAAACGTCAGCTGTATCAATAAGACAGGAAAATTAAATTAAGGGAATGAGCATTGCCAATGAAGGGGAAAATTATCTCTTTCTGTGGATAATCTCAACCAACCATTTCTATGTTTTTAGGGATAATATTAACCAGCCAATCACAATTAACAAGTATTAATTAGGTGTTTACTATATACTGGAGATACAAAGACAAAAGCAAATCAGCCCCTGCCCTTATGTTCTATATCAGGATAAACAATATATACACTGTTGATAATGCTGATTATAGGGATGATAGTACTACTAGTAGCAGCAGTAGCAACAGCAGTGGCAGCAATAATGGGAGTAGAAGTAGCAAAAAATACATTGTACTTTAAAGTTTGCATCCATATTCTCTTGTGCAAGAGAATTTATTTATATATATGCTTATATATATATTTTAAATATATTTATATATATTTAGAATATATTTAAGGTTTTACATCTATATTCTCTTGCGCAAGAGAAATGCAAATTCATTTGAGGGGGTACTAGCAATCAGGTGAATCAGGGAAGGCCTCATTTAGGAGATAACCCTTGAGCTGAGTGTTGAAGGGAGCTAAGAATCCAAGAGGCAAATATGAGAGAGTAATGCATTTCAAGGAGGTAACTTGAAAAAATCCAGAGATGCATGTTGTGTTAGAAGAAAAGCTTGTAGTCTTATTTGACCACAGTACAGAGTGCATGAAGGAAAGTAAGGTCTAGTAGCCCTGGGAATATACCCATACTATGAGTAGTTTTAAATTCCAAGTGGGGGAGTTGATATTTGATCCTAGAGGCAATGGGGAGCCACAAGAACTTTTGAGAAACAGAGTAACAAGGTCAAACCTGTGCTTTAAGGGTATCACTTTGGCAGCAGTGTGGACTGAAGAAGGCAGGGACTAGTTGGTAGTGAGTCCAGTTAGGAGGCTATTGATACAGGCGAGAGAAGATAAGGGTCTGAACTAGAATGGTGGTTATATGAGTAGAGAAGAAAAAGATGAGAGCAATGTTGATAAGATAGAATAAAAAAACTTAGCAAATAATTAGGAGGCCACATTGGTCAGTAGAAAGAGCACTGGCTTTAGAATCAGATTATCTGGGTTCAAATCCTACCTCTGATATGTTCTACCTGTGTTGTGTTGCCCAACATCATACTCCCCACACCTGGCTCTCACTTTCTTCATCTTTAAAATAAGGGTATTGGACTAAATTACCTTTGAGATGCCTTCCAGTTCTACATCTATGATCTGATTATTGGATACAGAGAATTAAAGAGAGAAAAGAGTTAAGGATTAATCCCAGTTTGTGAATATAAGTACCTGGAAAGACAGGTATAGAACATATTGACAGAAATGATGTGGCAATCTACTTAGAAAACCCTAGGAAATCATGCACCATCCCTGCCCCCCAATCCAATCAAGACAATAGCTTCAGCAAAGTAGGATACACAAAATAAATTCACAAAATCATTAGCATTTCTGTATGTTATTAGCAAACCATGGGGGAGAACTAGAACGAGAAATTCCACTGAAAATAACAATGAACTGCATCAAATATTTGGGAGAAAATCTACCTAGACACACACAGGACTTTTTCTATAAAATTTCTATAAAAATTAAGGAAGACATAAATGAGTGGAAAGATGTTCAGTGTCCATGGCTGGACCATGCCAGTATGTGCAAAAATGATTATAGAATTCAAATTAGTCTGTAAATTTAGCACTATATCAATCAAATTGTCAAGGAGATTCTTTATAGAAAGTGACAAAATAACTACAAAATTGATATAGATTTTTTAAAATTCTCTTGTTATAACAGAAAAATCCCTCTTCCACAGTTCAGATACTCACATATTTAAAGATGGCTAGCATGTTCCCCATGCTCCCATGTTGAACGTCTCCAATTCCTTAAACCAGTTTTCATATGACATGAGCTTGAATCCCTTTGCCTGTTTATCTCCCCACTACCATCCTGCTACATATTTTACAGATTCTAAATGTCCTTCCTAAACTGGAGCAGCCAAACAGAACATGCTCCTCAAAATGTGCTTAAACAGGACAGAAGACCATGAGACTGTTGTCACCTAGTCCTCAACATCATACCTCTCTTAATGCAGCCCAAGAACACATCAGAGCTTTTTTTTGTCTGTCCTATCATATTGCATCACATTAAGGTTATAGGCCTAAGGTATTTAGGCCCCTCAAATCAGGGCAAACTGCTGCTTAATCATGTTTCTCCCATTTCAGTTGAGTTTTTGAACTGCTGTCATCCCCATGTTAATCACTTTGTCCTTATTACTACCATGAATTAATCAATGAGCTAAAACTAGGTGAAGATACAACAGTTTGGGTCTAGAAAAGGTCCCTTTTCCTTATTTAGACATAAATCAGTGATTATGCCTGGACAACTTGGCCCTTATATAGGATCCTAGACAGGACCCTCTTCAAGGCCTGTTTCACTTCCTGATTCCTCAGACTATAGATAACAGGGTTCAACATGGGTATGACCATTGTGTAAAAGATGGAGACCACTTGGTCCTGATTTGGGGCCGAGTTGGAAGTGGGCCGTAAATATATGAATATAAGTGTCCCGTAGAACAGGCTAACAGTAGTCATATGGGAGGCACAGGTGGAAAAAGCTTTGCGTTTGCCTTCAGCTAGTTGGATTCTCATAATGGCAATGATGATGAATGTGTAGGAGACCACAATCACAAGTAGTGAGCTCATCTGGATAAAGGCCCCAAAGGCAAAGACCAGGATATTACAGACCTGAGTGTCAGAGCAGGACAGAGCCAGTAGCGGGCGGATGTCGCAGAAGAAGCTCTTGACCGTGTTGGCCCTGCAGAAAGAGAGCTTTGATATGGAGCTTGTTACTGTCAGGGAATTGGTGATCCCAACAGTATAGCAAACAACCACAAGGGAAGTACAGGCCCTCGAGGACATGAGTACTGGGTAAAGCAGCGGGTCGCAGATAGCAACATAGCGGTCATAAGCCATGGAGGCCAAGAGGTAAAGTTCTGCCGAAGCCAAGACAATGAACAAGCCCAACTGAGTCATACATCCAGACCAAGAAATAACTTTGTTCTCTGACAGCAAGTCCCTCAGAATTCTGGGGGCTGTGACTGAAGAGTAGCAGGAATCAAGGAAGGAAAGGTGGCTAAGAAAGAAGTACATAGGGGTGTGGAGCTTGGGATAGATCCTGATGAGAAAGATGAGGCCCACGTTGCCGACCAAGGTCACAGTGTACATGAGCAAGAAGAGACCAAACAGGAGTTTCTGCTGCTCAGGGTCTTCTGAAATCCCCCAAAGTACAAACTCACTCACTGTGGTTACATTGCCATCTTCCATGAGGCTAGGTTGCATTATCTAGGAGAGGAGAGTCCAAGAAATTATCAGCAGTGTTTTTTGCTGCACAACCTCTCATACTCCTCCCCACCATGTACCTAGTACATCCAAGAGAGGCAGCCAAGTATAGAAGAAAGAGCACTGATCTAGAGTCAAGAGACCTGGGTTCAAATCCCACTGTGTGATTTTGGGCAAGTCCGTTAATCTCCCTGGGCCTCAGTTTCCTCCTCTGTAAAAGAATGGGGCTGGACTAGATGGCCTCCAAGGTTCTTTCTAGCTCTAGAGACACAACCTCTGACATCCAGCTTCTTCATCTATAAAGTGAAGGGCTTGGGCTAAAGGGCCTCTGAGGTTGCTCCTAACTATGCATCTAAGATCCTTTGGCAGCCTTGGGCAAGTTGCTTCTCCTCCATGCATAAAAGTTTCCTCCTCTAAAATGACAGCTCTGAGGTCCTTTTTAGCCCAGATCTATGATCTTATGTATGACCTTACACAAGTCACCTCTTCTGGGTGGGCCTCAGTTTCCTTCCCTGTAAAATAAGGAGAAGGGTCAGACTAGACCACAAGGTAGTCTCTGAAAGCCCATGATCCATCCTTTGTGTTAAGTCTGACTTTCCTTTTTAAATTTTTTCCCACTTTACTTTTTATGTTTTTTTCTCTCCCAGTTTCACATTTTCTTTTAGCCATCCAGGACACTCAGAACTTTCTCAGGCACTTCAGATCTCAGCAAAAAGAACCTCAGGATTTGGTTCCTGATGTTCCTGGTGGTTTTTCCCTTTTTCAGCAGCATTGCTGCCTCTGAGGTTAAGAAGGCCCATTGAGACTTCCTTCCTTTCAAAGCATCATCTGCCCCCCCCTACTCCCACACATACACACATACCATGTACCTTACTCTCCAGGAGTCCACCACTCCCACAGCACATGCCCAGTCCATACTGCACCTTCCCATTGCCTTGCTTCATTTGGAGGTCAACAGTATTGCCAGATGGCACTGTTTGGTAGGTCATAAAGGTTTATTTTAGAGTCAAAGACTGATGAAACACTGAGCCTCAATTTTTTCATCTATAAAATGGGATAGTAGTACTTATTACACTTCCTGCACAGAGATATGATCATGAAAACACTTTGAAAACCTTATTGAAGCATTCTCATTACATGAGTCCTGTCTCCCAACACTGTTGTTATAAAGGTTTTCTTCCTATTTGGCTTCAATCTGGCTCTATATTCACTGGCGGCTTTGGGGAAAGAAAAGGAAAACATAATTCAGTGGGCTTTGTCACCTCTGATCTGTGAGCCAAGGGATTCTCCTTGGGCAGGGCAGGAGAGAAGAACTTCAAACCTTGGGCAGGTCTGACTCTAGTCAGGGGTGATCCTCTAAGCATCCTCTCCATGCTTCCATTCCCAGAAACTCCAGCTGCATCTTTGGGTCACCTGGGGCTCTATCCAGTTGACTAGTTTCCCTGTGCCCTCCCTTTCTCTCCTTCCTGAGACCCCAATACAGGATGAAAACTACCCTACAAAGAGACTTGTTATCTAATAAATTTATTTGAAAGAAAACTAACTGAATTCAGGCCAAATCAACTTTTTAATGTAATTTTTCCTTTTTAAAAAATATATATTTAATATACTTATATTATATATATATTTATATATCCTTATATTTTAATATACTTATGTATTACATATATTTGTATATTTATATATTTCTAGTATATTTCTATTTTTAATATTTTTTGATTCAACTTCTTGCTTTTTTAAAATAACAATAGACCCAAACCAATAATCCTTTGGGGTGAACAGTGGTATTTTTTTTTTCCCTCTAGTACCTCTTGCCAGTATGTTGTTGGCCAGAAAAAAGTGTCCTTTTGTAAATGATTCCACCTAGGAGTCCTTTGTCTACACCCTCAAGTTGACATGGGAAATGAAAATAATAATCCTTATGCCTCCTCAGACTGAACATCCTGGCCAGAGAGATTAAAGTGCCCTACACACATGTGAGGGCTAGAGAGCACCTCAGAGACCATTTAGTCCACCCACTTCATTTTACAGAGTGGGAAACTGAGGTTAAGAAAGGAAAAGTGACCTGCCAGGATTCTTTCCACATTTACAAAGTACTTTCTGCACAACCAATCTCAGAGGTAGGGAGTATATCGTCCCCATTGTACTTTGGCTCAGAGAGGGTCAAATGAGGAAACAAGACTCAGAGAGGTCATGGGATTAAAGATGAGAGGGACCTTAGGGATGCTCCAGCCCAGGGGTCTTTGTCCTAGGGTCCTTGAACTTGTTTTTATGTTTTTTTAGATAACCGTTTGACTTTAACTAGTCTCCTTTGTAATCTAATTCATCTACAAACATTATTCTGCAAAGGGGACCACACGCTTCACCAGCCTGCTAAAGGATCCAAAGCAAGTCAAGAAACCATGCCCTCACCCAACTTCCTATGCCCACAAACAATTCATTTATAATAGATAAGCAAATAGAGACAAAAGATGTAGCCTGCCTTACCCAAAGTGGCAGAACTGGATCCCAGATCTCTTTCCTTCCAATCCAGAGGTCTCATCGCTATATCATTCCATCTAGAGAAATTCATCACATCAGTTTGTCTCAGCTCATAAAGGCATGGACTATTTCTACCTGGGGCTCAAATTTTCCTCCCTCAAAAGTGAAAAAGTCAATTTCGCCAGTTGTCTGGTGGTATTGGGATTCTATAAATGATGTCACCAAATTTCAGTTTTTTAAAAGTTGAAGCTTGCTTATACAACACTTGGTTGTTCAGTCATTCAGTCATGTCTGACTCTTTGTGACCCCAGGGACTACAACACACCAGGCCTTTCTCTCCTCCAGTATCTGCCATAGTCTGTCCAAACTCGTGTTTGTTGCTTCCATGACACTATCTGTCCATCTCATCCTCTACTGTCCCCTTCTCCTGTTGCCTTTTACCCACACTCTATTTTGTGGGAAAGACCTATTTGGATGCTGGTGAATTCTTGAGAAACAGTGCGCCATAATGAAAGAATCACTGGACTTGGTGTCCAAAGACCTGGGTTCAAAGCCATCCTCTGATACTTTCTTATTCCATGGTCTTGAGTTTGGAACTTTGATGTGAAAGGCAGTGTGGAAGGAGCATTTCATTCAGAATTAATAGATTAGTGTTTGAACCTTAACTCTGCTACTTATAATCTGTGTCACCTTGGATGAGTCACTGTATCTATCCCTCCATCTCAGTTATCTCATCTGTAAAATAAATTGAGGGGGTTGGACTAGACTAGAGCATCTCTGAATCCCTTCTCTCTCAAATCCTGTGACCTCTATAACCCCCAGTTTCCTCCTCTGGAATTTTTTGGACCAGAGAAATAATACATTCCTTTCCTCACAGGCTGATTATACAGAAAGAATTTTTAAAATATGCCAAAATCCTGGCATTCATGTCAGAGGTTTTGGGTACAAATCCAGCCCACGTGCTCCTCACTCTTACATGACACCACACCTCAGTTTCTTCATCTGTAAGATGAAGACTCTGGGCTAGATGACTCTGAAGGACTTTGTCATCTTGAAAACCTATGAAATAACAATAAAAGACAGTCAATGATACCTTTTCTAATGGCCTTGGATTTTCAGAAGAATTTCTTGTAAATTCTAAGCAGAGGATCCCCCTTGTGAAATCATTTCAAAAAGTAGGAGTCCAGAGGTCAAAGGGTCGTTGTTGAGCATCTTGTCGAAGCCCCTGATTTTAGAAAGGAAGCGATGGAGCTCCAATAAAAGGAAGTGACATGCCCAAGGTCACATAGGCAGTAAGTATCAGAGGAGGGCTTTGAAGCTAGGTCCTCTGATTCTACAATCTGTGTTCTTTCTACTAGATAACAGTGAATTCTCTGTCTTCCATTCAATTCTCAGGTGAAAAATACCAACCTACTTACTGAGAGTCTCTGGGAACATTCCAAGGGGGAGTTCTTTAATAGAAGCAAAAGATACCAGGCTGCATAAATAGAAGATGCTGAATATGAAACTTTCATTGAATTACTGAATGAAAGAATGAATGAAAGAACAAAGAAGTGAGCAAAAGCCACAAGATACCAACCTGAAAGCTTTGGAAGCAAGACTCAATTCAGAAGTATTCTTCTCTGGCTCAGTTTATACTCTGCAGGTGGCAGGTGTGTATGTATGTACATGTGTGTATATGTAGGAAGGAAGTAGGGCGAGTTCAACATGTGTCCATGTGTGTGTCTCTGTGTGTGACTTAATGGAGAAAAATGCGTTGACACCTTCCCTTTTGTCCTTTGGCACTGGCAGACGAGAACTTGTCCCTGATGTCTTCAACCCAGAGTCTGGGGCCACTGAGGGAAAACCCAACTGTGTCAGGCTTATTCTCTTCGGATTAAAAGCTAATTGCCTTGAAATGGGCCAATAACAAAAAGGAGGGAGAATTTTTCTCCTTTCTCCTCAAAGAGGACCCAAGACAGAAAGCTGCTCCTACACAGCAGGGAATTCTTTGTGTCCAGAGGGGCCATGGGATAAAAATATACTGTAGAATTTTTCAGATTTCTTCAGCACCTCAAAGGTTCATGATTTCTGGGGGACATTCCTTCCTCCCTACCTTAGAAGGTGGCTTCATTAGTTGCTAGTAACAAATGCATTCTCTTGTGGATAGTCTTGTGGTGATGAGCCCCTCCACCTATCTGAGCTTAGCTACAACAGACACAGGGACGTTGACAGCCCGTACTCAAAGCCTTGTCAGCTTGGTTGGATCCCAGTATCGCTTCTATACCTTGGAGAAGAACTCTGGGAATGTAAACAACAACAACAACAACAACACACACACACACATACACACACACACACACACAAAACCAGTTGAAAAAATGCAGGATCCAGGAGCTCTTAGATAAATATGTGAATTCATAAGAAGTTAGGAATATTCCAGTGTAAACATAAGCAGCAAAGGCCATCTCAGACCTTGAATGGCCACCAAGAGTATTACATTCATAGACTATAAGGGATGCAAAATTTGAAGTGGCCCATTCACAGCTTGTGAAAAGTGTGAAACTTTGGTTTGCTTATACTCCAGTGGCCTATTCATCAATTATAAAGTGTGTGAAACTGGGAGGAACCCATTCACAGCTTGTAAAAGAAGTGTAAAGACATAGTCACACTTACTCTTTTAGGAGGTGAGTAGAATCTACTTAATAGAAAGAGATCTGGAGCTGGAAGCACGAAGATATGAGTTCAAAATGGGCTTCAAACATTGACTAGCTCAATGTAGGCTGCAAAGTCACTTAGCCTCCTTCTGTCTTGGTTTCCTCAACTGTAAATGGAGATAATAATAGCACCTACCTCTCAGGGGTGTTGTAAGGATCAAATGATATATATTTATCTATATTTATATCTATATCTTCCACAAATACACACAGAATCAGTGGGAAGGGTAGGCCCACCCATAGAATACCCTAGTAGAGAGGCAAACATATAAGGAGCATGTGGAGCCCAGACAGCTCACACTTCCAGCTCTACAGGTCCCTTGACACCTTTGTTCTTCTTGTGGTATCTTCACACTGTTGCCCCTGGGTACAGTGTCTGTGCTGGATAGGTCACTCAGATGGACTCCCTAGGCCTGCTCCTCTCTCTAGTAGAGCTATGGAAGAGGTACAAAAGAAAAGGCTGAAGAATGATGCCCTTTTATGAGCTAGATTTTACCTCCACAGCTATTTTTATACACACACACACACACACACATACACACACACACACACACACAAAATCTAGCTCATCAAGGACATGTTTAATGTGGGAGAGTTTACCTTTTATCTTAGGTTTTTGTTGGGGGAGGGGAAGTTTCATTTCTATTTTTCACACCATTCCATTTCCACAAATACTGAGTTAATTTTGTCAAATGATTGGTAAACAAATGAATGAAGTTCAAAACTATAGAGCACCTTAAACCTCATTGAGTCATTTCAATCATGTCTGACCTTTGTGACCCCCTTTGGGGTTTTCTTGGCAAAGATACCGGAGTAGTTTGCCAATTCCTTCTCCAGCTCATTTTACAGATGAGGAAACTGAGGTAAACAGGGTGAAGTGACTTGCCCAGGGTCACCCAGCTAACAAATATCAGAGGCCGATTTTGAACTCAGGTCTTCCTGACTCCAGGCCCAGTGCTATATCCACTGCAGCGCCACCTAGCTGCCCTAAACCTAAAGTAGTTGTCCCCTAGAGTAGAGGTAATCATTGCAGCCTACAGCATTTCAGAGTGCTTCCCAAGTCACATTTAAATATCTTGGGAAATATTTAACAAAATAAATAAAATACAATAGAATGTAGATAATGATAATACATGATTTTCTAAATCAATATGTACCCTCAGGGATCCTTATGTACCATTTAATGGCCCCTATTTCTATTTTAATTTGATACTACTGTCCTAGGAGACCCAATTCCCAAGTGAAAGTAGGGAGAAGGTAACCTTTCCAAACTAGGACCACCTCTTATCTCCTGAAGCCAGGGTCCTATAGATCAATTTCCAAGCTCTCCCTCAAACGATGACATGGTGTCCCTGTCAGACAGAATTCGGGGTTCAATGAACCATGGGCCTGACTCAGTGTAATGTTTGTGATGTTCTTATTTGAAGAGTGAGATGAAATTCAGGTATTCCAAAGAAGGTAAATTCTGTGCAATTCTTAGAATGCAGAATGTCAGAGCTAGATGAGATCTTCAGGTCCATCTAGTCCAACAGTCTCATCTGTCAGAGCAGGAAACTGAGGTCCAGAGAGGGTAAGAGAGTTAGAACAAGCATACAACTTAGAAGGACTGGACTGGAAATGGTCTCAGAGAATCATCTTGTTCAACTGCCTCATTTAAAAATGGGAGGGGGGTGGCTAGGTGGCATAGTGAGTAGCACTGGCCCTGGAGTCAGGAGGACCTGAATTCAAATCCAGCCTCAGATAGTTAACACTTACTAGCTATGTGACCATGGATAAGTCACTTAACCCCAATTGCCCTGAAGTGCCCCCTCCAAAAAAAAAGTAGAAACAGGAGGGGGGAGTCCCAGAGGAGACAAGTGACTAGCTTAAGAGCACACAGTCTCACTGTGGCAGAACCAGGCCATCACCTCAGACCTTGGTCCTAAGCAGCATGACTTGCTTTTGAAAGCTTTCTTGCTTTAAAAAGGTCTTTTGGAAAAACTTCGTGCCCAAACTATTTTTTTAAAGTTAGATTGATGCCTTTTTTTTCTTTTTACACCTGTCATCTCTTGATCCAGTTTTTCCCCTCATTGAACGCTCTCTTGTAACAAATCATAAGAGTGAGGCAAAGTAAGCCAACAAAATGACCACATTTGACAGTATGTGCAACTTTACACTCAATTAGTTTCCTTCATCTCTCTCCTGAGCCCCAATCCCACATCACCACATGGATGATCTATAAGCATCTGAAATTCAGTATGTCCAAAGTAGAATGCACTCTCTTTTTCCCTAAACTACCACTTTTCCTAACTTTGTCATATCTGTTGGATCTACTACCATCTTTACAGCCACCCCACATCACAACAGTAGAGCTGTCATCATCTCTTCACTGTCCTGCATTCTCTATATCAAGTAGTTGTCAATTCTACCCTAACATCTCTCTAATTACACAGCCACCATCTGAGTTCAGACCCCCATCGCCTTCCACCTAGACACTAGCAATCGCCTCCTAATTGGGTTCTCTGCTTCTGCTCTTTCCCCTCTCCAATCCATCTTCCACACACCTGACAAATTGATATTCCTAAAGTACAGATCTCACCATGTTAATCTTCTTCTCAAGAAGCCTTAATGGCCCGTTACGGCCTCTATGGAAACAAAAACATAACTTTTCTCTTTGCTATATAAAGCCCTTCACAGTCTGGCTCCAAATTATCTTTTAAAATGTTTAATTGTTTTTTCAATGAACAAACACTTATTTTTCCTCTCCCTCTCAAGTGAACAAAAAGAAAACAGAAAAAATCCACATAGGCCAATGAAGCAAATTCCCTTGTTGGTCACTTTCCAGAATGTATGCCTTTTTCTGTGTCTTGAGTCCCTCATCTCTCTATCAGGAGGGACATAGCTTGCTTCATACTCTGGACTTGGGGTTTTGTTATTTCTTTGACCAGAGTTCTCAAGTCTTGCAAAGATCTTTTTCTTTTGCAATGTTGTTGCCACTGTATACACTGTTGTCCTGGTTTTGCTCACTTCATGCTGCATCTATCCATGCAATGTCATCAGAAACTGCGCAATTCATGTGGTACTATATAACATTCTGTTACATTCATGTAGCATCATTTGTTTGGCCATTCCCCAATCAGTGGGCACCCGCTCAGTTTCCACGTTGATTTCATCTTATTACCCTTAACAGACTCTCTATTGCCACCAAATTGGTCCTAGTTTTTCTTCCCCGTATGTGACATTTAATCTTCTATCTCCAAGTCCTTGCACATGTTACCTCCCTCCCACAATTAGGATACGCTCCCTCCTCAAGCCCACCTCTTAGAATCCCCAATTCCAAGACTCAGCTCTGTTGCCACTTCCTACTTGAAGAATTTCATGACAAGCCCCCCTCCTTATTAGTTCACAGTGTTCTCACCCCTGAACTTGCCTTTATCTTATTTTATATTCATTTAACTGTTTGTGTGTTGTCTCTCCCCAGTAGAAGGTAAAATTCTTGAGCTAAGGGATATAGGAGGTGGACTATCAAGTTAGAGGTGTTGTAAGCCTGCCGTTGTTCCTGGTTAATAGTGCTGAAGAGAATGAGGTGTAAGAAGGCCATAAAAGAAGGAAAGGGCCAGGTTATGAAGGTCTTTAAATGCCGGATAAATGTCTTTCTTTTTGTTCCTAGAGATAATAGGAAGCCTGTAAAAACCCTTTGAACAAGAGGGTAACATGATCAGACCTGTGTCTGTATACTTGGAATTAGGAAAGATGAGCCTGGCAGATTCATGAGCAGACTACTGTAGTAGCCTGCCCCACAGGGCCTGCACCAGACTGGTAACAGTGGCGGAGGAGAGAAGGGGGCATGTTTCAGAGCTATTATGAAGGGAAAATTGACAGGCCTTGGCAACAGATTAGATATGGGGAGTGAGAGAGAGAGAGAGAGGAGTTGAGGATGACCCCTAGGATGCAAGCCTGGGGGACTGGGAATATAGCAGTCCCCTCTCCAGTGACAGGGAAGTTATGTGATGAGAACCTGAACAAGGGCTGTGATACTACGAGTGAAAAGAAGGGGGCCTATATGAGAGATGTCAGTAAAGTAGAATCAACAAGATTTGGCCACAGAGGCTCCTGAGCAGAACATTGGCATAGTCATAGCTGTGCCTTGGAAAGATTATTTTGGAAGCTATATGGCAGCTGGATGGGAGAGGGAAGAAACTGGAAGCCAGGAGCCCAATTAAGGGACTCTTATAAGAGGTGATGAGTGCCTGATCTGCAATGGTGCTCATGTGAGCAGAGCAGGGAAACACTTAGCAATTGATTAGACATGGGAGATGAGGGAAAGGGAACAGTTGAGGCTGACAATGAGGCTGCAAACCCATGCAACTGAAAGAATGTTAGTGACTTTAACAGAAAGAAGGAAGTTTGGAGGAGGGGGGGGTAATTAATCTGTTCAAGTCAAAGGGTTGAAAAGCGAGTGGGAGGGAAGTGGAGAAAATGAGGGTAGACAGCTTTTTTCTAGGAATTTGTGAAAGGAAAGGGGAAATAGGATGATATCTTACTAATCGAACCAATATTTTGCTAACTAGCTTCTAATTAGGTGATTTCTGGCCTAATGAGGACCTTGAAATGGTGATGGTGGTGGTGGTGGGGAGCATGTTGGTCCATTTCCCTCAGTCATCACCATCTTTGTCCATTGGCACATGCTGATGTTGGATCCAACCTGGCCACAGGCAAGGGGTGGCAAAGGACTGGAGGCCTCTATTGATATGCGAAGGGGTGAGGGCAGGGGAGAGTGGGATTTTGGTCAGGCTAAGCATAAGCATGCTCAAATAGTCTCACTGCACCCCTTCTCCATATCAGGAAGGAGGGAGTGACAGAAGGCAGCATACTCCTGCTGGGCTAGGCATCATTCTACCCTTTCCCAGGAACGTCTCCAAGCACCTATATTTCTTTGGGAGATCCAGCACAGCTGGGAAAGAATGTGAATTCTCCTGAGATGGGAGCTATGGTAGACCTCTCCTACCCTGTCCCTCAGAGGCAGTAGCCACCCTTCTGTTTCAGAGGGGTCACAGACTAGCAAGGTCAAACAAGGCAGAGAAATGGATTGCAGGGTCTTTACCTAGAGCTGGGCAATTGGAGGAAAGGAAACCTCATGCTCTTCACCCACCCTTCCCTGCCTCTGTGCTCAGATAGCCTGCTGTCCCCCATGTGGAAGTTTAAAGACTTTTCATATTTGCATGCCCAGCTTCATCTGTCCTCCATAGTATAACCATCCAACTGGACCATGGGCATTCTGTCTTCCTTGTCTGCTTCTATTTTTCTAAGTGATTAATTAGGGTAAACTCTAAAGTTATTATAGATCTCATTTAGCAGGCACTGCAATGTTCTAGGGTTTGAGGCAGCCAGCACAATATAGTACAATGGGAAGTAGACTGAATTTCCAGTCAGAAATCTCACCCCTAATGTTTACTCAGTTTCCTCTTCTGTAAAATGAAGTGGTTGAATTAGATGGCTTCTGAGATCTCTTCCAGCTATAGAGCTACCAGCAATGTGTGACCTTGGGTAAGTCCCTTCCCATCCCTGTGCCTCAGTTTCCTCCTCTGAAAATGAGGAAGTTGGACTCGATGGCCTCTAAGGTTATTTCCAGATCTCAATCTATGATTCTCTGATCTGCAAGCAGGAACATCTGAAGGACCTCACTGGTTATAAGGAAATCATCCATTAACTTGCCTCTGTATCGGATTTCTCCTCTGACAGTGGCACACGTCTCCCTATTTTATATCTCACTTGATACTGATATTCGCAGGATTTTCACAAAAGGTTCTCTATCTTTTCACATCTTTCAAGAAATCTTTTCTAATTTTTGACATATGCCAGGAAACGCTTTGTTAGAGTAGTGCCATTAAGGCAGCATTTTTGTTCTCCTGGATCAAATGTTCTTTTAGTCAACAAACAATCAGCACCATTGAATCTTGTATTTGCTATGCCATTCAGTCAATGCCATGACGGGAAAAAACAATAAACAGACCCTCATTAAGTAGCTCAGCTAGGTGTGCTAGATGTTGGGGATATGATAACAAAGATGAAACCCTCCCTGATTTTCAAGAGCTTACATTCTGCTGGGAAGAGGGGAGGAAGGAAGAGTTGATATAGCACTACAGAAATACATACAGCCTATAGAGAAATACCAAATAATCTGGGGTGATGGGAAGACCTAGCAAGTGAGAGAATCAAGAAAGCCTTCTTCTAAGAGGTGGCATATGAACTGAGCCCTTATGGGAGTTAAGATTCCAAGGGGCAGGCGTCAAGAATGAGAAACTCTAGAGCAGAGGCTGGTACAGAAAATGCAATTATTTTCATAGTGGCCTTTTTGTAAATGCTTATTGTGCACACCATGACATGAGATGACCGAATGTCCCATGAGTAGCATTATGGATAGAGCACTGGACATAAAGGGAGAAAGAGCTAAGCTCAAATCCTGCCTTTGATGCTTACTAGCTGTGTGACCCTGGCCAAGGCATTCTCTCTCTCTCTCTCTCTCTCTCTCTCTCTCTCTCTCTCTCTCTCTCTCTCTCCCCCCCCCCCTCTCTCTCTCTCTCTCTCTCTTTCTCTCTCTCTCTCTATCTCTCTCTCTCTCTCCTTATCTGTAAAATTAAGATTATAGTAGCACTTACCTCACAGGATTGTCATGAGGACAAAAATCAATCGGTCCTTATTAAGCACCTACAACATGCCAGATACTGTGCTAGGGATGAAAGAGGCAAAAGTCCCTGCCCTCAAGGAGCTCACAATCTAATGGGGAAGATAACATGCAAACAAATACATATAAACAAGCTTTATACAGGATACACAGGAACTAATTAACAGAGAGAAGGCACTGGAATTAAGAGGGGTTGGGAAAGACTTCCTATAAAAGATGGGATTTTAACTGGGACTTAAAGAAATCCAGGAAGATTGGTAGAGTTGATGAGGGAGGGTATTCCAGGCATGGAGGACAGTTAGGGATAATACCAGCAGCCTAGAGATATATGTAAAGTGCTTGCAAATTTAAATCATGATATACATGCTAAATATTATCATCACCACCACCATCATCATCATTATTATTATTATTTGATAAAAATAAGTGTCAATACCTTTATTTGCCTCTCCATGGAGAACCTGTGAGGAAGCATCCTTCCGTTTTGCTGCAACATCCTTCTATCTTCTGATGTTGTTTATAGCAGGAATGTCAAAATGGAGATAATTACCTCTTCAAGTCAAACATCTGCTAATTGGTCATTGGACAAGAATCTCACATTTAGAATACCAACAACCAAGTTCAAGTTCAAAGATGGTTTAAAAACTGTGATTCTTAGTACCCTCTGCCTCCTTTTCTAACATTCTACTACCCATCACTACAGAAGGGGAAAGGGTCCACAAAAGACTGGATCCATTTTGTATTTTACTTTGTTCTATAGGTTGCCATAAGCCAAAGAATTCATTACCATTTGTCCAGCCACAGGGAAGTGTTGAACCTCTCTGTTCTCTGGTCCTTGGAAACCAAATATGATCTGTTCCTGAAAGCCTTTCTAGTATAAGAGAATCTGCCAGAACTTGCACTTCATTGGCATAGCTTTAAAAATCCAGTTTCACCTCCATGACCCTTTAAGGCATTATAATAGGAGTTTATGGAAAATTCCATATAATGATTTCCAGTCATTCTTTTTATTTCCTCACTAGCCACTATAAACTCATCTTGTTCTTTTTTTATTTTGCTCATTTGATTTTCTTCTGGTTTTGAAATCAAGTTGACAAATTGTTATTAGTTTTGTTAGTCTTTAAAAAGTAGCTCTTTATAGAAAGATATGAATTCTTAAATATTGTTCAAGAACAAGAAAGAGATGTCTCACGAGCTCCCTGGAGACAGCTAGGTGGACCAGATAGGTTGTTGTGTTGGAAGTCAGGAGGAGCCCAATTTGAATCCCACTTCAGAAACTTACTAACTGTGTGAACCTGGGTGAGTCACTTGGCCTCTGTTAGCCTCAGTTTCCTCATCTGAAAAACGGGGATTATAAAAGCACCTACCTCCTGGGGTTGTTGTGAAAAATCAAATGAGATCATATTGGTAAATTGCTCAGTACAGCAGCTCGCACATAATAGGTGTTACATCAATGTGAACTGTTATTATTTGTAGTAGTAGCAGCAGTACCAATAGTTATGTTCTCCAGGTCTCTCACTATCCTCTTTTCTTGGTATACTCTGGCTGTCCATGTCTTTTCTAAAATGTGGTGCCCAGAAATGAAAATGAATGATGTGGCTTGATCAAGGTAGAGGATAATGGAAGTCTTAATCCCTCCTTTACTGGATGTTATGACTCACTTAATATAACCTAAGATCACCTTTTTTTTT
>CM053582.1:22943193-22994976 GCA_028627135.1 Pseudochirops cupreus
AGAAGAAAATGTAAAATACTTCATTGGATAAATAACTGACCTGGAAAACAGAACCAGTAGAGACAATTTAAGCACTATCGGACTACCTGAAAGCCATGGTCAAAAAAAGGGCCTGACTGTGGTAGGGAGATCATTCCTGCCCTACTGAAAAGTCAGAGGGGCGAGGGGGAGGACATAGGAGAGAGCAGATTGGGGGAGGGGTTATACAGTGGGATGGCTGTTTTGAGATGTTTGGGTAGGAGAAAGATGGGGAGAAAATTTGTAACTCAAAATCTCGTGGAAATGAATGATATAGACAAGAAAAAAAGAGCCTGGACAGCATCTTTCAAGAAATTATCCTAGAACTAGATGGTAAAATATTCATTGAAAAAATCCACGAATCACCTCTTGAAAGAGATCCTAAAATGAAAACTCCAAGGAATATTGCAGCCAAATTCTAGAAATATCAAGTCAAGGAGAAGGAGAAAATACTGCAAACAGCCAGGAAGAAACCATTCAAATATCAGGGAGCCATAATCAGGACTTAGCAGCTTCTACATGAATGGATCAGAGGACTTGGAATATGATATACCAGAAGGCAAAGGAGCTTGGATTACAACCAAGAATTAACTACCCTGAATAATTGAGCATAATCTTTCAGGGGAAAATATGGCCATTCAATGAAATAGGGGACTTTCACACTTTCCTGATGAAAAGACCAAAGCTATACAGAAAATTCCATCTTCAAAAACAAGATTCAAGAGAAGCATAAAAAGGTGCTACCACATTAACTGTGAACTTAAAAGTATTTTCTTTCCAATATGGAGAATCCACAGCAACAAGAATTTTAGATTTAGAAAAGCCAAGGAAAGGGACCCTACGCTGTTCACCAGTAAGATTATTCTTGGAAAGACCACAATTGGTAGTTTATAATAAAAAAGGAACTGTTCACCATCACGTGGTATTACTCCATCTGGTGTCCTTTAACTACCTTCCAGATGGAATCAGTCTCTTGTTTCCAGAAGGATGAGGACAATTAACACAAAAAATCTGGCACCTTGTTCATCTATAACCCTCACCTAGAGACCCATGGTATTTTTGCTCAATAACCTTAATATTCTTGCCAAGAGTTTATTAAAAGAATCATGAGTTTCCTCATGACAACATATTCTTCTTATGTAATACCAGGACAAAGAATCCAAATGTTCTAGTCTTACTTTTTACTTCTCTTTGTGGTGAGAATAAAGTCTAGCTTGAAAAAAAAAAATAATGTCAAGTCTTGGTGGTTTAATTAGCAAATTTCCAGATTTGTAAAACAATTTAAATAATATTATTATTTGTATTATATTGGCCTAACCTAGCCATGAACTATGTGACCCTGGGTAAGTCAACTCAATCTCTGTTTGCTTTAATCCACTGGAGGAAGAAATGGCAAGCCACTCCAGTATCTTTGCCAAGAAGACCTCATTAGTGCTATGGTCCACAGATGACTGAACAACAACAATAAACCATAAACAATTAATATTTTTCTAATTAAGTCCTTCTTTATTTCCTTAAAGAGTATATTGACTGAGTCAGGAGGACCTGAGTTCAAATCTGGCCTCAGACACTTGACACTTTACTAGCCATATGACTTTGGGCAAGTCACTGAACCCCAATTGCCCGCCAAAAAAAAAAAAGCAAAAAAAGAGTATATTGACTAATAGAGACCACTTTGGATAGCTCAGGGCTTGAAATTTTCTCGAGTTATTTGTTTCCCTCATCTTTGTAGTGCAAGGGCCCTTGGACTTGATTTTAAAGATAAATTTTGCTAACTGTATTTCATTGCAGTTGGTTTCCTTTGTAATCCTATCGTTTAAATTATGCATTTAAAAATATTACTCTGAGAAAAGGTCCATAGATTTCACCAGACTCGTGACAAAACAAGTGTTAAGAACTTCTACTCTAGTGGATGGAGAAAAAAACTTAAAGGTCCCTTGTGTAAACCAATGAGTATGCTTAGAGAGAATGGGATCAGCTCTGAGGGTTTTAGTCTAGGGTAAGGTCCCAGGTCCACATGACTTCCTTTGTCTGTAAAACTTTAAAAAAACCTTAAAAATTGCAAATAAAATTCATAAAATGCTCTGAGCCCCCAGACAATCTGTTGATTTCCAAGCTGGGATAGTGAACTCCTAGACAGTTGAATTTAGTGTGATCAAATATCCACAATTTCCCCTCCATCTGTCATGTTGTCTATGGTAAAATACAAAGTCAGAATGTTGTTAACATTGTCTGTCTTTATTTAGCAAACAAGGGTTTAAAATAAAAGTAAATAACCAATTGGCAAAAAATTTTAACTAGCAAAGTAACCTTTAGTAATTCACCTTTCCTTCAGATATTTCAGCAATAAAACAAAAGGGAGAAGTGGAGGGTGCAGTAGATTCATAATTGTTACACTGGCTACAAGAAGCCAGAATTCACTGGCTCTCTGTTGAATCTATTGGATTCTCTTAATAAACTGAGCCACATGCCAGGGAAAAGAAAAGGCTCTAGCCACTAGGAGAGTCTGTCTCCTGGAAAGAGTTGTCTATCTGCCACTATTATTGTCACTGTGTGCTCTCACCAGCCCCTCTTCTGTCTGTTTCCAGAGAGATTTTTAAAATTCTGTCCCCCAGTCCTGATCCCTTGATATGAGTCTTCTCTTCGTAGGTTTATATATATTCAAACCTACAAAGATATATATATATATATATACACACACATATAGATATATATATACACATATATATACATATATATAGATATAGATATAGATATAGATATAGATATAGATATATATGTACACATACACACACACACATATAATTCTGATGGTCTCTAATGACTTAGGCCCCCTAGGAGGCAGTCAGTTCAGCCATGCCAGAAAAGCTGTCACAGGAGTTTTGTAATTATGTTTATATGTCTTGAGTGTATCTTGGTAGATTTACTCCCAGATGTTTTATGCATTTTATTGTTATTTTAATAGGCTGCTATTTTATTTTTATTCATTTTTATTATCACTGTAGAGAAATACTAACAATGCTAGTGAAATTTTTTATATGTTACTACTTTACTATAATTATTCAATAGCTTAATTAATGTCTTTGCCAATTCTCCGACATTTTCTAAGTAAACCTGTCATCCACATATAGGGATAATTTCATATCTTTGCTGACATTTGAGCCTTTAATTTCTTTTTCTTCTCTTATTGCCATTTCTAGAACTGTCAGATAGGAAAAGGTAACTGAATTTGATGGTATATTCACTGCAAAATTTTCTAGAGTTTCTCCGTTGAAAAAACTTAAAGATTTTGGTTTTAGGCAAACACTTTGAATCACATTAAAAATGTCCCTCCTATATCTTTCCCTTTTAGGATTTTTAGCATGTTAGGATTAAATTTTGTCAAAGGCATTTTCTGCCTCTGTTATATGGAAGGGTGAGGGTGAAACTACTCCATTTTAGTTTTGATGCCTTAACTAGGTAAAAACATTTTTTGATGGAATCATATGATCAGAAATTAATATAAAGTAATCCCCAAATGGGGTCATGGAGAGTCAGACAGGACTGAAACAACTGGACAACAACAATAGTTCATGATCCTTCGATCAATCAAAGTCGTTGTGTAAGACAGTGGTGTCAAACTCCAACAGAGCTGGGAACCGTTAAAGTATGCATGAGGATCCCTATGGGTCACATACTTACTTAGAAAACCACCTATGAACAAATAAAAATTTATTATTTTGCACTAAAAAAAAGAAAATCACATATTAACAATATCTGTGTTTTATTGTATTTTTATTTTGTTAAATATTTCCCAAATGCATTTAAATGGAGTTCAGGCTGCATTCAAGAACATTGTGGGTTGCATGAGGCATAGGGGTCAAATGTTTGCACCTCTGGATCACCCTAAGAAATTTGTATAAAAAGAAGAAGCCATCTCAGAAGTGGAGGCAGAGATTCTGAGTGTCTAGATCTCGGAGCCTGGAGTAAGCATAATATTTTCAGCACACCATGGAGCAAAAAAGGGAGGAACTAACTGCAGAAGGAAAGGGAGATAATGAAGATACTTACTAGTTCTCTGGGCATCTTGGAGAAAAGAACCTCTAGGCCAGCAATTCTCAACCTGTGGGTCATGACCCCTCTGGGGGTCAAACGACCCTTTCATAGGGGTCACAGGGGTCGCCTAAGACCATTGGAAAACACATATTTCCAACGGTCTTAGGAACCAAGACACCACTCCTCTATCCATCTCCAGGCAGGTCTGCCCACATGCAGATATGCCCACATATGAGTATTAAAGGGTCTTGGCATTAGGAAGGTTGAGAACCACTGCTCTAGGCTAAGGTAAATCCCAAACACAGGTTAACTCTTTCCCCAACTTTCTCTTGTGATGCCTGCCTATCCACAGACACTAAAACGTCATCTGCTATTTCAGTACCCAAGCATTTCCAGTAAAATGAATTTTTGCCTCATCCACAAAGAGACCAGAGTTAACTAGAGATAGATATAAATGTAAAATGAGGCAGAGAGCCCACCTTCTGTCTAAATGTTAAAAATTTATCTACCTGGGAACTTCAGACAATTATGACTGAATTCAAAACTTTTCATCTAAAATAAATTCCTAAAAATAAAATAAAATAAACTCCTTAAAGCTAAAGAGGAGGAAACCACATGAAATGGATGCTAGGAGCCATTTTATTGTCTCCTAGATTTAAAATGAGCTAATTATTGTAGCATATTTATATATGTAACCATGTGGTTTAGATTCTTTCTTGTGTTTAATATAATGAATTATGCTCATTCTTTTCCTACTGTTGAACTTGCATCCTTGCTATAAATCCAACAAGGTCATTGTGAATAGTTTTGTTGGATATATTGCTACAGTCTTTTTGCTAAGATTTTATTTCCATTATTTGTATCCATGTGAACACAATGTTGGCTTATAGTTACAGAATCATCTAATTTGGAAGTTGGTAGGGAGCTCAGCAGCCATCTAATCCAACCCACTTATTAAAAGAATGAGCTGATATTCTTGACAAGTGGCTGCCCATTTTGAGGACTTCTAGGGAAAGGGAACCCACCTCTCAAGCTCTCTTCCCAGGTTCCAATTGCTTGCTCCTGATTCTACTTCTGGGGCCAAACAAGACAAGCCTAATCCCTCTTCCACAGGATGACCTTTCAAGTGCTGAAGACCAATGTCAGGTCTGCTTAAGTCTTCTCTTTTCTACGCCAAACATGCCCAGTTCCTTCAACTGATCCTCAGATGGACTCAAGGTCTTTTGCCATCCTGGCTACCCTCCTTTGGACACTTTCCAGATTATCAAATCTCAAACCATGGGGTCTAGAACTGAACACACTACTCCAGATAAGATCTGATGAAGGCAGGGTATAGTCAAGTTGATTCGATAAGCATTTATTAAGCACCTATTATATGCCAGGCATTATGTTAAGTACTGGGGATGCAAAAGAAAGGGCAAAAACAGTCCTTACTCTCAAGGAATTCACAGTCTAATGGACACAACATGTAAACTGCTATGTATGAACAAGATATATACAGGTTAAATTGGAGAAAAGTACTAAGATTAAAGAGGACTGGGAAAGGCTTCTTGAAGATGGTGGGATTTTAGCTGAGACTTGAAGAAAGCCAGGGAAGCTGGGAGGTGGATGTGGGGAGGGAGAGCATTACAGGCGTGAGGAATAACCAAGGAAAATATACAGTCAGGGAATGCAGGGTTTTGTATATGGAACAGCAAGAAGGCTCGTGTCACTGGATCACAGAGTAAGTGGAAGAGAAGAAAGTGTGAAAAGACTGGAAAGGTAGGAAGGGGTCAAGTTATGAAAGATTTTAAATGTCAGGGGATTTTTTTTACATTTGGTCCTGGATGTAATATAGAAGCATTATATTTTATTGAGTAGGGGAATGACAAGGTCAGATCACAAAGATCACTTTGATAGATGAGCGGAGTATGGCCAGAGTGGGGAGAGTTGAGACAAGGACACCAGCCAGTAGGCAATTGTAATCATCCTGAGAAGAGGTGATGAGGGCCTGCACCATGGTGTTGGGCGGAGAGTAGAGAAGAAGATCTATGAGATATTGTGAAGGCAGAATCAACAGAACTTGCTAGGAGATTGGCTATGGGGGAGGGGGTGAGAGAGAGTGAGGAGCCAAGGATGAGGAAGAAGATAGTAGCACCATGGATAGCAATTTGGCCATTTGGAAAGGACTGCGGCTTCCCTATTCCTAGAAGCTAACACCAGCCTGGGCTCCATTAAGAGAGGAATGCCCTCTTAATGGAGACCAAGATTGCATTGGCTTTCTTCCATAGTCATATCACAATGGTGACATATTGAGTTTGCAAAACTTTTTTATTAATAATGGCAATCCAACTATGCCTCCCTCATCTTGTACTGATGAAGTTAATTGTTTGTCCCCAAGTGTATGACTTTCTATTTATACCTTTTGAATTTCTCCTTATTAGATTTATCCCCCTTCTCCCAACAAGCTTCAGGAGGCCAGTATGAGCTAATTTCTCCTGTGAACAGGGTAACAGCAGGGTAAGGGGCCTTGTCAGGGAGCACAAGAGGAAGACGTATGCATGGTTTCAATAGAATCCATGGGGGTGGTATGAGCACATGAGTTCGTGGGATAGCTAACAGACTTTCCTGAAGCCATATAGTTCACTTAGGATCCTTTCCTGTAGAATCTGTCCTTTACCAACAGAGTACTATGAACTCTGATGTTCATGTGTCTGATGTTGCTACATGTAGTTAGTGGTTAGAAGAGAATTTTCCGAATAAGTTTGTAGAACTCATAGAAAATTCATCAAAATAAGAACCTGGGGGGCAGCTAGGTGGCGCGGTGAGTAGAGCACCGGCCCTGGAGTCAGAAGGACCTGAGTTCAAATCTGACCTCAGACACTTAACGCAAAAACTAGTCATGTGACCTTGGGCAAGTCACTTAGCCCCAACTGCCCTCTAAAAAGCAAAATAAATAAATAAATAAATAAGAACCTAGACTTGAGGAAAGTCAAAAAATAGCAGGAAAGGGGGAAGAAAAGAAGAAAAGCAAGACAGAGATAGAAAGGGCCATATGAAACAAAGAAAGAAGGAGGACAAGAGGTTGTGATAGTCCAAATTCCTGGAGCAGCAACAAAAAAAGAAATACTTAACAGGAACATGTGACTTTGCAACTTTCAGAATTGACCCTAAAGAACCAACAAGTTGGGTTTTTTTGCTCAGAAATTCTTCTCTGGCACCTTCGTTATAGGGGAGGATGAAATCATCATTCAGAGAGGCTTGACAAATGACATTTTAAAAAATTTAATTCAGGATAAGTGGCCAGAAGCGGGTGATGACAACTTTGAACATCTTGGAGAAGTAAAGAAGTGAGTTTAAAAATGTGTCACTAGTAAATTATTTGAAGTTGCAGTTGATATAGCCAGAGAGCCTCCTACAGTAAAACTACAAACCCCCCTTATCCTCTATCCTTGGCATTTCACTGTTCTGTACAAAGCTGGTTGTTGTTGTTGACATCATTTTTAATTGCAAAAGTCTAATATGCTGGAGAAGTCTATCATATTTGTACACAAAATATTTAGTTAAATTAAATTTTAAAATCGGTCATAAAAAGGATTCATCCCAATATTCTTGCCCAAAGATTTCAAACTCAGCCCCAGGGTTTCAAGAGGCAGACAAAACCCACTAGATGAAAATGTTAAGAAGTGTTTAACAGAATAAACAGAAATGCAAAACCAGTTTGCTAATTTGTAGCTTTCTAAGTCAATATGTCCATGTAGGGATAATTTTCTGTTTGTGTTGACACCACTGCTCTAGCCTGTCAAAAATCTTTTGAATCCCAACTCTGGCATCCATTATTTTCACTATCCCTCTCAACTTTTCATCATCTACAAATTCAATGGACGTATCATGTATGCTCCCCCCCATGTCGTTGATAAAAAGGCATAGATCTTTGGAACCTCCTGCCACAGTGTCACTGAACCATTAATGACCATTCCTGAAGCCAACCGCCCTACCAGTTATGCATTCAAGTCATAATAATGGCTAACTTTGTATATCTACAATGTACTGAGCACTTAACAATTATCATCTCTTTTAATAACAACAACAGTCTTGGAGAGAAGTCTTATTATCCCTATTTGTTGTTGTTAAGTTGCTTTTCAGTTGTGTCCAATGATCCATGACACCATTGTGGTATTTCTTGGCAAAGATACTGGAGTGGTTCACCATTTCCTTCTCCAGCTCATTTTACAGATGACGAAATGAGGTAAACAGGGTGAAGTGACTTGCCCAGCGTCACACAGCTAGTAAGTGTCTGAGGCTGAATTTGAATTCAGGTCTTCCTGACTCCAGACCTGGCACTCTATCCACAGTGCCACCTAGCTATCCCATTATTCCCACTTACAGTTGAGGAAACAGAGGTTAAGTGATTTGTCCAGGTTCATACATCTAGAAAGAGTCTGAGGTTGAATTCGGATCTTCCTGATTTCAGGTCATGTGTTCTATCTACTGCACCACCTAGCATATTACATTATTTTCTCTTCCTCTTCTCCATGAGAATAACATGTAATACTTTAGCAAAAGATTTGCTAAAATTTGGGCAAATTATCCATATATACATAGCCTTCCCCTCACCTACAAGGTTAGTATTCTTGTCAAAAAAGAAAATGAATTTAGTCTGGTCTGATATGTTCTTTGTTTCCTCGTTGTCTATTCTAATTCCTTCTTCTAATTCCTTTTCTTCTTTTATTGCTAAAGCTAACGTTTCTAGTACAATATTGAATTATAGTGATGATAATGGGCATACGTGCCTCAATCTTGATTTTATTAGGAAGTTATCTAGTTTATCACTATTACAAATAATGTTTATTGATGGTTTTAGATAAATATGACTTATTATTTTTAGAAAAGCCCCATTAATAGAAATGAGTTATATTTTGTCAAAAGCTTTTTTATATCTATTGATATAATCCTATGATTTTTGTTGTTTTTGTTACTAACATGGTCAGTTATGCTGATAGTTTTCCTAATATTGAACCAGTTCTGGTCATAATGTATTATCTTTGTGTTTTATTACTGTAATCTTCTTACTAGCACTTTATTTAAAATTTTTGCATCAATTTTAATTAGGGAAATTACTTTGTAGTTTTCTTTCTGTTTTTATTCTTCCTATTTTAGGTATCAGCACCATATTTCTGTCATAAAAGAATTTGGTAGGACTCCTTCTTTGTATATTTTCACAAATAGTTTATATAATATTGGAATTAGGGGTGGTTATGTGGTACAGTGATTAGAGCACCAGCTCTGGAGTAAGGAGGACCTGAGTTCAAATCCAATCTCAGACACTTAACACTTACTAGCCACGTGACCTTGGACAAGTCATTTAACCCCAATTGCCCTGCCTTCTCCCCTCCAAAAAGCAAAAAATAATAATATTGGAATTAGTTTTCTTTAAGCGTTTGGTAGAATTCACTTGTGAATCCATCTGGTCCTGGGGGAGGATGGGGTTTCTTATGCAACTCACTTATGACTTGTTCAATTTCTTTTCCTAAGATAGGATTTTTAAGTATTCTATTTTCTCTTCTGTTAACCTGGGCAATTTATATTTTTGTGAATAGTTATCCATTTTACTGAGATGGTTAAATTTATTGGCATATAATTGGGCAAAGTAGCTCCTAATACTTGCATTAATTTTATCTTCGTTGGTAGTGAATTCACCCTTTTAATTTTTGATACTAATAATTTGGTTTTCTTCTTTCTTTTTTAAAATCAAATTAACCAATGGTTTATCTATTTTATTGTCTTTTTTCATAAAACCAGAACCTAGTTTTATTTTTCTTACTTTCAATTTTATTAATATCTCCTGTGATTTTCAGGATTTGCAATTTAATTGGGGGTTTTAGATTTGTTCATTTTCTTGTTTTTTTTAAGCTGCATGCCCAGTTCATTGATTTGCTCTTTCTCTATTTTATTGATGTAAGCATTTAGAGATATAAATTTTCCCCTAAGTACTTCTTTGGCTGCATCCCATAAGTTTTGGTATGTTGTCTCGTTGTTATCATTCTCTTTAATGAAATTATTTATTGTTTCTATGATTTATTCTTTGACCCACTAATTCTTTAGGATTAGAATATTTAGTTTCCAATCATTTTAAAATCTATGTTTCCAGGGTCCTTTATTGAATATAATTTTTATTGAATTATGAACTTAAAATGATGCATTTAATATTTCTGCTTTTCTGCATTTGGTTGTGAAGTTTTTATGCCCTGATACATGGTCAATTTTTGTGAAGGTGCTATGTACAACTGAGAAAAAGGTATACTCCTTTCTATTACCAATCAATTTTCTCCAGAGGTCTATCAAATCTAATTTTTCTAAAATTCTGTTCACCTCCTTAACTTCTTTCTTGTTTATTTTATGGTTAGAGTTATCTAGTTCTGAGGGGGGAAAGTTGAGGTCCCCCATTAGTATAGTTTTACTGTTTCCTCCTGTAACTCATTTAATTTTTCCTTTAAGAATTTGGATGCTATGTCATTTAGTGCATATAGATTTAGTATTGATGTTACTTGAATGTCTATGGTACTTTTTAATAAAATGCAGTTTCCTTGCTTATCTCTTTTAATTAGATCTATTTTTACTTTTGCTTTGTCTTAATTTATGATTGCTTTCCCTGATTCTTTTTAACCTCAGCTGAAGCATAACAAATTCTATTCCAGCACCTTATATTTTCCTCTATGTGTGTCTGTCTATTTCGCATGTGTTTCTTACAAACAATATATTATTGGATTATGATTTTTAATTTATTCTTCTGTCTTACAGGTGAGTTCATTCCATTCACATTCACAAATATGATTACCATATATTTCCCTCCATGCTATTTTCCCGTTTATCTTTCTCTCTCTCTCTTTACCCTGTCCCTCCTCAAAAGTCTATTTGCTTCTGACCACTGCATCCCTTAACCTGCCATCCCCTCTATCAGCTCCCCTCTTCTCTTACCCCTCTTCCCCTCCTACTTCCCTGTAGGGTAAGATAGATTTCTATACCCAACTGGGTATGCATGTTATTTTCTCTTTGAGCCAATTTAAATAAGAGTAAGGTTCAAACCTTGCCCACCAAACCCCCTTTTCCTGTCCACTATAAAAGCTATTCCTTTCATGCCTCTTTTATGTGAGATAATTTTCTTTGTTCTTTCTCTCTCCCCCCTTCTCCCAGTGCATCCCCCTTTCTTACCTCTTAATTTTGTTTTTTTGAAATCATAATCAACTCAGCTTTCTGTCTACATAGATTCCTTCTAACTTCCCTAATAATGAGGAAAGTTCCTAGGAGTTCCAAGTATCATCTTCCCATGTAGGAATATAAACTGTTTAACCTTATTGAATCTCTTATGACTTCTCTTTCATGTTTACCTTTTTATGTTTCTCTTGAGTCTTGTATTTGAAAGTCAAATTTCTTAATCAGCTCTGGTCCTTTCATCAGGACTGCTTGAAAGTCCTCTATTTTATTAAATGTCTATTTTTCCCCTGAAGGATTATTGTTGGGTGGGTGATTGTTGCTTGTAATCCTAGTGCTTTTTATTTCTGGAATATTATATTCCAAGCTCTCCTATCCTTTGACATGGAAGTTACTAAATTTTGTGTGATCCTTACTAGGGCTTCACGGTATTTGAATTGTTTCTTTCTAACTGCTTGCAATATTTTCTCATTGATCTGGGATCTCTGGAATTTGACTATAATAGTCCTGGGAGTTTTCATTTTGAAATCTCTTTCAAGAAGTGATCAGTGGAGTCTTTTAATTTCTATTTTACCCTCTGATTCTATGATATCAGGACAGTTTTCCTTGCTAATTTCTTGAAATATTATGTTGGTTCTTTTCTTTATCATGGCTCTCAGGAAGTCTCATGATCCTTAAATTATTTTTCCTCAATCTATTTTCCAGGTCAGTTGTTTTTTCCAATGAAATAGTTTACATTTTCTTCTATTTTTTCTTTCTTTTGACTTTGTTTAATTGTTTCTTGGTGTCTTGTGGAGTCACTAGCTTCCACTTGCTCAATTCTAATTTTTAAAGAATTATTTTCTTTAGTGAGCTGTTGTACTTCCTTTTCCATGTGGCCAATTCTACTTTTTAAGTTCTTCTCTCCAGTTCTGGTTTGTTGGTGGGTTTTTTTTATTTTAAGGTGACATTTTCCTTGGTATTTTTGTGCCCCTTTTTCTAAGCTATTGACTCTCTTTTCATAATTTTCTTGAATAACTCTTTTTTCTTTTCCCAATTTTTCTTCTCTCTTATTTGATTTTTTAAATCCTTTTTTAACTCTTCCAGGAATTCTTGTTGGACTTGTATCCAATTCACATTTTACTTATAGCTATTTTGTTTTCTGCATTTGTATCTTGATCTTTCCTGTTACCATAGTAAATTTTTATGCTCATGTTCTTTTTTTGTTGTTTGCTCATTTTTCCAGTCTACTTCTTGACTTTTAACTTTATGTTAAAGTTAGGCTCTGTTCCCGGGATAGAGGGGGCACTATCCCAAGCTTCAGGTTTTTTGTGTACCTGTTTCCAGAGTTAGTTCTGGGTTATATAAGTTTTTGGTGCTTCTAAGGCAGTATGATCTAAGAAGAGGTATGGTCACTGCTCTCCTGGCCCGTGCTCTGGTCTTTCCCCAGGAAGGGACTCTTTGTTCCCCTACAGCCACAAATACTAGTGCTCCTTTCTGTATTGTAACTGAGACCAGGGCCTCTGCTCCCTTGCAAGTAAGTGACCACAAGCACTCTACTTTGCCCTGGAACTATGGCCAAGGCCTCTGCTACCCTGTAGACACTCCTCTTTACCCTTGAACTGTAACCCAGAACTGCAACTAGGCAGTGCAACACGGTCCTGACCAGCACCAGCAAAGGGGCCCCTATAATCTCCTTTTGAAATCTTGGTTGTCCAATCCTTTTACCAGGACTGAGAGCTCCCAAAGCTGTTGCTGCCACTGTTGCAGCTGCCTCCAAGGCCTGCTACTGGCATTGCCTCCATGGGGCCTGCACTGCCCCTGGGCCCAACCATGGTGGCATAGACCTTTCCTGTCAACCTTCTAAGTTGCCTGGAGTTAAAAAATTGTTTCAGCCCAACATTTTTTTTGGCTGTGTTGCTCCAGAATTCAATTTGAGGCATTATTTTACAGATGTTTGGAGGAAAATTTGGGAGGGTTTAGGTGAGTTCCTGCCTCTGCTCCACCATCTTGGCTCCACTGCCCAGTCTGATATGTTCTTGATGAAGCCAGGCTGGCTCTTAGTAATCTCCACTTCTCCAACCATTATTTAATGATCTCTTCTAGAATTTTCCCAGGAATTGACGTCAAGGTCACTGGCCTATATACTTTGCAGACTCTTTTCTTTTTTGAAAATTAGGACATTTGCCTTTCTCTAATCTTGTAGTACATCTTCCATTTTCCATATTTGAATATCACTTACAGTAACTCAGCAATCATATCTGCTAGTTCTTTAAGGACCCAAGGATATAGTTCATCTGGGTCAGGTGACTTGAATTTGTTAAGCACAACTGGATATTCTCTCTTTATCCCCTAACTTATGTTTGGTATCAACTCTATTAGTCCAAAAATACTAACACTGAAAAAGTCCAAAAGGATGAAGGGGTTGCAAGGGTGGAGGAATCTTCTGGTGGGAGGTCCACTGGGACAAAGGTGCAAAATTCTGGAGTCAGAAGCCAAGCAAGAAGAAAATAATTTCATTATGCTTCTGAAAGCTCCACTATTGTCTCGCTATGCGGAACTGCTACAAATCAAACCATCATTCAGGAACATGGGAACACTCTTCTATGCCTCAGACTCATAAAAAATATTTGTTCTGGTGTCAAATTCTCAGGCAGAGTGACCCTAAATGTCAGTCACAAGCTTTCATTTTTGGCTATCTTGAGTGCATACATATTAGAAAGCAGTATGGTCTGTTTGTTCCAAAGTATAAAATAGGTTGTAGATAGTGGTCCAAATATCTATCTATATCTATCTATATGTCTATATCTATCTATCTATCTATCTATCTATCTATCACCTATCTGTCTATATCTTACAGTAATACCCTCTGCCCCCTTTCCCACCATTCCAATAATGACACTGAAGAAGCAAAAGGAGACCACCTAGTACTGAGAGTCATTTTTTTCTTTGTTTCCTCATTGTAATATTGGAAATCATCACCTAGTAGCCAATCTATTGGGAACAAGCCCCTTTGAATTTAGCTAAGCTTCTTCTCAGAGAGCCAAGTAAGTCTGACACACATAATCAAAGCTTTTCCCAGCACAGTGGAACCTGCCACAGTTTATACTCTGCTAACAAAATCACAATGAAACAGCAAAGTAGGACTCCATGGAAATCCTCCTTCATCTCCTTTCTTTTAAAATTTATTTTATTATAAAATTAAAAGACATAAATATGAAAAACCATAGACATATGAATTGCTGAACTTGCTACATATGTTTTGTGTTTTTTAAAATGTATATTAAATATGGTAAGGAACAAAATTACCTTGTATCTCCTCTGAATTTCTCTATTTTGTTCTGTGTATTTTTTTTAATGTTTAATAATGCCCTTTTCTATCTTTTTTATATTTCTGTCACTGCTCACTAATCATCTCCCTTCTCAAAGAATCCAAGCCACTTCATTGTGACAAATAGAGAGGTGGCAAAATGCACTGGATTTGGTGTTAAATGACTTGGGATCCAATCTCACCTTTGATTTGAACTAGCTACATGACCTTTGGCAAATCACTTAATCTCTCTGAGCCTCAGTTTCTTCATCTGTAAAATGAGGAGGTTGGCCCAGATGATCTCTAAGGTGCCTCTAAACCTTTGATCCTATGGTCTATGGAATAAATATAGTCAAGCAAAACAAATTAATACCTCAGTCATACATGAAAATGTATGTCACATTCTGCACCTCTAGTCCATCATCTCTTTACCAAGAAGCAGGAGTCATGCTTCATCATCATTCATCTAAATGCTGATCCATCACTACATTAATCAGAGTTCTAAAGTCTTTCAAAGTTATATTCTTTTACGTTACTGTTGACATTGGATCTCCTATTTTTGCTCATTTTACTCTTTATCGTCTGTTCACATAAGTCTTCTTAAGTTTCTCTGAATTCCTTGTAGCCATTGTTTCTTACAGCACAATAATATTCCATTAGATTCATCTACCACATTGTTCAGCTATTCCTTCAAAATGATGGGCTCCCACTCTGTTCAATTCTTTTTTATTCTGTTCTATTCCTTGATCAATTATTTTGTTTAAAATCAAGTTTTCCTAGATCCCTGACTTTTTTTTTTTGGAAGTCTGAGAAGTAATGGCAAAAAAAGAATCTTCTCAGCAAATCACGTCCAATTTGCCAGAATATAAAATCTGATGCTAATGACATGGGAGGTTGGCAGGACGTATTCATGGAGCTCAGAAAGAGAGAAGATAGATCTCTGGCCTTGGGAAGCTCTTGGTCTGATAGGAAGTTACAATTCCTGAGCTCAGGGCCCCTTATTTAGTGGAAAGACACTGGGCTTGACCTTCACGAGGACATTATCTGATAGGGAGACACTATTTTTACCTTTATGCACCCTCTGGTTATATGGGCATAACATATTTCCTGCTGTCAGGGAACCCTCATCTTGACTGAGTTCAATCTTGTTATAATGGCAGAAAAAACCCTGCCCTCAAGGATCCCTTGGTCACATAGGTGGCACAGTAGCTAGAGCATTGGACTGGAAGTCAGGAAAGACCTGAGTTCAAATATGACCTCAGATATGTGCTAACTGTGTGACTCTGGAGAAGTTACTTAACTTCTCTTTGCCTCAGTTTCCTCAACTGTGAAATGAGGATAATAATAATACCTAATTTGCAGGGTTATTGTGAGGATCAAATGAGATGATATTTGCAAAATGTGTAGTACATAGTAGTTACCTTATAAAGGAATATTCCCTTCCCCTTGCCTCTTGGGAGAGACATTATCCTAACCTTGAGGAATCTGTGAACTAATAGGGAAAGATGGTCAATAGAATCACAGATTATAGGATCACGAATCTAGAGTTAGGAGGAATTATAGAAATCACGAAGTCCAGCTTCCTCAGTTTTGGAAAAACTGAGGACTTAAGGAGACCAAGTGCCTTAATCAAGGTCACAGATATAGGAAGTGTCTAAGGCAGAATTGGAACCCAGTTCTTCTTGGCTCCAAGTCAAGTGATCTACTCATCACACTATACTGCCCATTTTCAGGCTGATCAATCTGATCTGGGACACAGAAATCATAGGATTTCTAAGATCTCTTCCAACGCTAATAGTCTGTGGGGTGCTCAGGAAATATTTGAGAGAAGAGAGGGAGGAATGAAAGAAGTGAAGGGAAGAAAATCCACAACATAGAAATTTAAGGAAAAGAACATTTGTGGCAGTTTCATTCTGTTTTTGCTTCTCAGGACTTCTGCTCATCTTCTGCCTGATATGCCGACACAAAGACCTGAATTGGACGTTACTGAGAAGGAGGAGGAGTAAGAGAGGTCTTCCTCTAGTGTGTGGGCAGCAGTGGGCCAGGGCTGGCCAGGAGGGGTCCAAGTCCACAAGTCCACATAAATAATAGATTATTGGGGTCCAAGCAGACAACAAGTCAAGTCTTAAGAGTTTAGCTACAGCAGGGAGGAACTCTTGTAAACTAGAGGTACAAGGATCAGGTCACAAGAGAAGATGAACTCATCTTCTTTTTCCAAATCTGGCCCACTATGCACACTTCTCTGTCAAAGAAATCACCATTATCCCCGTCTCCAATAACCTTCAAGCCATCTTTAGTTCTTTCCTCTCCCTATATACTGAGTGGCAGAGTCCTACTGTTTCTGATGCTACTTTTCATGCACCACCCCTCTCCACTTCTATTACACATGTTCTGAGCACCAGACTCCATTGGACAGATCTCCATCATACTTGTTTTCCAAGATTTCCTACCAAACTCAGCTCATTCAGTACTTTACCAATTCTGATGTTGTTCTAACAGAACCATTCCATAATTCCTACTCATTCTCTGTTATCTGCCATTGCTTCCATCTTCTATATGTACCAAGGGTATTGTTGCCCAACCTGATGATGAACATGCCTAAAGTCAGAATGCCCTTGCAAATGATAAGAGATAAATGGACAAGCAATGTGCAAAAAGGACTCTAGAAGAGAGAAAGTGAAAGCATATAGTAGTCAGAACTGAACAAGCCCACCTCTATCCCTTCAGCTTCTTATCTTTAGGTTGGAACACTGTTACCCCTTTCCATTTGAGAAAATGAAACAGAATTCACTCCAGTACTGAGAAGTCAGAGTTAAATCAATACACATACCTAGCCCACATGAGGGAAAAATGGCCTGGGAGATGGGAAAGGTGATGCAGCAATAAGGAGAAATACCAAATCATCCTTGGTTCTTGTACTCATCAGCGCAACTCAGTAATTATATCTGTTCATGAATTAATTGCCTTTATTCAGTCCCCAGCAGAACCAAGAGATAAGAGTTGGAAGGAACCAAAATCTTAACTTCTGTGTTCTTGCCTTACCTGATGCTTGTGGGCTTTGAATGAGAATTATATAAAAGTTGCAGTCGATGATACATACCATCAGTGCTCTGATGTTAGGATTATAGCAGGGTTGATTAAGAGCACTCCTGCCTAATTAGATGAGTCCCCCAATCCACTCAATCAGATTACAGGGCATGGACCTTTGTCAGAAGAGGCACTTCACACAGAGCAGGGCACGCACCTTGGTCCCTTGATTAGAGACATGCACCTTGCTGAGAGGACACAGTAAATTCCTCTGAGTCATCTCCAATGACTAGGCTCCTTCTTTATGATGGGCAGATGGACTCCTGTTGCTAGGAAGAAATGGTTCCTCTCTCTCCCTTTTGGATCCTTCTCCTTGGTAAGCTTTCTCTCTTTTGTTAGAAGAGGGTGACCTTAAAGGGAGGTTGGTTCCTGAAATTGAGGGCTTGGCTATGACAGACGTGAATCCCACAATTCTTGGCATTGGAGTCCTCCTATATCTTCCCCCTTACAAAAACAAACAAACAAAAACATTCTCATTTTTTTTAATTAGAGCTTTGTTCATTGTTTTTTAAAGAACATTTGCCCTCGGAACTTGTCAAAACCTTTCTGAAGGTCTGAGTGCTTACCTTAGAAAAATCTCTAACAGATTAATCAGGCATGATTTCTTTTTTCATTACATAAATTATACTGCATTTCTTACAATTAGTTATGGTTACTTCTTTCTGAATTCAATGATACTAAACAGATGCTTAAGAGACTATCTTGCCTGGTCTCTGTTTCTCCAGGTTTCCCTCTGGAACTTTTTTCATAGATGTGGGGGGAATTGTGTCTTCCAACACAATGGTTATTTGTCATTTATATTTGGCCAAATATACAACGCTACAGTTTCATTACAAGTTCCTTTGGTTCCTCTTAAGTGGATGGCAAACAGTCTTAATAGCCTCAGTTTCCCTATTTAGTAAATATCAAGAGTTGGATTACATGATTATTAAGGTCCTGTCCAGCTGTAAAGACTTAATATGTCTTCTTGGACTAATGTAGATCCATTTTTTCAATTAGATCTAGATTTAACATTCTTAACCCTTATCACTTTATTTGTCAGCTCCCTAAGACAAAGAGGGGAGTAAACTCTCCATACACCTTTAAAGTATAAAGTGTGTGTGTGTGTGTGTGTGTGTGTGTGTGTGTGTGTGTGTGTGTGCTGAATTAGAACTCAGGAGGCCTGAGTTGGAATCCTGGTTCTGCTATTTCATAGTTATGTGAACTTGAGTATGCTCCTACCCTTCTCTGGCTCTCAGTTTGCCTATATATAAAACTGGGCAATCGGTTGGCATAGATGACATCTAAGCCCTATTTCAGCACTGCCATTCTTTGCTTCTCTGATTTCTCTACAATGGGTAGAGATGGGTCATGCCTGTAACTGAATCTGCTATTTGTGCATCCAAAATGGCATCGTCCCAATCCCAGATCAGGAAAGGATCTCAGAGGCTGAATAGTCATCCTGTCTACAACATCTTCAGCAAGTGGCTGCCTGGCCTGGAGGCCTCTACTGAAAAGCAGATCACTAACCACCCGAGGCAGTCCATTCTACTTTCACTTCAGTACAATCCCTTTTGTTAGGAAGTTTTTCCTTGTATCAAGTTGAAAATTATTTCCCCTAGATTTCTACCCATTAATTGCCCTGGGGCCGAGGATGATGGGTCTAGGATGTCTTCCAATACACAATACAATACAAGAAACATTTATTAAGTGCCTACCATGTGCCAGGCACTATGTTAAGCACTAGGGATACAAATTTCAAAAAAGAAAGACTGTTCCTGCCTACAAGGAGCTTGCAATCTAACGCAAGAAGATAGCACACAAAAAGAAGTCAAAAAGGGAAAGGGAGGGGAAGAAAGGGAGGAAGAGGGTACCCAGCTGATAATCACAATGATGATGGAATCAAAACCAAGTAGTATAGATGGTAGGAAATGAAGAGCTGACTGGGCTTCTGAGCCCTCTTTAAATCGGACCCTTGGGATATCTTCCATATTTCCCTTAATATGTTTGTAAGCAAGTTTTATGTCTTCCCCTTAGTCTTAACTGTTCTAGGCTGAACATCTCATTTCCTTCCATTCATTTTTGTGTGGTTTGGTATAAAGAACAAGAAAGAGAGGGGTGAGGGAGGGAGGGAGGGAGGGAGAGACAGAGACAGAGACAGAGAGACAGAGACAGAGAGAGAGAGAGAGATAACATATACAGAGGATAGGCATATGGGGTGGAGATGAAGGAGTAAACCCCCCTTCCCCACTTGCTTCTCACAAACTATCTGTCATTATACCTAGCAAGTGCTAGACTCTAGACCAGTGGTTCTCAACCTTCCTAATGCCGCGACCCTTTAGTACTCATATGTGGGCAGATCTGCCTGGAGAGGATAGAGGAGTGGTGTCTTGGTTCCTAAGACCGTCAGAAATATGTGACCCACAGATTGAGAACTACTGCTCTAGACCATGCTTTAAGTCCCATATGACCAATCATCCTGGTCATCTCCTTGCCATATTCCATGACACTGTTACCTCAAGACCACTGGGAAATAGGCCCTGGAAGACTTAATCAGCTTGTTTTTTTTTTTGCTCCATGGGGCAATAGGGAGCCATAGGGGTTCCCCACAGGAACCACAGGGCAATGACACGGCAAGAACAGTGCTTTAGGGATATCAATTTGGTAAATCAGTAGAGGATGGATTAGAGAGGGGAGAGGCTGATGGCTAGGAGAATTAAGAAGTTATTGCAATAGTCTAGGTAAGAGGTAAGGAAGAACAAAACTAGGGTGGTGACCTTGTGACTGGAGAGAAGGGGATAGATGTAAGACATTGTAGAGGTGGAACTGATGAGACTTAGCAACTTATTTGATAGGAAGGGTAAATGTGAGTGAAGAGTGCAAAATTACTCCTAAATTGCAAACCTGGGAAACTGGATGAGTGATGGTGTATTTGACACCATCAAAATGAGGAAGTTAGGAGGAAAGGTGGATTTAGGGGAAAAGATAATGAGTTCCACTTTGGATGTATAGTTTGAGATGCCAACAGTTATCCAAGTGGAGCCCTCCAGCATGCATTTGAAGATGCAAGACGAGTGAATGAAGTAAAGAGAGCCTAGGACAGAGGCCCAGAGTGTACCTGGAGCTAGAAGATAGGACATAGATAATGATAGTGAGAGAGATTGGTCAGATGAGTAGGAGGTGAGCCAGAACACCATAGAGAAGAGAATATCCAGTAGGAGAGTGGTCCCTGGTGTTTAAGTAGCAGAGAGGTCATGAAGCTTGAAGACAGAGAAAAAGCCATTGCATTCAGCAATGAAGAGGTCATTGGTGCTGTGGAGAGAATAGTTTCATTCCTGAAGGCAAGACTCCAGAGGGGAGTGCTAGAAGAGAAAGGGGAGGCAGCAAATGTTTTTATGTTTGACTGTAAAAGAGAGGAGAGATTAAGAATAGCTTAAAGGGATGACAGAGTCCAGTAAAAGTTTCATTAAGGACCAGGGATATCTGGACATGTTCATAGGCACCAGGGAAAGAGCCCATGAATGAAAAGTTAGGGAAGAAGAGGTGAGAATCAAATACACAAACATATGAAAGAGATAGATGGGAAAATCAAGGACACAAGTAAATTGTGTAAATTAGGTGGTACATGTATTATTATCCCCATTTTACAGATGAAGAGACTGAGGCTCCTAGAGGTTCAATAACTTGCCTAGGGTCACATAGCTGTTAATTAACTGAACCAGCATTTAAATCAAAGTGTCCACTGACTCCAAGTCCAGGCCTTTTTTCACTTTGCCATTTGCCCACTGGAATGTAAATTCCTTGAGGTCAGGGATTATTTTCACCTTTTCTTTGTCTTCTTCAGTGCTTAGCACAATGCCTAGCACGTAGTGAGCAATCAATAAGTACTTACTGATTGATTGATTTGCTCTCTCAGCTTCAGTTCTCTCCTCTATAAGAAGAGCCGAGATTGGATTAGATTTTCTCTAAGGTCTCCGAGAGCTCCAAAGCCCCTCCCTCCCAGGACACTTGCCTGGTGAGGTTGAAAAGGGGAAGGACTTCTATTCAAACAGGTGGAAGATAATGTGTGTGAGTGTTCTCTTCCCAATCCCTGTCCCCGTGTTCCCAGGCCTTGTACTTGTTTTTTTTTTCCACAGATCTGTGATTTGAAGAAACTCCTTCTCTGTCAATATAGATTGGCAACTGCTCTGTCTGAAATTCATAATCTCAGAAAGTTGCCTAGGGTCACCACAAGGAGAGGTGACTTACCCAGGGTCACACAGCCAATATGTGTCAGAAGAAGGATTTGAACCCAAATCTTCCTGACTCCAAGCTATCTGCTCTATCCATGATGCAACACTGTCTGTCTTTTAATAATATAGTAATTGTGAAGTGAATATTCTACATAAGTGAATTTCCCAGATAATAATAGCACTTTAGCATCATATATAACACTTTAAGGTTTACAAAGTGCTTTACATGTGCTATATCATTTGATCCTTTTTTATTATCTTCATTTTACAGATGAAGAAACTGAAACTCAGAGAGGTCAGAGTGATTTGGACAGGGTGCAATACTAAACATTTATTAAGTGCCTAAATTTTTCCATCAGTGCAATTAAGCACCTAGTAAAGTTCCTAAGACAGCTAGGTGGTGCTGTAGTGGATAGAGTGTAGGTCTTGGAGTCAGGAAGATCCCTCATCATGAGTTCAAATGTGACTTCAGATACTTAATAGATATGTGACCCTGGGAAAGTCACTTTATCCTGTTTGCCTCAGTTCTTCAACTGTATAATGAGCTGGAGAAGGAAATGGCAAACAACTCCTGTATCTTTGCCAAGAAAACCCCAAATGTGACTTTGGGCAAATCCTTTCCCCTCTCTGGGCCTCAGTTTCTCCTTCTGTAAAATGAGGGAATAGGGTTAGATCATATGTATCAAATGAGCAAGCAGCATGAATCAGATTAAAATATAATTGGGAAATATTTAATAAAATAAATACAACTACAGTACAAATAGATAATGTTAATTTGCGGGTTTTTGTAGTCACCATCCTGCCCAGGGTTCCTGAGATAGGGGTTAGTGGCCCTGTTTCTAGTTGAGTTTGACACCACTGTTCTAAGTGACCTCTTTGATCTCTTTCAGTTCTGTCTATGATTTTTAAGTCCCTTTTCCTCTCTGTCTTCATCTTTAAAATGAGAGAGTTGTATTAGATGACCTGTGAGGTCCCTTTTAAATCTAGCTCTATGATTCTAAATGACTTCTCCTCTCTGGCCTCAGGTTTCTTCATCTGTCAATTGAGGAGGTTGGACTAGATGACTTCTGAGTTCCCTTCCAGCTCTAGGCAATTCTATATCTTCTGATCTGACCAATCAAATCAGTCAGCCAACAATCACTCATTAAGTACCTACTATGGACTGAGCCCTGGGCTGTGAGCTGGTGCTACAAAACAAGGCCAAAGACATTGCTGGCTCTTGGGGAGCTCACAGTCTAAGCAAATAAACAAGTATTGCTGTGACTCTTTTCCATCAATGCAAAGACAGGGATTTGGGTCATGGCCCCACCATGGCTCTGGGCAAGTTGGCTCCCTTTTGTGAGCCTCAGTTTCTCCCTCTGTAAATGGAAGTTAATAAATAAGACTTGCTTTGGCTCTCTCTCTTGGGGTTTGAGCAAGGAAAGTGGTTGCACATGATAAGGCACAACATCAGCGTGGGCTGCTATTCCTGTCCTCTGCGTTGAGCACATTCTGAGCAGGCAGCCACCTGCCAGCCATTTCCCTAGTGAGTGTGATCCCTGTCATAGCACTCATTTAACAAGGAAAATGAGTGAAAAATCTCTAGCCTACGCTAAAAAGAAAGATCTCTTAACTTCCTGGAAACCCAAGCAGAGGGGTTTACCAATATCCCATGGTCTCTCAGGTCTCTTTTCTTCCCAAACAAAACTCCACTTTGTTTTCCTCTAACTCTAATCCTACTTGGGATGTGGTTCCCAAAGCTCTCCAAGGATAATTATTTTCTTCCTGGTAAGATAAAAAACTCAGAAATTTACCAGTGAGATAAATGGCATGGAGGCCTCTTCAATGCTCTGCTTCTTCAGCTCTCTACCTGAATTGAGTCTTAGAGAAATAGATCCCACACTGCATGTAAAGGCTAGGGATGAGATTTCGAGATTTGGCTGAGGGCATAATATGCCTCCAGAAATCCAAAGCCTAAACCAAAGAATACTGGAGTCAGGGAGGACCTCAGAGCATAGAATGTTAAGAGTCACGAGGAACCTTAGAACAGAGAATATCAGAGTTGGGAAGGACTTTAGAACAAGAAAGGTCAAATATGGGAGGGATCTTACAACAGAAAATTTCAAGCTGAGAGGGACCTGAAAATATTAAACATAGAATGTCAAAGGTGGAAGGGACCTTAGAAATCATCTTCTAAACACCTAATTTTACAGGTGGGGAAATAACTTACTCAAAGTCATGCTCTCAAGAGTTTTTGGTTAAACACTTGATGAACTGAAGCTAAAAGAGAGAATAGAAAATAGAGTCAAACCCCTAACTATCATACACAATACCAGGGGGAATGGCTGTAAAGGTTCTGGTTAACTGAATTTTCTAGACTTAACTAAAGGTTAACCTGAAAATATATTTTTATTTGGTCTGGTTTTGATTTTTCCCCTTGTGTGTAATTTTGTTTTCCTGCCTAAGTAAGCAGAATTGAATGAGTGTTATTGTCCATCTTTTCAGATTTCTGAGAGACAAGAGACAGAGTTACACATCCAAAAGACACTGGGCAATGGAAAGAGCTCTAGGCTTAGAGATAGGAGCCCTGGATTTGAGACCCTGCTGTGTCACTTCTGAGAGTGGTGACTGGTGGAAGTTACTGCTTCTCTCAAAGCCCCGTGGTGATCACACCTGCATTACCCAGCCCATAGAACAGTTGGGCAGAAGGCACTTTGCAAACAGTAAGTACATTTAAGCAGAGCTGTGCTGGGGTCACTATGAATGGGATGACAAGAGCCAATATTCTATTTACATCATGAACATTTACACCTTGGAAGTAGGCAAAAGCTACAAAGAAGAGCTTAATTTATTATTTTGTTGATTGTCTAGACTTAAAAAAGTGATGGCAAAGATGTTAATGACACAAATTAAACTTAAAAGTATCTTGCTTTGGAGGGGCAGCCAGTTGTTAAACATTTACTGGCATCCCCCTACATGGAAGTGAATTTTTATTCTAAAGAAAAGAATGGCTATTTGGAAGAGGACAGATCTGACAAATTTGGATTATTAGATTTTTCTTCTTCTGTGAATAGTCCAAGGTCAGTGGTGAGATGGGTCACATTGCTAAGCAGAGGAACAGAGTTTCTTTGCCTTTTGTGTTTACAGAAAACTAAAGGAACTCTTCAACCTCTCTCCGCAGAAGCTATCTGGGATATATTTCTGTCTTCAGGAGACTTCTACGCTATTTCTTTTTCATGTTATGACTTGAAATCCATGCAATGGTGAGTACCCATCACACTCCCCTACATCTTTGTTTTTCACTGTTTCTGGAACCTGAACTCTTTTCTTTCTGAGTGGACCTTCCAAGGAAGGAAGGAGGGAAAGGGGGTATTCTGAAAGGAAGTTAGCCTGCTGCAAAAAGCAGTTCATGGATTAGATTAATGAGGGGAAAAGGTTCTGGGTCTTGTGAGCTGATTCTCTGTGGGTGTCTCTGGAGCTATTGAATTGGAATAGAGAGAGGACTAGATCTTAATTGGACGTTTAAGTGTTGATTATGCTCCAAATATAGGACTAACCATGGATGTCCCAGCTCTAGGCTTCTTGATCATAGCTTGAAACCCAGCCCTGGTCCCAGACTGAGACCCAAAGATATAATTAGCAATTTTTACACACAGGTGAAATGACACACAATGTCTCCAGTCCAGTTAAGATGATGAGACACAGTGGCAACAGAGACCAGTTCAGCTGCTACTAGGGAGCCTCTCACCAGAGCAGACATGCAGCACCTAGTAGCTTCCTGTCTTCTCAAATTCTTTTTAATAGGGCGCTAAACTTAGTCATTTCCATACTTCTGAAAGGACGCAAGTGTTTTTGTGCTCCTCTAAATCTCAGTACCTTCTAAAAAAAAGCCCCAGTCATTGCCCCCATTCCTTTCCCTAGTATGGCTCTGCTGATTCCTAACCCTGGTCAACCCAAAAACCAATTACAAATTGATCCCCTAATCCTGGACCCAGGCTGCACCTTACCTCCAACCAGCCATCCCACAAATACATCCTAGGGGACAAAAGGCCTAGAATCCAAACCCGTCTCCATCGTTGGAAACAGACCTGAAAATACCTATCCTACTGATTGTTGGGAGTCTCATCTTCATGTTAGAGGCACAGAACATCCACTTCCTAACCCAGATAGGATACATTTTCTTTTTTCCTCAGAATTTATTTGTTTGTTTTTCAACATTCATTTCCACAAGATTTTGAGTTTTAAATTTTCTCCCCATCTCTCCCTAAGATTCTCCCCCTTCCCAAGATGGCAAGAATACTGAATACCCCTTCCCCCAATCTGCCCTCTCTTATATCCTCCCAACCCCCCTCCTTTACTTTCTTGTAGGGCAAGATGGATTTCTATACCCCATTGCCTGTATATCTTGTTTCCCAGTTGCATGTAAAAACAATTTTTTAACATTAGTATTTGAAACTTTGAGTTCCAGATTCTCTCCCTTCTTCCCTCCTCTCCCTCTCCCACTGGGAAGACAAGCAATTCAATATAGGTTGTACATGTGTAGATGCGCAAAACATTTCCATAGTAGTCACGTCGTGAAAGACTAACTATATTTCCCTCCATCCTATCCTGCCCCCCTCCATTTATTCTGTTTTCTCCTTTGACCCTGTCCCTTTTCATAAGTGTTTTATTATGTTTTAAGAGCAAAAGTACTTGCTTCTACTATGGACTCTCCACCATATCCCATGATGGAGCTGGGACCATGAGGGGTCCTAATAATAAGAGCTATTTATATCACGTTTTAAATCAAGGTATTCATGAACTTGGGGTTTTTACATATGCTGATAACTATTTCACTAGAATTCATTTTCTTGGTAATCTTAGCTATTTTCTTTCAACCTCACTCTGGTTTCTCCAGACTTCCCAAAGGGTCCAAGATACAAAAAGGGGGAAGAACCCCTGGTATAGAGTTTGCCAGGTGCTTTATAGTCATATATATATATATATATATATATATAAAATATATAAAATATATTTTATATATATATATATATATATATAGTTTCAGTATGACTCTCTGAGGCAGTCACATCGCCATTTTACAGATGAGGAAAAAAGCACAGAAAAATTAAGTGACTTGTACAAAGTCACAAAAACCAATTATCCTCAGAAGCAGTCTTCCTGACTCAGGTAGGATCATAAGAAGCATATATCTACAGCTGGAAAGGACCTGAGAGGTCATTTAGTCCAGAGATGTCAAAATCAAAACTCCCCAGCACTGCCCAAACCTGATTAAATTTGGAAATGCTTAACAAGACAAATAATAAAGAAATCAGTCACTAAACATTTGTTAAGCACCTACTACTGACTAACAAAAATATAGTACAGCATAGATAATGTTAATTTGTGGTTTTCTAATTCAATATGCAATCTTCAGAAAAGAAAATAACTCTTTGTGTTATTTCAGTTTGCCACAACTGGTTTAGTCTAACACTATCATTTTCTAGATAGGGAAACTGAAGTTCAGAGAAGGAAAGTAACTTTCCCGAAGACACACAGGATTTGAACTTAGGTCCTGTGACTCCAAGTTCAGTACCATGCAGCTTTCCTCCTAGTCTAGAACTCTATCCAATGTACCTCTTGGATGACTTTGCTTCCCGTCACATCATCTAGTACTATCCAGGCAGAAGTTCTCAAGGGTTTCCGTTTCTCTTTCTGTAGACATGCAGATGGCCAGAAGTTGACTATGTTCCCAATTCTTTGTTCCATTGAACTAAAGTGATGACCCTTTTCTCTATTTCACTACGGAGGGTGAGGGAGCTGATAAGTCAAGACTCTTACTCAAGTTTCCACCATGAATAAGGGGCAGGGTCACCAGCAAGAGAACTCCCAGGCACTAGCAAGGAAACCCAGCACCCTCTTGTCACTAAATTCTCTGGTCCCCCGTGGAATTAGCTATGTCTCTAAGTGGTCAGGACTGCTGGAAAATAGAACATGGGGACAGGTTACTTAGAAGGCCAATGGCTCTTCTGCCCCAGACACTTAAAGTGGGAAGATGTTCAAGGACATGACATCATTGTCTTAATTTCACCCTACCTCTGATGTGGCCTAGATAGACTCCATGCCTGAGGGGTACCATATAGTGGCAAAGACACTAGATCTGAAGTCAGAGGATCTGGATTTGAATCCTGACTCTGCTACTTACTGCTCCTGTGACCCTGAGCAATTCTGGGCCTCAGTTTCCTTTTCTGTGAAATGATAGGATTGAACTTAATGACCTTGCAGATTCCTTCCAGCTCTGAATGCTATGGGTTTATGATGTGGTCAGAGACAGAAACAATGTCTCTAGTGGGATCAGAGAGATTTTCTTCCTTGGCAGGGGAACCCATTTACTGAACACTTCAGGCTGGCTGAGGGCTAATTAGGTTTATCTGTGTGTATAAATGGAAAAGGCAATGAAAAGTGACCTAGAATCAGAGCCAGCAAGACAGCCTCTGCTAGTTTTTCCCCTTTCCTCTATCTCTCTACGTTAAGAAAAAAAATCCAGCCTAATAATCACTTCCAGGGCTGGGAGAGCTTTTTTTAACAACTGACATGAGTTAGGGGGCATTTCTAATCATTTCCTAGGGGTTAAGGGGCAAATGTCTAACTCAATTTGTGTTTCCGCTAGATTTACATTTCCTGTCTTTCCCAAAGGGCTGAGGTTAAAATCCACTGACCTCCTCCCTGCACTGTGTTTACTTATTCTCATGGAACCTAGAACACAGAATGTCAAAGCTGGAACAAACCTTAAAGGTCAGAGTCCATTGCGCTCATTTTACAGAGGAGGAAGCTAAAGCCCCCAGAGAGGAAGCAACTTGCTCCAAGTCTCGTTGTGACTATTACCAGGCCCAGAAAGAGTCAGAATCAGAACTAAAAGCCAAGGCCCTGGCCTCCCAGGCCAGAGGACTTGCCAATACACTATCAATTGCAACCTTCTCATTTTATAGATGAGGAAACTTAGGCCTACTGGACTGGAGTCAACTTGGGTTTGATTTCTGGTTCTCCTACTCGCTAGTCATGTGGCTGGCATATAATAGTCATATTTCCTCTCTGAGAATTCTATGAATTGAAGGGCGTTGGGTTAGATTTGTAAGGTTCCTTCCAGTTCCAATGCTTTATGATTCTAGGATCCTTCTGAGGCCCTGCTCTTTATCCTTGCAGGTCACACTTGATATACAAAGGACCCAGGTAATAAGGAAGATGAAAGCCAATGATACCAACATGGTACTTGAATTTCTCATCATTGGAATCTCTAATTATCCTGAGTGGCGACTTACGTTCTTTACACTGCTGCTGCTTACCTACCTGACCACCCTCCTGGGGAACAGCCTTATCATCGTCCTCATCCTCCTGGACTCCCGTCTCCATACCCCCATGTACTTCTTCCTTGGCAACTTGTCTTTTCTTGACCTATGCTATGCAACAGCTTCAATGCCCCAAGCCTTGGTGCATTGCTTCTCTACTTACCCCCTCCTCCCTTATCCACACTGCTTTGCCCAAATGAGTGTTTCTCTCTTCCTGGCCATGGCAGAATGCCTGTTGCTGGCTGTCATGGCCTATGATCGAATGGTGGCTATTGGTGACCCCCTGAGGTACATGCTGGTCATGAGCAGACCAGTGTGTGTCTGGCTGGCCACTTTCTCTTGGGGAGCATCCCTCACACTCGCTGTCATGCTCATCTCTTCCCTGCAACTCCGCTTCTGTGGTGCCAATGTCCTCAACCATTTTGTCTGTGAAATCCTCTCCCTGATCAAATTGGCCTGCTCTAATACGTACCTCAATGAGCTAATGATCTTGGCCACCAGTTTCTTCACCCTGTTCTTGCCCTTTCTGTTCATCCTCCTCTCCTATGCTCGCATTGCTGCCGCTGTTCTGAGGATCCACTCAGCCCGGGGCCGTCTCAAGGCTGTCTCCACCTGTGGCTCCCATCTGACTGTGGTGACCATCTTCTATGGGGCAGGCATTTCCATGTATATGAAGCCTCATTCCAAATCCTCTTCTGACCAAGATAAGTTTGTTTCAGTGTTTTATGGTGCCTTGACGCCCATGCTGAACCCCCTCATATACAGCCTGAGAAATAAAGATGTGAAAGGGGCAATAAAGAAAGTGATGGGCAAAAAGGCATAGCTCCTCTGAGTAGTAGGTCCAGCCATCCTAGAAGGCAATTCAGAACTATGCCCCAAAAGTTCCCAAACTGTGACTCCTTTTAGACCAAGCAATACCACTGCTAGTCTGTATCCCAAAGAGATCAAAGAAAGAGGGGAAAGACCTATGTGTACAAAAATCCTCGTAGTAGCTCTTTTCGCAGTAGCAAAAAACCCTGGAAACTAAGGGGGTTACCCACTTATTGGGAAATGGATAAACAAATTCTGGTATACGAATGTTATTGCACCATAAAAATGATTTTCTAAGACCTTTATGAACTGATGCAAAGTGAAGTGAGACAAACCAGGAAAACAATTTATACAATGATAAAACATAATAAAGAAAAACAAGTTTGAGAGACTTTAGAATTGTGATCAACGCCATGATAGATTCCAATTGCAGAGGACTGAGATGAGGCGACTTGCCCTTTGACCTCAAGCCGAAGAGGGAGACATATAGTTTCGACATGGCCCAAGAGAGGATTTGCTGTATTTGACTGTGTATATTTGTTATGTTTTCTTTTTCCCTTCCGTCCTACCTTTTTTCCTCCTCCTTACTTCTTCTTTCTTTCTTTCCTTTTTTGTTATTCAATTAGGATGGTGGGGGATGGGAAGGAAGGAGCATTTAAACATTTTTTAAAATGTTTAAAGGCATAGCTCCCTCCACCTTCCAATGTTCTGTAATAACAAAGAGCACAAGTCAAAGAAGCCATGGTATGGCGCCACAATGTAGCTTTGGAATCAGAGGACCTTGATTCAAATCCCAAGTCTGACACTGGTCTTGAACAAATTGCTTCTCCTGGTCTTGGTTCCTTCCTTTGTAAAATAAGCTTCCTTCTAGTCAAAATTGTGTATTATTTAATCTTGCATGTTAAAGATAATTTAATGGAGCTAATATTATACACAGGCAGAATAGGTGGATGCCTGAATAATGTGTGATGTCAGGGAACCAATGAGGAGACATTGGTCCCAAATTATCTCACTCAATCAATACTTGAAAGACATATATAATCCTATGGGAGTTCTCCCCAGCAGCCCAGACTGCAAGCCCTCTATTCCTCAGTAAACAGTCTTCAGAAGTTGCTGTGGCTGAAAGCATTCATGACCTGGTGATCAACCTTCTGTGTGTCAGGAGCTAGGGATAATGCAGAGATGAGAAGGGAAAGGGATGAAATCATGGATCTATCATTCTGTAGGAGTGTTTAGGAGCATCAGAAGGTAGCCTCAGGTCTGGTTTGGGGCATTTGGTGGTCAAAAACTGGACGTGGAAAGTGTTGAAGAAGATATCTTGGAAGAAAGGTCAGTGATCGTGATTCTAGTATATTCTGCTCAGGGGTATATTGTTGGATATTCAATAACTGGTTCTCTAGGGAAATTATATACATGTTAATACACTTTTAGGTTTAATCTATACTATTAACATTTTTCTTCCTTTCCTTCCTTTTTTCTTTCCTCCTCCTCCTCTTCTTCTTTTCTCTTCCTCTTCTTTTCTTCCTTTTTTTTGTTATTGTTCATTTGGGAGAATGGGAGATGGAAAGGAAGGAAATTTTTTTCGTGTTTAAACGCATAGCTCTCTTCTACTTTCAATGTTCTGTAATAACCTTGAACACGATTCTAAGAAGTCATAGTGTGTTGCCACAGTGTAGCTCTGGAATCAGTCTTAAGTCTAGATAATCAACAAAACACTCAATCAAGTCCTGATTTGTAATACTTATTGATTTCCAAGGTGTAAATGCCCACATTGAAAATGTAATAATAGGTTTCTGTGAGAGGGTGTGATCCGGCTCCAGTACAGCCCTGGTTTTGCTTGTGCATCAGCATAAGATTAGAGAACTGGGCAGCTAGGTGATGCAATGGATAGAACACTGGGCCTGGAGTCAGGAAGACTTGAGCTCAAATCTAGCCTCAGATACTAGCTATATAGCCCTGGCTAAGTCACTTCACCTGCCTCATTTATAAAATGCAATAAACCCTACCTTACAGGGTTGTTGTGAGGATCAAATAAGGCAACATATGTAAAGTGCTTTTGTAAATCCTAAAAATGTCAACTATTATGAAAATATAGTGGTTAGGGAGAATAAATTCACAGTGGGAGTGGTTTCAGTGATTCTATTTGGAACGTACAAAACTAAGTGAGTCTATGCATTATAAAGTAGATGTAGAGTCTGGGATCTCAAGTACTATGCTAGGACTCTTCATGAGACCAGAGAGCAAGAACAGGGATTATATGGTGAAGAACGGTGTGACTGGACACCAGTTCCCTTCCATTCATCATCTGCTAGCTTGAGTGAATTACGGTAAAAGTCTATAGGATCAAATTCTGTCTAGTACAGAGTATCCAAATTCTGGACTTCTGGGATCTTCCTGGTTTCTGTCTTAGGAAAGAATAACTCTGTAGTAGGAGTACTAGTGACCTAGGGCATGAGATGTTGTGACAGACAAGCCACAATAAATGCTGATTGACTCAGCATGATTTGTGCCACAGACCAGCCCATCTCCTTTTCTGGTCATTTATTTCCTTACAGATGTCTTTTATTCCACTTCTCACATAAAATTCATTGCTAGCAACATACCACTGTCTGCTAACACAGCTGTAGAAACCCCCATGGTCATCTCCACACCATGAGAGGCATTACAGGAGGATTTTAGTAGAAAAGTTCATCTTTCCAATAAATGCTTAATTTCTGCTAGATTTCATTCAAGATAAGTGAGGTCTTGGCTGAATGGTCATGAGGCCAGTATAGAAAAACCATAAATACCTTTGGGGCTGGCTGGCTGGCCAAGCCTGTTTTATATTACATAAGCAGGAAAACTAGTTTCTCTGAGTACCTGTCACCATACTGCGCTGCATAGAAAAGCCATGGGGAGCTAGGCTGAAGCAATTCAAAATCTTTATCCAGGTTATAGCACTGTATTTGATCTATCCAACCAAAAACAAAGTGGCAAAGTACCCATTACCAGGCTCGTTTGATCCATATAGACACTTAGAATGTTAGAGTTAATGAGGTAAAGGATTGGAGGAAGAAGACACAGGGAAACTAGTTAAGAAGCTGTTAACAGTAGTCCAAGAAAGAGTTAAGGAAGGCATGGGGAGGTGATGGGGAAGAGGAAACAGATGCAAAAGACCTTTTGAAAAAAGAATCAAAAGAACTTGAAGATTGGCAGGGAAGAAGGAAGAGACAATTTCTAGCCTTAGAGATTGATAAAATTTCGGTGAAATGAATTTGCTGGTATCCTTTGAGGGACCCATTATCTCATCAGTGTGAGCACTGCCTCTATAGATACAGATCAGAACCTCTCCACACCTTCTCATCCTATATGATTCTTGTCCTCTGAAGAGGATCGACCCACACACAAACTAAAGGACTTCTTATCACTCTTTCACCCTTTCATAGGGACTAGTGCTCTGCTCAGGCTAGCCAGCCTTAGGCCTCTGTTCTCACTATATGGCTGACCTTCCTCCTTTTCTGATCACATATGTCCTTAATGATCATATGTGTTCTTTTATTCTACTTTTCTCATAAAAGTCATTGTAGGTAATATGCCACACTCAACATACAGCTCTCCATTACCATTTGAGGAACCTTGAGTTTTAATTTCTCCAAAATGATGGTGTTCAATGATTCATGTCCATAGAGCACCATTGGGAGAATATCAGTGTTTCAAAGGTGGGATTTTAAAGCAGGAGGCACCTCAGAATCAATTAAGGCATTATTGGTTAATATTTTCTAAAATAAGATCAACTATTAGCCCACTCTCTCCCTTCATTTTATTTCTGGACCCAGCACATTGCCTATATACAGAACACGGCCAAAGCAAACAGATTAATCAACTCAATAGAATGCTCAACTGCAATAAACAAACAGACATAGGTAATAAGCAGTCTTCATTCACTTTCTTTTTCTTGTATGAATGGCTAGGTCAATGTCATTTGAGTAGCTACTGAGGAGGCCATGCAGTGTTCTGTAATGACAATGGTAAAAAGGGAAATTAGGTTGATTTCAAGAACATGTGTTAAATATCTACTACATGTAAAGCACTAGAGGTGCAAAGACAAAAGGGAGACACTCTCTGCCTTCAAGATGCTTATATTCCACTGAGGGACTAAAACACGTATGCAGGTAAACAAATACAAAAGATTTACAAAGTAATTTCAAATGGGAAATAGAAGCGACCACCTGGGGCATCAGAGAAGCCCTTATGTAGGAGGTGACACTTGATCTTAACTTTGAAAGAAGCTCTAAGAAGGAGAGATGAGCAAGGAGGGCCCTTCAGTCATGGAGTGAGAAGGTAGGAAGATGGGACATGAAATTAGCCTATAGGGATTAGTATCTTGAGTTGAACAGAGTATCTGAAATAAAATAATATGAAATTAGACTGAAACCGTAGGTGGGGATCAAATTGTGCAGAGTTTTAAATGCCAAGTTGAGATCATATTTTAGTCTATAGACAGTAGGAAGGCATTGAAAATTTGTGAATAGAGGAATAGCATAGTCTGATATATGACTTGAAAATATCACTTTGGCAACTGTTGCAATAGTCCAGGTAAGAGACGAGGAGAGCCTCAACCAGAGTAGATGCCGTGTAAGTGAAAAGAAGGAAATTTATGCAAGAGGCATTGTCAGAGTCAACAAAACTTCACAATTGATAGGACATAGGTGGGGAGGGAGGTGAGAGAGAGGAAAGATTCCTAGGTTATTAACCAAGGTGACTAGAAGGATGGTAATACCCTTAACATAAATAAAGAAGTTTAGAGAAAATATGGATTGGGGAAGGGGAAATATAATGAAACTCTATTTTGGACAAGGTCAGTTTGAGATGCTTATGGGTCTTTCTGGTGGAAATGCTTAGCAAACAGTTGGTGATATGAGATTTGTGCTCAGGAGAGCAACTAGGGTTGGATACATAAATCTGGGAGTCTTCTGAATAGAGTTGATAGGACATCTGGGTAGAAACATCTGACAGGCCAGTGAACATTCCAAAGGGCAAACAGTAGGGAACCTGAATGGGGCAAAGCATGCTATGAGCACATGTGCACATGGGCACACACACTATTCTTTCTCTCATCCCTGCACACATGAATATTCCTCCCCTGTACATCCTTACACCCAACACTGCCAACATAACTTCCTGCTCAGATTTTTTTAGACGCAGTTAGATTATGTATTGCATAGCATTTTGACTTGGAGTTAGGAAGACCTGAGTTCAAATTCTGCCCCAGAAACCTACTATATGACACTGGGGAAGTCACTTAACCTCTATCAGATTTTTTCATCTGTAAAATGAAGATAATAATAGCGCCTACCTCCCAGGGTTGTTACTAGGGTCAAATGAGATAATACATCTATGTAAAGTGCTTTGTAAAACCTTAAAGCACCATATAAATTCCAGCTATGATTATTGTTGGTGGTGTTATCATTGTACAAATGGACCTCTGATTTCTTTAGAGCATAGTCCTCACTGTATCAAAGCAGTTAGATATACCACTTTGGTAGTCATTAGGAAGAAAATACTTTGTCCATTTTGTGTGCCTAGTCAGTACTGTTTTTGCCTCCATAGAAGGGTAAGGATTGAAAGATCATGGGTTATGCATATTAAAGGGTTAATAAGAATCAATTTGTTTATGGATAAGGAAACTGTGGAGATGAGAGATTAAGTGACTTGGCTATTGAGGATCAGAGCTGGAGTTCAAGCCTGGGTCTATTTAGATGCCAGGCCTTTGGCTCTTCCCACTATATCACGTTGCCTGCTCTCCTGAGGGAATATCCCATCCTGAACTGGATTTTTTCATTGCTGACAACAAGTTCTGGGATCATTCCCCTAATGGAGTCCTGGAACAAAACAGAACTTTGTGACCTTTCTTGAAATGGCTTAGGAAAAAAAAGATTCTCTTTCCTAAATAAAGATCCCACTCTGGGTATTGTCGACACAGCCCCGGGACTTAAATGGCCCCTCTGGGATCTGGTCCCTAAAGTCTCTCTAATGCAGTCATTTCTCCAGAATCAGAACTAACAAGCTCAGGAAACTGCAGAGAATACTTAAGATGATTTGTGACTTCTTGGCGTCTTTGGATTACTTGCTGTTTGATGCAAGGGAATGGAGTGGCCCTGAAAGCTTCAAGGAGGCAAGCCCTTCTCCATCTCTCAGTGCAGTATAGCCTGTCAGGAGCTCCAAAGCATTCAAAGATAGCAAGAACTGGAAGAAAACTTAGAGTCCCTCTAATCTACTCTCCCCTTTTATAATTTAAGAAGCCAGGGCTCAAAATGGACATGAGAATGTAGTCCAATAGCATCTTAGAGCTAGAATGAGCCTTACAAGATATCCAGCCGTAGAATCCTAGAGCTAAAGCCAAAAAGACTTTAGTTAGTTAGATGCCATCAAGTCCAAATCCCTCATTTTGCTGATAAGGAAACTGAGGTCCAGAGAGGAAAAGTGATTTGTCCAGGATCACCTGGCTAGGAAATATCTGAAGCAAGATTTGAACTTAGATCTTCCTGATTCTGGACCCAGAGTTCTAGCCATTATACCACACTGCCTCTCATAGTAGTCTAACTCATTCATTTTACAGATGGAAAAACTGAGGCCTGGAGAGGGGAAGTCACTTTGACCAATTACTCAGTCTCTGTTGCCACTTAGAACAAATCAGCAGGGATATATGTAGAAGCAGACCAGCTGAACAACCTCATCTCTTTGGCATCCCTTACTGCCTCTCATTCCTCCTTGGAAATTACCAACTCCTCCAGGAGCAAGTGATCACGGAAGCCACAGGGGACCACATCTCTGAAACCAACCTGGGACAAGGTGGGAGGTATGGGGGTGGTCCTGAGAAAGGTCTTTATTCCCTGCTCTTTGCAGGCATTGTCCATGTGTTACAAATAACCAATGCATGCCTACACACCCAGAACGGGGCGCAGTGACAAGATTGATGGTCTTGGAGTCAGAACGGAAAAGGTGGGTTCAAGTCCTGGGCCTGCTATTTACTAGTTACTTCATCCTGAGCAGATATCTGAAGCTCCATTTCTCCACCCATGTGATGTGAATAATGATACCTGTATCACCTTCCCCATCTAGTAACTGAGGAAACTGCTCTTATAAGCCTCAAAACAAATGCCAAAGAAGCAGGGGTTCTTATTATCTTTGGAGGTTTTAATATTATGTCTTTAGCGTTATTATTTCAATTGAGGTTTAATGGGTAGACCATGGTACTTAGCAGGATTTAAAGGTCAGCTCTATCACTTACCAGCTGTGTAATCTTAACAAATTCCCTCATCTCTCTGAGACTCAGTTTACTCATCTAGAAAATGTGGTTGACAAAAACGTGCTTATGGGCTTGCTGCAAGGAAGGGGCTGTGTAAAATGGGAAATGATAAAGAAATAGGAGCTCCTTCTTATTTTGAAGAGTGAATTTTAAAAGGATCCAGGAAAGTCTAATTACTTAAAGTGACACATCTCCCCCCCTTTCAACCTTTGCTTTGGAACCTGGGGGTCTGGTTGTTTGATCAGGCCCTGCCGACCACTGGAGCTGCCTTTGGGGGAAAGGGAAACAAGGCTGACATTCTGAGGACCCAACTTCCCCAGAGACCACGACCTTTTGGTGAGTTGTTGGATGCCATCCAGATAACCTCTGAGCCTGAACAGTTCCTCAGGTCTCTTCTCATCCTAAACACCATCTAAAACTGTAATCTGGGTGGGAGGACCAGGGTTTTATTCCATGCGACCAACTTCTGGGAAGAGGGGTACTTCCTTTGTGTGGTATAATGAACTTAGAGTCAAAAGACCTGGATACCATTCCTTGTTCTGACATTTACAACTGTGCAACCTTTGGCAAGTCACTTTACGGCCCCCAAGGCAATCCTTTTACTTTTCTGTGATTGATTTTCTATCCCGCTCCTCACAGAAACTATTCCAAACATTCTCTCCTCTCCTCATTAACCTCTCCCTTCACTCTCTAAGCTAGAGGCACTCGTCTCACATTTTACTGAGAAAATAGAGGCTCTTTCCCCCTTCTCTTCATCTCAGAACCCAATCCCCCAATATCTCTTCCTTTATGTCAATATCTGAAAATTAGATGGCTCTTCTCCTTGCCAATGTCATCCCCTCTTCTTCCTGTGTTCTTGATTCCCATCCCCTCCCATCTTCTCCACAAAATTGCCCCTAAATTATTCAGCCTGTCTTTTTAATCTTAAATCTCTCTTCATCTAATGGTTCTTTCCCTGCTGCCTACAAACATGCCTAAGTCTTCCCCATCTTTTAAATACTTTCACTGGTCTCTACATCCCCTAGAGATATTCTTCAATAGCTCTCCTCTCTCACTCATCCAAACTCCTATAAAAATTGTCTATACTCACTGCCTCCACTTCCTTCCCCTTTCACTCCTATCATTATCACTCAACTGAAACTACTATTTCCAAAATTATCAATGATCTTTAACTGCCAAATCTGATCATGTTTTCTTAGTCCTTGATTTCTCTTCAGTCTTTGACCTTGTAGATCACCCCTTCTGTATACCTCTGGTTCTCTGCCTACCTAGCTGGCCACTGCTTCTCAGTCTGTCTACTGACTCATTCTTCATAGCATGCCTCTTAACTGTAGGTCTTCCCCAAGCCAAGATCCAGTCCTCAATCAAACATGGCTATCCAATAGGTATATCAAACTCAACATGTCCAAAACAAAACTCAGTAGATTTCCCCTTGTGGCCACTCCTCTGTCATGTTTTCTTATGTTTTTGAAGGCACTGTCGTATTTCCGGTCTCTCAGGTTATCACCCTCACTCTTGCTTACCCCACATATCCGATCTGTTGCCAAATCTCTGTTTCTATGTCCACAAAATCTAGCACATCTGTACCTTTCTTACTGCTCATATAGGCAGCACCCTTGTTCAGGCCCTCCTCATCTTTCATCCAAGATATTGAAATATCTTCCCTAATTGGTCTTCTCAGCTTCCAGTCTCCCTCACTCAATCCATCCTTCATTAAGCAAAGTAATTTACCTCTAGCACAAGTCTGACCATGTTATTTCTCCATTCCTCTCCTGTTCCTCTGTTTGTATCTGAAAGTCTTCCACAATCTCACCCCAACTTACTCTTCCAGTCTCACCATACATCCCCTCCTACACACTATGGTCCAGCCAGACTGGGCTTCCTGCTGTTTCTCACATGTGATACTCCATCTTCTATCTCTAGGCCTTTGAACTGGCCATTCCCTATGTCTGAAATGCACTCTCTCTTCAGTTCTGTCTCATAGAATTCCTTGTTTCCATCAAGACTCAGACCAGATAGCACCTTCTATATGAAACCTCTTCTTATCCATCAGCTGCTAGTGTCCTCCCTCCCTAATTTACCTTGTACTTATCTTTATTTATTTTGTATTTATTCGTAAAAGGGAAAAGAGAAAACAGAGATATATTTGACAGATTTATCTCAGCTACCTCATATCTACTTGGTATTTATGCCATTTACATTGTTCCTTTGCTCATGTAAGTATATGTTGTTTTTTCACTTACCTAAGCGTACATTGTTTCTTATAAAATGTAAATTCCTTGAGGATAGTGAGTATTTCTTTTTTTCTTTCTATCACCTGCACTTTGCATAGTGTCATAGTAGATGTTTGATAAATTCTTGTTGGTTATTTGGTTGATGCTGCCCTGAGCCTCATCCTTGTCTACTTTAGTGCTTTCCTTGTCAATAATCCTGTGAAGTAGGCAGAGCAAATATAATTTTTCCTATTTTATAGATGAGGATACTGAAGCTTAGAAGTCAGTTTTAGTGACTTAGCCCAGATTGTGGAGCTTGGGAATATTAGAGTGAGGACTTACTTGAACCAAGGTCCTACTAGGTAGAGGTACAGAGAGCTTTCCTTTACACCCTACTAGGGTGGAGCGCGGCAAGGGAGGGAACAGAGAGCAAAGATGGAGTGGCGCTAAATCACAAGATCTGAGTCTCCCTGCTCCCACAGCAGATTCACTCTTATATCCCTGCTCCAAGGACCATTTTTCCCACTAGAACCCTTTTGTTTTTCTTTTTGACCCAAGTAGATTTTAATGTCTGACCGGTCTCCAATTCCAGGTCAAGACTCACTTTACCCAAAGAGCCTTGACTGACTAAGCCTACCCACCTCTAATCACTCCCAAAGTCCATCTTTCAGCACTTATGGACAAGCATAGGCTATAGAGAGAAAAGAACATAAATTTGTTAAGGATCTTAGTGTCAGGACCATGGCCAGCAGTTATAGTTAAGCCAAGAGTAGCTGGCTGCTTCGGCACTTGTAGCCATGGATAGAGGTAAAAACTGGATTTGCACTGCCCTCCTAGGGTGGTGGTGGTGATGGGAGAGCAGAATACAGATATTTAAGGAGGGAGAAAAATCATAGGATCATAGCGCTAGAGTTAATAGGTTATTTAGCTCAATCCCCTCATTTTACAAATGAGGAAACTGAGGCCCAATTTAAGCTACTTGCCCAAGGCATCGGGGCAGTATTTGCACCCATATTCTAAAGTCAATGTCATTTCCAAAGCCACTGCTATTTCCACTGCAGCATGTGGCCCCAAAGATCAGTAGATTTACTTAGACTGGCCCAAATTTGTGACTTTGAGTGGTCTTTAGTATTCATAGAGAGTCAGACAAGAGTGAGTTTCTGAGATATGCCACTGCAGGGTGCCACAGCATCGTCTGAAGTTCCTAATGAATAGCTTCCCTAACAAAGGTTCAAACCAGGAAGAACATTATGCACCATGTGTTTTCCACTGGTATCTATTACAGCACTTAGTACCAGTTCAGCCTTGCAGTTCAGTCAGTGTTCTGGAGAGGGCTGAGTACAAGATGAAAAGTCTCTGAGAAACAACTTCAGCAGCATTTCTGATATTGGTGGTTGTTCTAAGAGTACATTCCACTCCTAGATGGAGTCTACTCCATCCTAAGGGGTGCTTTGAGAACCCACACAGAACACTCAGAAGCCATCTAGCACAAATTCTCTCACTTTACAGGTGAAGAAACTGAGATACAGAGAAGGGAAATATGTTTTCCAGTCACATAGCTCATTGGTTGCAGAACTGGAATCACACTCAAGTGTCCTGATTCCCAGTCCTGTGATCCTTCCATAGTCCTGTGTTGCCTCCCTGAATTAAAGGATTGTACCCTTAGAATGGAAGATCAGAGCTAGAAGGAATCTCAGAGCTCATCTAGTCTGACTTGTTTCTTTTCATAGATGGGGAAATTGAGGCCCATAGAGAGCAAGTGTGTGTGATTTTTCAATTGTCATTTTGTTGCGTTATGTGTGGAATGCAAACCTATCAACAAAAGAGATGATGTTATGCACAGCTTCTTCCTGTAGTACCCAGTATAGTACTGAGGACTATAAGTACTCAATAGATATATATCCTAATTCCAGATTCCGATCATGTCCCTGCTTTCCACAGAAACTTTCAGTGTCCCTGTTGCCTACTGAATAAAGCATAAACTCTTTGGCCTGGCATTCAAGGGCCTCCACAATCTGACTCCAACCTTCCTTTCTAGCCTTCTCATATGTCTCCCCTTCAACATGCCCTATGTTCAATTCAGCCATTCGATTCAACAAATATTTGTTAAGGACATACTATTTGCAAGGCACTGCACTTGATGCTAGGAATACCAAAGTGAAGAATGACAATAATAACAATAATATTTGGATTACTAAGTATTTAGGGTATAATATCTCATTTGATCAAAGAAATTATGGTCAAGTAAGGAGCAATGGGACCTGAATAGATAATGGGGGAAATTATCAAAGCACTAAGGCTTAGACTGAGATAAATCTGGCAAATTTATCTCTATTTTCTCTTTTATCATCCTACTCTCAACTGGAAGTAATTTCTCCTTCCTCACACCCCTCATGGCACTTTGCCTGCAACTCTATTATCTATAATAGTTCTTTGTGTTCATGTCATCCCTGCCCTTCCCCCACTCGGACTGGAGACTCCTTGAGGGAAGGGTCTATATCATATTTATCATTGTAATCTCAGTATTTAGTACAGGGCCCTGTACACAGTAGAGTTAGGGATCAAGCCTATGATTTCATTGGTATAAGGAACTCTCAGGTAAGGCATCTCTCTCTCCTAATGAAGGTCAGCACTTACTCGTATTTTGCAGTCTTAAAGAATTGCTCAATTCCATGAGTGTTCCAGTGGCTTGCCCAAGGCCACACAGCTAGTACATTGAAAGTAGAGCTTGAACTTAAGTCTTCCTGGCTCTACTACACTATGCTACTTCTCTACTGAAGACCAAAAATTAAACAGGCAAAAACCAACATGAAATACCTCCAGCTAGGTGACTCAATGGATAGAGCACCAGGGTTGGATTTAGGAAGACTCATCTTCCTGAGTTCAGATCTGACCTCAGACAATTAGTAGCTGGATGACCCTGGGCAAGTCACTTAACCCTGTTGACCTCAGTTTACTCATCTATCAAATGAGCTGGAGAAAGAAATGGCAAACCACTCCAGTACCTTTGCCAAGAAAATCCCAAATGGGGTCACCAAAAGTCAGACATGACTGAAAATGATTGAATAACAACAAAATACCTACAAACATCAATAATGAGCCATGAAGCAGTTCAACGAAAGACCATCCACAGCAACAGTCTGTGTGACAAGAGCAGTTTGTACCACTAGCATTGGTGGCCTTGAATTAGAGCCCAGTGGGGAACCAAAGTAGCTGCTAAAACAGTATCTTCCCTGGGCATAGCTGGATCTTTGGCAGCAAATTCAGATCCTTAATAGGAAAAAAGACTGAGAGATATGAAGGCAACATGCTCCATCTCGCCAGTGTTCTGATGGTAATGGTATCAAATTTCTAGGATGTGGTGTAGTAGGTGTTTAATAAATGCTAGTTGAATTGAACGTGTTCAGAGGGAGTGGCCTGAAGGGTGAGGGGGCTTAGGATCATTCTATAAGAGGAAATGTTCAAGGAACGGGATGTTTGTCTTAGAAAGAGAAGGCTTATTAGGGTGGCTCGATCTCTGTGTTCAAATATTTAAAGGATTTTCATATAGAAGAGAGATTAGAATTCTTTGGCTCAGCTCCAAAACACACAACCAGATCAGACAGGGAAGCTACAGAAAGGAAGATTTTGGCTCAGTTTAAGAGAGAATTTCTGAAAAATCAGAGCTGTTCATAAATGCTTCATGAGATAGTGAGTCCCCCACCACCGGTGGCCTTTAAATGAAGAGACATTTGATAACTACCTGTCAGGGATCTTATAAAGGGAATGAATGTTTCAGGTGAAGGGTAAGCCCCTGAGGTTCCTCAATACCCTGAGATTCTAAGATTTGATGAATTAAATTTGAAAATCACATAACCTGACCCAGAATCTCCTCTCCAAAACCCCCAAGAAGTGATCATATAGCCTCCAATGAGAGGGAACCCCCAAGGTAGCCTCTTCTACTTTTGAATGGTTCTGGGTGTTAGGAAGATTTTCTTGATATTTAATGGAAGTCTTTCTCTCTGCAGCTTACCGCACCCCTACTGTTCCTCTCTGGGGTCAAACTGAATAAGTCTGGTCCTTCTTTCATTTGATGGCCCTTCAAATAGTTGAAAGGCATTGAAATGAACTTATTCTTTTTCTCCTCTTATAGAATGCAATGGAGAGCCTGACCAGTGTTAATAGCACAGAAGTGACAGAATTCATTCTGGTGGATCTTTATAATCACCCCAAAGCCCAGATTGCCTTCTTCTGTGTCCTGGTCATGATCTACTCAGTCACACTGGTGGGTAATGGTGTCATCATTTTCATAGTCAGAATTGAGGGACAGCTTCATACCCCCATGTGTTTTTTCCTCAGAAACTTATCCTTCCTTGATATCTGCTACTCCACCAGTTCTATTCCTCACCTGCTCTCCAATGGCTTTAGAGACTTTCCTACCATTTCCTACACCAGTTGCTATGCCCAGATGACCATCTCCCTCTTCCTTGGGATGACAGAGTGTTTCCTCCTCACTGTCATGGCCTACGACCAATTAGTTGCCATTTCCAATCCATTACGCTATACCCTCATCATGAACAATCGAGTTTGTCTGCAGATGGCCATAAGCACCTGGGTCAGCTCCTTCCTCTTAGCTGTAATGCCAATTATTGCTATTCCAGCTCATTACTGTGGGCACAATGTCATCAACCATTTCACCTGTGAGATCCAGGCCCTGCTGAAGCTTGTCTGCTCAGACACCCCCGCAGATCTAATCCTGGGTCTAGTCATCAGTGTGTGCACATTGCCACTGCCCTTCAGCTTCGTCCTCATCTCCTATATTCGCATTGTCATAGCTGTGCTCAAGATCCGCTCCACAGAGGCCAGGCTCAAAGCCTTTTCTGCCTGTAGTTCTCACTTGACTGTGGTGGCCATTTTTTTGGGGACAGCTATCTACATGTATGTGAAACCCCAGTCAAAAGAATCCCAGGATCAGGACAAAATTATCTCTGTGTTTTATGGAGTTGTGACCCCTATGCTGAACCCCCTCATTTATACCCTAAGGAACAAAGATGTCAAAGGTGCCTTGAGAAAAATAACTAGGAGGAAAGAGTCTTGAACTGAACTTTTCCATGGAAGATCATCCAATAATGGCCTGACCTTTATCTGTGACAAAGACAAATTGATGTGTCAGGATTACTAAGCATGGTATCAGTAAACCTGGCATAGTAAAAAGTCCTGATGGGAGGCAAGAGTCCCAGCTTCTAGTATTGGCTCTGCTACTAATTCTCTATATGAATTGGGAAAGTTACTTCTCCTCTCTAGGCCTCAGTGGACTCATCTGTAAAATGTAATGGTTGGATTATCTCTGTATTAGCTTCTGGCTCTGATCACCTTTGCTTCCTGTTCTGAACATTTACATTCAATATTTTCCTCTGAACAAAATGATAATTTTCTTATTCTTTTAGTCATTTGAAAACAGAGAATTCTAGGAGACCCCCTAGAGGCACACAGTATTAATGAATCACATGAAACTGAAGTTCAAAGAAGGAAAATGACTTGCCCAAGGCCACATAGCTACCAATTGATGAGACTAGGATTTGACCTCAAAAACAAATAAGCTCTTTTCACATATCATTCTATCCTTGTTTGGTGATGTTAGTAGAATCCTGGCTTGAGGAGACCAGGATCAGCTTTTCCTACCCATTCCCCTATACTCCAAATAGTTTGGAAAACTACATAGGATTGTGTAAAATTTCCTCCCAGGACACAAGACTGAAGAAATCACAAGGAGATGTGAATGGAAGAGGCAATGCTATAGCCTGGTCAGAGGCACTAGGATTTTATCCCAGAGTTCTGATAAAAGGAGGGGTATGCTTTCTCCCTAAAGTAGCCTTCTACCAAGGAATGGAAGGGAAGGAGAAGTCAAGTCCCTGGTGGCTTGGTCCTAGGATAGAGAGTAGGAAGAGATAGGGTCTACTGGAGAGATACTGTTCCTCCACACCAGATGCAGCCCTGGACAGAGAGGTAGCACACATTAGGGACAAGTGCTTGAGGGATGGTAACCAGAACTCTTTCTGACCTTGAATCCTTTAGGGTTTCAGGCCTTTCTGTGAATGGCTGCTGAAACAGAGAGGGAATATGCTTCTACATACCATATTAAGTCTAGGGGTAGGGATAGTGTCGTTCTAAGGCAGTCCTGGGAAGAATAATGATATAGGAAGCAGTCAAGTATTTATTAAGTGCTTCATTGTGTCAGGAATTATGCCAAGAACTAGTGATACAAAGGGAGGCAAAGATAGTTCCTGCCTTCAAGGAGCTTACATTCTAATAGGGAAATGACATTTAAATAGCTAGGTACATTCAAAATAGCTTCCTCTCCCAACTATATTTACTCCAGGAGCCAGACTTCCTAACTAATGCTCCAGGAAGAAGGAGCCAGAAGGAGTCACAAAGTTAGCGGGGATGGATGAGGATTTAAACCTCAATGTGGAAGAAGGTATGATCCTGAAAGCTGAACTCACCATCACCAAAAAAGAAAGACTGTGGTTGAGGTTCAGTGCAAAATCCTTGGGAGGAGGATTCTTGTGTATACTGTATTAGAGTTAGATATGGGAGGGGGTGAGGGAAAGGGAGGAGAGCCTCTGAGTTTCTGATTCAGACAAGTATGGAGAAAAGTCTCATTGTGAAGGACAACAAGGCTGAGACACTGGCAAAGGAGAGTGGTGAGAGATAACAATGGGAAATCTACCAGGAGAAGCTAAGTAAGATCTCTAAGAGCAAACTGAGCAAACAGAAAAGGGCATTGGCCTCCATCTTCTGGGAGCCAAAGAAATGTGCAAGTAGAATGACATGGAGGGATAGACTGGGCTCCTCTAAGCAATATAACATAAGAAGACAACTCCAAAAGACTGATGATGGGAAGGGATATCCACCTCCAGAGAAAGAACTACAGAGTCTGAATGCAGTTTGGTGCAAACTGCTCTCTCTCTCTCTTTTTTTGTTTTGTTCTGTTTTGTTTCCTCTTTTTCATTGTTCACACCATTAGTTATAATCATACACAACTTGACTAATGTTTAATGTGAAGGTATTTACAGATCCTATATTTGATTGCATGACATCATGGGGGAAAGGGGGAGAGGACGGGATTGTGGAACTGAATGTTGTAAACTAAAAGTAAATAAGTAATTTTTTTTAAGAAAAAAGAAAATCAAATAAAAAAGAATGACATGGAGAGATTCAGCCAGAAGAGAGGCCATGATAGACTGGATAGGAGGCATTGGATTCAAAACTACATTGGAGAGTGGTGCAAAGGAAGCTCCAGCCATTGTGTGCTGTAAGTTACTGGGACTATATCAGTTCCCAGAGGAGGGCTGCTCCCTGATAAATATTATTGTTTTCTATGGACTCTGATTTGAATTCTAATTGTTTCCCTTGGCCTGTAAATGAATCCATGCTTTTCGCCCTGTGAACCTTTGTGCTTGTTAGGGGAGTTAATGGCTAGACTCTAATGAGAGAACATTGAATACTGAAGTCCCCAGTCATCTGAGTGAAGGTAATGAGCCAGAGAATTGAGAAGCCCCCCAAAGTGTACCCAGGTACTCTGATCCAGGATGGAACCTCTGACACAAGAATTAGGTAACAAGAGTCATCAAAATTACCCCGATTCAACAGAAATAAGGCAATCTACCTAAGCAGAATTGTACTAGGCACTATAAATTGGAACAAAACACAAGGGAAAAAAATGCCCTACCCTTGGAGCATTTTGGAAGACCAGACAAACTTATGAGAAATCATTTGATATGTGAAGTGAGCCAGAGACAATTTAGTGCACATTACATAGAAAGGCACACAAAGGAGGAAATTATTGGCAATGGACTAGACTCAGTTAAGGAAGCAGTTGAAATGTAGAAGAAGACTTGACCTGTCAAAATCCATTTAGAGTCTGTGCTAGCTCTAAATCCTATGATCCTATGACATGAAAGCTGTGCTCCATCTAGGGACAGAAGCACTGATCTATCTATCAGCACAGACCACAATCTATTCAACACTACTCATTCTGTGGGACTCTTGGTCATATTCTTCTAAGAGGGATGAACTATCTGGCCTCCAAGTCCCTTTCTAGCTCTATATCTACTATCCCAACACTATCGTTGTTGTTGTTCAGTTGTTTCAGTCATTGCTGACCCTCGGTGACCCCATTTGAGGTTTTCTTGGCAAAGATACTGGAGTACTTTGCTGTTTCCTTCTCCTGTTCATTTTACAGCCAAGGAAACTGAGGCAAACAGGGAGAAGTGACCTGCCCAGGGTCACATAGCTAGTGTCTGAGGCCAGATTTGAACTCAGGGAGGTGAGTTTTCCTGACACCAGACCCAGCACTCTATCCACTGCACCATCTAGCTGTCCCTGTATCTTTCTGTCCCAGACAGTTTGCTCCATATGCGGAAGTTTGCATCCTCATGTCTTTACACTACATGGATATCAATGAAGCTGATGACTGGCCCATCTGTTATCCTCCCTCACTATGGGACCAGCCCAAATCCTTTCCTAGTCATACAGCCATCTGATGATATGTTCATGATGCTTCTCATTCTCACTTCTTCATTGATAATGTGCTGCAGCCTACTCATACCCAGGGTGTATACCATTGTTTGGACTAAATACACATTTTTCATCTGCTTACTTTGTCTTGTGGAGACTTAGCTTGAATTTTGCTGAGTGATCACACATCTCCTTTGGAAGGCTCTGAAATGTTTGGGGGATTGATGCAATTAGCATAATGTTATGTACAAAGAGGAACATCTGGGGGACCCTACCTATCATTTCCTTTTGTTGTGTCCTGGACCCCTGTGGCAGTCTGGTGAAGGCTATGTTGCCCTACTCCCTACCATATGTTCCATGTCCTAGACAAATAGGGCTGTGCCTTTGTCCTCTGTTCTTATCCTACCCCATCTCCATGCCTTCATTTGTACTATCCCTGAACTCCATAATCACCTCCATTTTGGGCAGCCCCTCCTTTTCTCACAGACCTAACTCAGATGTAATATCCTCCATGATTCCCCTCATTCTGCCTCTCAGAACTTGAAAATGATTTCTCCCATCTCAGACTCCTCCTGGTACTTCATATGGAGCTCTCCTTTGCCTTTGTCTCCGTTGTCCTTTTATCATACAGACTTGCGCCCATGTCTTATCCCATTCTATTGGGTCAGACATTCCTAGAGGACAGGGAATGTTTCACTTTTATATACAAGGCTTTGCATGTTGTGTATTGAATTAAATTGAACTAAATGGGGAGGGGATAAGGAAGGGAGGGGTGGAAGGAAGGTGTTGTACTATGAGAGAATCTGGCTCCTTGAGGCTATTTTTCCATGACAGCCACTTCAAACATTATTTGTAGTAAGAGGATCTAAGTTCAAATCCTGTTTCTGCCTCCTACTAGTTGTGTAACTATAGGCAAGTCACTTCATCTTTCTGAACCTCAGTTTCCTCACCTGTAAAATGAAGATGATGAACTAGATGATCCTCCTAGGATGGACATAAGGATCAAATGAGATATTTGTAAGGCACTTAGAACAGTGCCTAGCACATAGTAGGTAGGCACTTAGAACAGTGCCTAGCACATAGTAGGTAGGCACTTAGAACAGTGCCTAGCACATAGTAAGTAGGCACTTAATAAATGCTTGTCCCATTCTCCTTCCTCTGGTAGCTTTAACATCTATGATTCAATGTAGCTTTAATATCTGTGATTAAATCTTTAAATCTATGACTGGCCATAGGAAAAAAGAAGAAAGCCTACATCATGACTTACCTTGGCTTCAAATTTTTCTTTGTCTCTAATTCAGAGTCAAGCTCTTGGTTCAAATCCTGGTTCTGCTACTTAGCTGTGTAACTTTCGGCAAATCAATCAACAAACATTTGTTAAGTGCCTACTATACGCCAGACATTGTGCCAAGGGCTGGAGATACAAAAGGCAAAAAACAGGGTTATGGACCTCAAGGAACATGCATTGTAATGAAGGAGAGAGCATGCCAATAACTACATGCATACAGATATATTCAGTCAACGTGGAAGGCTGTCTCAGAGAGAAGGTACTAGCAGTGGAATTTCAGGAAAGGTCTCCTATGGAAGATGGATATTGAGCTTGGTCTTGAAGAAAGCCAAGAGGCAGAGGAGGCAGAGCCAAGGAGGGAGAGTGTTCCAGGCATTCAGACAATCCACTGGCCCAGAGCAGAGAGGTATAGTATTGTGTACTTGAAACAGCAAGCAAGCCAGTGTGACTGGATCCTAGGCTGATTGGAGGGGAGGAAAGCATAAAATATTGGTAAGGTAGAGAGGAGCTTTGGAAGGACTTTAAATGACAGAGAACTTTCTATTTCCTCCCTCATTGTCTTCCTCTTTTAAATGACCTGAGGGAATGAACTAGACCAGTGGTTCTCAATCTTCCTAATGCTTCGACCCTTTAATACAGTTCCTCACGTTGTGGTGACCCCCAACCATAAAATTATTTTCGTTGCTGCTTCATAATTGTAATTTTGCTACTGTCATGAATCGTAATGTAAATATCTGATGCACAGGATGTATTTTCATTGTTACAAATTGAACATAACCTACAGGTTGAGAATCGCTGGACTAGAGGGTGTCTATGGTACCTTGTGGTACCAGCCATAACATAGTAAGACATTATCCAGGGAGTCAATCAGAGGAGTCTCTAACCAGGTGATGAGCCTTTGTTTGGGAACTTGGATCATCTAGACTGGTGGTGTCAAATTCAAATAGAAATGGGCCATTAAAAGACCCACGCAGGCCACATGTGGACTTGGTTTTAAAATGTTTTTATATTTTAAACATATCTATATTTTATTGAAGCTTTATTTATTTTGTTAAATATTTCCTAATTAAATGCTAATATGGTTCAGGTCACACCCTGGAATGTTGTGGGAAGTATGCAGGCCATGTGTTTGACACCTCTGGTCTAGACCTTGCAAATGTAAGGTAGCAGAATCTCTCCTTTTTAATCCAAAATTTGTTACATTTGCTTCTCATAAAGCAATCTGCACAAATAATTTCATAGCTCATACTGTATTCAAATAAAATGAAGAAATTATTATAACTTCGTAAAACTCACAAATATCAAACATATAACCAAAAATTACATGAAATAGACATTTATTGATAAAATACTTTAAAACTTTCATACATACAACTTCTACAAATAATAACCATACTGCTGTGATGAATGTGATGAGTGGTCTCATTTTTTCAGTGCTAAGTTTCTCAAAACATGGTCTCATTGATGATACTGCTATCTGTAATCTTTTTTCAACCACTAATTGATGCTGATGCCTTTGCCTTTCAAGCAACTCAAAAACCTCATTTCACAGAAACAAGATATTATAAACTGTAGCAAAATTTGTATTCTTTCAATAAAGCAGAGAATTCTTTATTTACCTATAGCAAAACACAATAAGACTTTCAGGTTCAAATGCTGAACTATCTTAATCTTAAACTTAATCTTAAAGCAGGCATCTAAGCAGTACTATCACAAGGTAAGTCTATTAACTGTTCTTTAAATGTGCCATACTTGTCCACGGCAAATGGGTTTCTTGTCCATTAATGTTTAGAAATATCTTTTTTTTTTCAGTAAGACCTGTGATTTCATTGGAACACGGAACTTCCAGGGAGGAAACTCTCCTTTGCCAATGCTATTTAGCTCCAGCCACTATAACTTCTATCTTAGAGAGCTACCTGGGGAATTGTGAGGCTGTGTGACTTGCCCAGGATCACATAGCCAGTATGTCTCGGAGGCAGGTACCACTCAGGTCTTTCTGACTCTAAGGCCTATTTTCTTTCCGTTATGCCACATTGCCTCTCTAGTGTAATGAAGACCTGGTACATGCATAGAGCCTATCAGTTTTTTGTGATGGCATCTCCATATGGAGGACATTAGGGAACTGCTACTTCTGGGAGAATTGTGATGACACATGAGAAAAGTATTTGAGAGAGACTAGAGCATGCATGAGTACCCTGAAGCTAGTTCTGGTTGGCCTACTAAATGTTTGAGAGGAGATGTTTTCTTTTTTTTTTTTTGTCAAAGAAAAGCAAAGTTTATTGAAAGTTCTCCATACTGGGTAGACTCTTAAGGAGCCTAAGTATCTGTAAGGCTTGCATTGGGCAAGCAGTCCAGAATAAGTCTGTGCTAGGTCATTCTATGGCACTCTCATACCACATGGAGGGAAGATGGGATTCTATATACAGAAAAGTTGTGGGAGGAATCTAGGGGTGGTCTAGAGGAAGAGTTTGGGGAGGGTCTTCAGGAGGAGTCAGATGAGGTCAGATTCCAATAATGACTGATTAAGGGTGGGAAGTTGCTGAAGGCTAC
>CM053582.1:22995076-23025382 GCA_028627135.1 Pseudochirops cupreus
TCATCATTCCCCCCTCAAACAAATGGGACCCAAATTCCTTTGGGGTAAAGGCAAAGGTCTCAGCTTCTGAAAATGCTTCCTGCTGGCAAGGGGCATAGAGCTGTCCCTGCCTCTCTGGGTCCCGTTCAAGTGAGTCAGACTTCACATCCAAGGCGTCAGACTCTGGAATGCACCTGATGCCAGGTTCAATGGGCTGGAGAATTTGGATTCAGTCAGAGGTTGGTATAGCCTGAGTGGCCATCTGGAGGTTGATGGCTTGAACCCTGGGGGAGACAAATCTGGCAAAGAGGTTAAGCAAACACAGACCAAAATAGGCACAAAAAAGTATAGAGAAAGGACAATTTCCCTGGTAGGAATTAAAGATGACTATGGCAAGGCCAAAACACTGTCAGATATCCCTTTCCTTTCCAAATTGCTCCATGGACATTTAGCACATGGAATGCAATAGCAGCCACAGAATCTAATAGTTTTCAAAAACAGGCAACAACTCCCAGAGCCTGTTCTCTCCTTCCTTCATCATAGAGAGTAATGTTTCTTTCACCTGGTGGTCTGGCCCCACTCTAGACAGAACGAGTCAGGGCCTTAAGAAGCCATTAATGGCTGCAGTCCCTCCCAGGCCTTGGGTTTAATTGAATATAGAACATGATGGGGGGACACTTTAGGACCTAGGAGTCAAAAACAGATGCTGGGATGGCAGAAATAGCTCAGCCAGGAATTTCTTGATCCCAAACAATTCATTCAACTATCTCCCACACTCCTAAGGGAACATGGGGAGATCTGGGAGGCTTAACTAGAGAAAATTGGCTTCCCAATTTCACCAACAGGTCCCTTCCCAACAAGGGGATGGGATAAGGAGAGCATAAGGAAGGAGTGTTCAAACAACAGATCCTCAAGTAGGCAGGGACTGGGTATGTTTGGGGACATCCCTTAGTTTCCCCTTTGATGCCCCTGACCTGACTGGTCAAGGGGAGGGTAGAACCAATTGGTTAGAGCAGAGAACTTAGCCATAATAAAGTGGATAACCTTACCTTCAGCCAAGATGCTTGCCCAGAGTTCAGTGAGGTATGGAGAAAGTGGGAGCACTGCCAAGCCCCATGCATCCCCATCATTCTGAGTCTTGAGAAGACTGGAGGACAGGATACTGGGAAGTGGCTCTACCACTTTTCCAACCTCGGGCACAATCCTTCCTCCAATGTCCTTCCTAGTCAGATGGGCACGGTGCTAGAGGCATTGGTCCCTGGGGCTTCCTCTGGTGGGGCCGCCCTGGAGGGGCACTCCTTGGACCAGTGACCCTCCTTGTGGCATCGAAAGCAGGTTTTCCCACTGCCCAAGTGACTGGGTTTCCTCCAAGGGGGTCCCCTGGAGGGGGTTTTCCTGGCCATGGCAACAGCCAAGAATCGAGCATGTTCTCTGTCTCTGGTTCGTTCCCTGCGTTCTTTGTCCTCTGTTGCAACCAAGTCTCTGTTGTTAAAGACTCCAAAGGCCGTCGAGGAGATGTTTTCTATTGGCTGTGCAGCCAGAACTGTTGTGTCTTCAAAAGAGCCTGAATCCATTCTGGCTGTCTCATTGCTGCATTCATTTCTGAACAGAGTGAAGTGACTCCTACATTAACAATTTCTGGAGGATGATGCAATAAGGAGGAGGGCCCAAGGGCTTACTCTTACCTCTGAGGCCAAACAGCCCCCTGTCAAATGGAACTTCTTTGGCCTTTCCACTTATTCTTTTCCATTTGAGGTACAGCAGTGGAGTCTCCAATGTAGAAAGTTTCAAAGTCTGGGAGAGCAGGCCAAGGAATCCCAGAGTCAGAATATAGGCCAAGTTTTGCAGCCATCCAAGCACTGATTCCTCAAGGACCAAAGAGAAGTCTTTAGGAGGCCTTCTGAATGCTAGCCCAGCAGAAGGATTCATCCAGTAGTGGTGTCATGTTTGGATGTGAACTTGATGGGACCAATGCTATGTGGGAACTGAGTTAAGTTTGAAGCCTAATTCCACCCCCATCTCAGGCCAAGGGTGTGTGTGTGTGTGTGTGTGTGTGTGTGTGTAGGGGAGCACTGAGATGTTGGGAGAACTGGTTATATATTTTTTTCGTTCTATATCTTTGAAGTAAATATCCCCATATGGTTGGTGTCAAGAGGTTAATGGAAAGGGGCCAGTTGTTGCCCCCTAAAATGGGTAAACAAAGCTGGTGGGAGCTTGAGACACTACCACAAACCCTTTAGTGTACCCAAGAACCCTTAGGGAGAAGTAGTCTGCCTGGCCCTCAGAGATCAGAGTCAAAGTGAACATGTCGCACTAGAAATAGTTACATCTTTAAAATAAAATGAAAGTTTCTTCTATACACTATTTAAATGACTAATTATTAGGTCTTTCTTCTTCATTTTAAGGAAAGTTTTTTTAATCGAGAAACTGATAAAATAACATTTTATAAATTTATTATCCATAGCCTACACTTTTTGATAAATCCAGTCATTTTTCCTTTTTGGATGACAGTATAAATGTGAAACCTTTGTACCAATTTACTTGGAGTACTTAGTTTTTCAGATATATTCACCAAATAAACAATAGTCAACAGGAATATTTTGTTATAAAATGAATTTGATTCATCTTTATCATTATCACTAAGAAAAATGTGTTTCTTCCTTTAGCTCAAACAGCCTTTTAAAATAATTTGTCATAAAAAAAGATGGCCTAATTTTCCATATTATAGAATAAAAGTACCCTAGACTCTGCTTTCAAATCATCCCATGTTTTGCAAAAACCTTCCTTTTAGTGGACTTGTTTCTTATAAAGTTGATTACTCTTAACAACTTGGACAACTATATATAGCTCCTCAGTTATATTTTATCAGTACAAGTGATTTTCCGTTAAGTGTTCAATGTCCAGATGGCATTGGGGGGGGGGGGGGGTGGGAACGACACATTTTTAACTGGTGTTTGTAGATTTGTGTTCTATCCTGACATCAATTATGTTGTCAGTGCAATGTACAGTAAAATTCTACCACATAATAATATTTTCACTTGAAAATTTGCCAATTATACTCAAAATTTCTATTGGTGTGCCTTTGCCATTAACAGGTTTGCGAAGTAACAAATCTTTCCTACTTTGGCCTCAACACATGTAACCAATACGACTACATACATAGTCAAATGAGCATCTTTAACAATGTCTGTTGATTCATTCACTTGCAATGCAATGAATTTTGAATTCAGTTGAATTGATCACAAAGAAATTTGGATGTTTGCAGGGCAGGTTCCCTTCTCTCCATATTACCTACTTGAAATGTACTTCGCCAAGTATTGATTTCCTCATGTCAATAGCTGCTGGCAGTACCAACATTACTGTTACTGAATGAGACTTTTTGCACCTCTTAATTCTGTAGAACACCTTATGGGATGTGTGTAATCCTTTTCATGGCACAGGTGTGGTTTGGGGGAAAATGCATCTGCTTCTTTAAAGCATCTAATTTTCTCTGGGAGAAATTTATCTGGTCTTACTAATGTATTCTGCATGTATGCCTTCAAGAGATTGTTTTAATTGATTAGGTTTCCTGCTTTCTACAGTTAAAGCATTGGAACAAAGCAAACACAATGGTCTTCCCTCTCCAACAATAACAGCATTTGCGATTTCTGATGAGAAATGTAGTGGATTGCATTTTCTACACTTGGACTTTTTAACTTAGTGTGTATGAGTAATGGGACATTGATCTCCACCAATGAGGAGAGAGCCTTATACCAAATGGAATTTAGGACTTGGGATATGTATGTGTGTGTGTGTGTGAGTGTCTGTGTGTGATATACATACACACACACACACACAATTTCAATTATCACTCTTGTCTTTCTTTGTACTAGTTTCTACTGCTCTGGATTTTCTCTATGAACTAATTGTGTCTTTCTCCATCCTGAAGTTATATTATTCACTTTTAAAAATGGACAGTAGGGGCAACTAGGTGGAGCAGTGAACCGGCCCTGAAGTCAGGAGGACATGAGTTCAAATCCGGCCTCAGATATTTAATACTTACTAGCTTGTGTGACCTTGGGCAAATCACTTAACCCCCTCCAAAAAGACAAAAAAAAAAAAAAAACGAACAATAAAAATTTAAGACAGATTTAAATATATTTTTATATATTTATATAAATTTATGACCATTCATGAATTTTTCATTTTTTTTTAAAGTTCCAGGGTTTTGGGAAAACAAGTTTATTCTGTTGTACTTAGCGAAAAGAATGATGTTGAGAAATCTAACAGACGTGACGTTTAATTTCCATATACAGTTGATTTAACTTTGAATTTCTACACTTTACATTCAAATGCATTAAGCAGCACAATGACACAATTTACCTGACTGATAGACAGCAACGCTGGTACATTGCACCTGCATTCAGATTCACCAAGTGGCATTTTAAATTTGACCTTTTTTTTGCATGTACTGTATTAAATAACTACTGTGCTGCATTTGCTGTCAAAGCAAATGATTCTCCTGACTCCCCCTGGCTTCCTTCAAAACTCAGCTCACATCTCACTTTTTGCCTTTTTTCTGCACAGGCTAGTGCCTCCTATCAGAGATTACCTCTACTTTCCCCATATCTATCTTGTATATTCCTAGGTTGGTCTGGGTTTTTCACTTGATGTCTCCCCATTAGAATGTGAGCTCCTTGAGGGTAGGCAGACACTGTTTTTGCTTTGTATCCCCAACACTCAACACTTGGCATACAGTAAGTGCTTAATAATAGCTTGTTGACTTAACTAATTCACAAGATGCCAGTGGACATGCCCAGGCCCTCTGTGAGAACAGGAATAGACAACCAAAGACATGGTTTGGGGCAGCTAGGTGGCGCACTGAATAGAGCACTGGCCCTGGAATCAGGAGGACCTGAGTTCAAATATGACCTCAGACGCTTGACACAATTACTAGCCGTGTGACTTTGGGCAAGTCACTTAACCCCAATTGCCCTGCAAAAAAGCAAAAAACTGAAGACATGGTTTGCCTCCAAGTAGACTTACCAAGGTGATCAGAGACCTCTCCTGATCAATTTCTCTTAATTAGGTCAGGAAAAGTGCTAAGGCCAGTGCCTGGTATTCAGTAAAGTGCCCCAAACCCTCTCTGGTGTAAGTGACGCTGCCACCACCATTTCTTCAGCTCTCACAGAAAGATGCGATTAAACAAGGTCCCTTAAATCACTAACATCCTGTGTCTGTGACTCATTCTTTTTTCTTTTTTTGCCTTTGCTTTGATCAACGGTCCTGAGTTTGTTACTTGACCCGCTAGTTGCTGGAATTGATTAGCAGGTGTGGGAAAGGCAAAAGCAGGCTTTAATGGGAAGGAACCCTGACAGAGAAGCTCTTGGGAAAAGTAATTGGGAGCTCTGTGTGAATACAGTTATAATGAAAGCAGGAGAGAACAAAATGAGAGGCAGCTGTGGTGGTCTGAAAGTCAGAGCATTTAAAGACCGTCTGGGTCATCCTGCCCAGCCCCCTCCTTCCTCACATGAGGAAGCTGAGAGCCAAAAAGAGAGTCACACACCTGGGCAATGACAAAGCCAGAATTCGAATAATGGGAACCTTGTTATTCCAAATCTTCTGCTTTATTTTACACTGCCAGAGCATCAGAAGACCTCTGTTCAAGTCAGTTGCTCTAATCTGCTAGCTGTGTGGCTCTGGGAAAGGTATTTAATCTCTGTTCTTTGGGTTCCTCATTTGTCAATTGGGGGTCATAATATTTGCACCATCTATCTCATAGGGATGTTGTGAGGAAAGAACTGTGTGAACCTGCAAGTTATTACCATGAATAAAACTATCATATAACTCAGTTATAATAGCAAATTTCATAATCATGGTCATAGTAAGCAATTAAAATATTCCTTTTTAAGTGTTAGTTTTCCCCAAAATCCTGCTGGTGATATCTAAGAGCTTGAAAGAGGGTTGTGGGATGGATTAGCTAATAAACCAGCCTATGTAAATGAAGTCAAATCCCCAGGTGGGAGAGGTCATGAGAGTCAGGGATATTTTCTGTCCAGAGAGAAAGCAGCAGAGGTTGTATGGGAAACTCTGAAATAACTGATACTGAGGATGACCTGCCTGGAAAGTTTCTGACGGCCCTGTAAACAACCTCCAGAATAAGTTAAAAGGGTTAGTTCAAGATCAAAGGATCATAAATTTAGAGTTGGTGATAAGCTTAGAGGTCTCCTAGTCCAACCCCCTCATTTGACAAAAGAGGAAATGGAGGCCCTAGGGAGAGGAAGAGACTTGTCCAAGGTCATGCATAGGATTTCAGATCTAGAGCTACAAAGGGCCATTTAAGCCAAGTGTCTCATTTTACAGAGGAAGAAATCAAAGTCAACGAAGGGGAAGGAGTTCTTCAAGGCCACACATAGGATCATAGATATGGGACTGGAAGGGACACCAGGATTCATTCAGTCCAACCCCTTCATTTGACAAGTGAGGAAATGGAGGCCAAAGGAGGACAGATGACTTGCCCAAAGTCACATGGCTTGGGTTCAGGCTCAGAAGCTGGGTATGGTGGCAGGTAAAGAGGTCACTGAGTCACAGAATGTCAAAGCTGAAAGGTCTCTTGGAGATCGTCAGTAGTCATTTAACAAATGAGGTACTTGGAGACTTAGAAGTTGGGTATGGTGGTGAATGTGTCAGGTAGAAAGATCACAAAACAACATAATGGGAGAAGGACCCTAGAGATAACATAGCCCAACCCTTTCATCTGACCAGAGGAAAAACTGAGGCATAATGATTTTTCCAGTGGCAAAAGCCAGAATTCCATCTTAGTGCTACAGGCCCCATGTCTAGGGCCCTTTCTTCTGCCATGCTGAAGATGGATAAAGTTTATGAGGTAGAATAGGAAAACTGAAACTTAGCAAAAGAAATAGCTCAAAAGGGCAAAAGTAAAACTATATAGTTATGATCTGGGAGCACGAGGGCCCCCAGCCCAAACCACAGACATGGGCCATATTTCTCTTCTTGGATCAATCTAGTGGATACTCCCCAATCAGAGACTCTGGAGACAAGCCAACATCCAGGGAGACCTTCAGCCTATGTGGGATGGAAACTTTCAGTTCCCTGACCTGTGAAATCCATACAGCAAAGGACAGTGATTAGACATGCCATGAGCTTGGAAATGCCTTGGAGCCCTGACTATGGTTCTATTGCATTCACAGCTGTGAAATCCCTGGAACTGGTCTGAGTAGTCTTCCTTATGTTACCCTCAAAACTCCAGAAATGGAGAAAGGCCCAGGCCAGGGGCCAGGAGACAGGGGTGCTGGGCTCCACTCTGTCCCAAACTCACTGTGTGACTAGGGGGGTAGTCAGGCATCGGTTTTCTTGGCTTGGTAATGGGAAGAATCCTCTTTGTTTGACACCCCTCATGGGGTAAAATGTGTGAGGGCTTGGAGACAAAGAATGGGAAAAGTCCTGAACAGGTATGAGCTGTGGCTATCTGCATACTTATCTCTGGCTGGGCTACTGATGGTCTGTGCTATGCTGGGAAAGTGTCTCATCCTTTCTGGGCTTTACATTCTACTCTTCCCAATTTTTACCTTATAATTAGAGCTAGAAACTGGACCTGTGATTTCATAGGTATAGATTACTTCCAGGTGAGGAAACTCTCTCTACCAGTGCAGGTCAGCACCTTATTGATCAAGTAGAGTACTACCTACAACACAAAGAGTTTAAGTGATTTGCCCAGAGTCACACATCCAGCGTATATCAGAGGTGGGATGTGAACCTATGTCTTCCTGGCCTCCAGACTGTCCCTCTACTCACTTCACCACGCTGCCTCTCTCTTCAGACTGTAGTTAACTAATTCAATGTTACAGGACCTTCTAGTCTCAAATCCTTTGCCTTCTTATTGTGACTTGCCAAACCTATATCCCTCCCAACGGCCTGCCTCCTCTACTCCTCCTACATGCATGTTAGGGATGAGGAAGTCATGAAACTATGTTGATTGAGTCCACTACTACTTTATGTAATCTAATGTCACTGGGCCCGGGTACCATAAACCACTCCTTTTAGTGTTCCTTAATTAATGTTCTGATATGCTCCTCCTAGTGGCTATTCCAAATATTCTCTTCTCCCCTTACGCCTGCTACACCACCTCCTTCTCAATCTTTCAGCAGACAATTGAGCCTCATACTTTTTGGAGAAAATCAAGGAAATTCCTCTTAGGCTCCCTCTTCTCCCTCAATGTCATCCCCTGATGAAGAGGTGACTAGACTTTCTGCTCACCAAGGCCACTCCCTCTACTTCTACACTTGATCCCTTCTCCTTCCATCTCCTTCGAAAGATTTCTCTTACAACTACTTCTTTCTCTCTCTAATCTTTTTGCCCCCAGAGGGCAGAATAGGAGCATTGCATGAAAACTTCAAACAGCTGGAAAGAGGCAGAGGCAAGGGGAAATTTCCCAACAGTTAGAGCTGTTTCAAAATGGGCCTGTTTGCCTTGAGAGCTGGTAGGTTTGAGGCAACTATCACTGGATAGACCTCAGGAAAATCTGAGTTAAAAATCTAACCTCAGATACTTACTAGCTGTGTGACCTTGGACAAGTCACTTCATCACTGCCTGCCTCAGTTTCCTCATCTGTAAAATGGGGATAAAAATAGGGTTATTATGTGGATCAAATGAAATGATTGGAAAGAGCTTATCACAGCCTGTCACATAGTAAGTATTATATAAATGTTAGTTGCTATTATCCTCATGGGAGATCTTTAAGCAAAAGCTTACAAGACCTAATATAGGACAGGTTTTATTTAATGTGACAGAAAATGCAAAAGACTCTTACCAGAGCACATAACCAATTAAAATCACTTTCTTCACCTTTCTAGATGGAATCAAATAACTTTCCTCTCTGCTGGGGTCTACCTTCCCCCAGGATCGACACACTCAACACTATTCAGTGGTGATAGTTGTTCACAGTACTAGTGAAAGGAAAACTCATATTATTCCTCCACGTATAGACTTCTCCATTGTGCTGATGTTTCTCCTTCTAGGAGATCCCATCAATAGTAAAGCTCATTAGCCCCTCTGGTTTTGTGTGAGGCTAAATGTCTCCATGCCCTCTCCCACATCCTCTTCCTAAAGCTCCAGCTTTTTCCATGTCTTTGCTTTAGCTGATACCATCAGACCCGAGGTTCTTGGTACCATTTTAACTTCAACAAGTACTACAGACATTCACTTTGAACTTCATTGCTGGTGATCAAATGTTTAGAAATCTAGTCCAAAATGCCTGCCAGACCAGGCTCTGAGTATATGCCTAATTTATAGTTATTTACATGCACACACACATATAATGTATCTTTGTATATATATATATATATATATATATATATATATATATATGTATGTATATATATATACACATACATGTAAATGTGTACATATATGTATTTGTAGATAGATAATTGGCATGAATTTTGTTCACCTGATTGGGCACAGAACATGTGAGGAAATAGAACAATTTGGTCACACAAGAACACATCTGGTGTCCAATTCCAGGAGCCTGTTTTTAGAAAGGAAATTGATCAGCTGAAATATATCCTAAGGCAGGTTAACAGGATAATGATGGGGCTGGAGTACATGTCATACAAGGATTAGCTAAAAGAATTAGGGATGTTTAGTCTGGAGAAGAGAAGACTTATGGAGAGACATTTTATCAGTTGTCAAGTATTTGAAGCATTATCCTGTGAAAGAAAGACAGTTGATTGGCAGAGCCAGGAGCCATTGGTGGATATTACCAAGGAGTAAATTTAGGCTGGAGATCAGGAAAGACTTCTAACAAGGAGAGCTGTCCCAAAGTGGAATGGGCTGCCTTGGGAGGTGGGAGGTTCTTCCATATTGGAGGTTTTCAAGTAGATGACCACTTGTTGGAGATGTTGCCCCTTGTTTCCTTAGAACAGTGAGGCATAGGTAGTGTCCTTCCTCCTCTCTGAGTCTCAAGTTTATTTACTGGTGAAATAAAGGGATTGGACTAGATGATCTCCAAGTCCTTTTCCAGTGTTGACATTCTATGATACCAAGATCCTTGGTCAAAGCGAAGCCTGGAAAGTGACATCCAGGTCCTTCTTCAACACCCAGGTCTAGTACTTTGTCACATTTAGGAGCATTCTGAATTTCTTCTCAGACAAGCCTCAGCCCCCTTACACACACACACACACACACACACACACACACACACACACACACACACACACACACACACACACCAGACAGATGTGCCCCAAAGGAATAAGCATGACCAGATGTGAAATCCTTTGCTAGGTAATTTGTGTAAGGCCTCAATATCATCTGGACACTGATTAATTTTTTCCAGCTAACGTGTGAAGGGCATGGAGCACATCCCTAAAGTATTTCTGGAGTTTTGAGGATAACATAAGGAAGACTACTCAGATTAGTTCCAGGGATTTCACAGCTGTGAATGCAATAGAACCATAGTCAGGGCTCCAAGACATTTCCAGGCTCATGGTACATCTAATCACTGTCCTTTGCTGTATGGATTTCACAGGTCAGGGAACTGAAAGTTTCCATCCCACATAGGCTGAAGGTCTCCCTGGATGTTGGCTTGTCTCCAGAGTCTCTGACTGGGAGGTGTCCACGAGATTGATCCAAGAGGAGAAATATGTTCCACATCTGTGGTTTGGGCTAATCAAAAGACCTCAATGAGTACCTCACTTTTCCTTTCCCCTCAACCCCCCCAGCCTATTCATCCCCCCACCAGTCTCACTTGCACCCCTTATAAGTATACTTTGTTTAATATTTGTCCCCCCCCCCCCTCTGTCCCGTAAATCTTATCCCTAGAGAGGCAGCATGGTAGAAGAAGGTGCCCTACATGTGAGATCAGGAGATACCCCTGTGTAACACTGGACAAGTCATCATATATCCCTAGGCTTCAGTTTCCTGAGCTGTCAGATGAGGTAGGTGGGGCATGGACTAGACGGTCTCTGAGATCCCTTCCATACTCTGTAATTCAGCGGTCTCTTTACCTGACACTACCACCACCATGCTCAGCCCCTGAAACCTCAGTTCTTCTGACCTAGATATGGAGAAATTCTTCCTTCACCTGCTTGACCTCCCACCTACTCCTCTTTAGCACCTCTGATACCAGATTGGGAGCTCCCAAAATGTGCTTTCCCCAAGTCCTGATTTCATGTTCTCCTCCTGTCATGGAAGTGAGCTTGGGATATCAAAGACTTTGCCAGCAGATCCCCAGCTCTGGCAGGTCCTTCCGTGCAAGAAAGGCTTTGTGTGTGGTCCCACAAAGGGATGTTTTGTCTGCCCTCTGAGGACAGAAACAGGAGAAATCAGTGGAAGTTGAAAATAGTGATGATGATGGTAATGGCTAGCATTTATACAGCACTTTAAAGTTTGCACTTTACAAATATTTCCCCATTTAATCGTCACAACTCTATGAGGTAGGTGCTATTTTTAGCCCCATTTCACTGATGAGGAAACAAAGGCAGGCAGAAGTAAAATGACTTGCCTAGGGTCATACAACCAATAAGTATCTGCAACAAGATTAGAATCCAGGTCTTCCTGACTCCAAATCCAGCATTCTAGCCACTGTACCACCTAGCTACCTCTGGTGAAGAGATAGATTTCAGGAGAAGTAAACATCAGCCTAAAATCAGCTCTGGTATGAGCTCAGAGACGGCCTGGGCCTATAAAAGTTGTCTGAGTACCAGCCTTAGAAAGGCTGATCACCAAAGGGCTGGCCACCAATAATGAATATTTGGTCACAGTAACTTTGGAAATTATCTGCTAAGATACAGAGTCAATGTGTAGTGGTAGAGGAATTACCCACAATGAGAAAAATTATGGATCTTTTAAAGTACCAAATGCAAAGTCATCATAACTTACAACAAACCAAACTCCATCACTGATGGATGTTAAAAACATGCCTGAAAACTCCAGCTGGACACCCTACCTAAATATAAAAGGGAATGTCATAAAAAAAACCAAAAGTAGTACTTTTCAGAACTATGGTTGGGAGAGAGTTCTTAACCAACACATAGTGAACAGCTAATCAAAGTCATTCATTTCTTCTGGAATCTCCACTGGTGCTGAAGGGAAATGAATGCCATCTTCTGACTTTTCACTTCTATCCAGTGGAAATGTGTGCCTACTCTATTTGCAGACTTCAAACAGGGTCTGTTCTAGTTCCAGAAAGAATAAAAAGATCTGATTTCAAATCCTAGCCATTCTATTTATTAGCAATGTGACTTTGGACAAGTCATTTTTCCTAAGCTGGGTTTCAATTTCCTCACCTATAAAATGAGGGTATGTGACCCAATAACTTCTGTGGTCTCTTCTCTTCCCAGTGTAGAATACTATGACTCAAGCTCTTCCCTAGGCCTCCAGGAGCCATTATAATGAGACTTTCCTCATTATTTTTTCACAGAGCTAGGAAAGGCCTCACAGGTGTTCTAGTCTAACCATCAGATGAGGAAACTGAGGAAGAGGGAAGTTAAATTACTTCCCCAAAGTTACATGGTTAGTGGCAGTGCTAGGATTTAAATCTAGGTCTTCCTTCTACAAATCCAGCACTCTTTTCACAACCTGGGGCAAATATCTTTGGTGCTACTTCTCAAGCAAAGATACTGCAAAGATACACCCACCATTCATGTTTCCTTTTAAACTAAATTAATGTTTTGTTGATTGTTTTTTTTGTACATCCTATGTCTTTCCAGTGATTTGCCCTTTTGCTTGCAACTAAGAAGTATGAATAAAACATACCATTGCATCGGCCCTGTCTGATAATTGATGCCTCATTCCTCACTCATAATCCACAAACTCACTGCTGGGAGAAGGGAGGCAGTCTTTGCTAACAGTTCACAGAGGTGATAGTTAATCATTGCATTGATAAGAGTTCTGATGTCTTTCAGCACTGTTTTCTTTTATGCTATTCCCACCACACATCACTATTCAACATAGTGTGAAAAATGCTAGCTATGGCAATAAGCAAGAAAAAGAAACTGAAAGAAATAAGCACAGGCAAAGGGGAAACAAAATATTACTTTTTGTCTGTGTTATGATAGTATACTTAGAGAACCCTAGAGAGTCAACTAAAAAAGACTAATTGAAGCAACTAACAACTTCAGCAAAATTGCAGGATATAAAACAAACCCACACACATCATCAGCATTTCTGTATTTTACCAACAAAACTCAGCAGGAAGAGGTAGAGAAATTCCATTTTGAATTATTACAGAAAGTTTACTTGGGAGTCACAGGAACTATGTCAACGTAATTACAAAATTCTGTTCGTACAAATAAAGACAGCTCTAAATAACTGGAGAAATATTAATTGTTCATGGGTAGGCTGAGTCAATATAATAAAAATGACAACACTACTTAAATGGGTTTATTTTTTCAATACCATGCCAATCAAACTACTAAAGGATTACTCTATAGAGCTAGGAAAAAAAAACATCAAAATTCATCTGGAGGGAACAAAAGAGCAAGAAAATCAAAGGAATTAATGAAAAAAGTGGGAAGGATGGGGCCCTAGCAGTGCTATGTAAGTAGTAATACTATGAAGTAGTAATAATCGAAACAATTTGACACTAGTTAAGGAGTAGAAAGGTTGATCCATGGAATAGATTAGGTATACAATATACAAAGGTAAAGGTTGCAGTTAACTGGGGCAAGAACTCACAATTCAACCAAAACTGTTGGGAAAGCTAGAAAATAGACTAGAAGAAAATAGGTGTACATCAACATTCACACCGTATACCAAGACAAGCTCAAAAGGGTATATGATTTAGACATAATGGTTTATATCATAAACAATTAGAGAAGCAAGAAAAAAATTACTTGTTAGGTCTGTGGATAAGGGGAGAGTTCATGAGCAAGCAAGAGATAGTGAGGATCAAAGAGATAAAGTGGACAATTTTGGTTACATACAATTAAAAAGATTTTGTACAAACAATACCAATGCTGCTAAAATTAGGAGAGAAGCAGGAAAATGGGGCGGGGGGGAGGGGAGGAATGCAGCAATTTTTTTCTGATAATGGTACCATTTCTAAGATTTGTAAGGAATGGATTCAAATTTATAAGAATAAGAGCCATTCCCTAATTGATAAATGTCAGAAGTTATATAAAGAGGCAATTTTCAGAGAAAGAAATCTAAGCAATCAATTACCATATTTTTTAAAATGTTCTAAATCACTAATAGAGAAATGCAAATTAAAACAACTGTAAAGTTCCATTCCACTCCCATCATATTGGCCAACTTGACAAAAAAAGGAAAATGAAAAATGCTGGAGGGGCTATGGGAAAAGAGGCACATTAATGCATTTGTTGATGGAGCTATGAATTGGTCCAGCCATTCTGAAAAGCAATTTGGAACTATGCCCAAAAAGCAACTATACTGTGCATACTTTTTGACCCAACAATACCGCTAAGAGTTCTAACCCCAAAAGAGATCAAAGAAAGAAGAAAAAGTCCCACATGTGTAAAAAGTATTTATAGCAGTTCTTTTTTGTGGTGGCAAAGAATTGAACTGGTCTCCCACATCTTATACTTATACAATCAATTTTTTATTTACCTCAAGTACTTGTACTAGAGTGTTATCCCTATCAAATTTCTTAATATATTTGTCCCATTGTTCTAGTGTGTTGAGCTCTTTAAAAAAAATTTTCATTTTGCTTTTACCAATTAACAAAATAATTTTTGCTCTTCCTCCCATCCCTCCCATTGAAAAGAATAAGAAAAACAAAATCATTGTTAAAATTTACATATTCAGACAAAATGAATTCCCTTAGTGACCATGTCTGAAAAAAAATCTATATCTTATTCTATACCCTGAGTCCATCACATTTGTCAAGACATGGATAGAATGCCTCATCATTGGTCTTCTGGAATCATGGCTAGGAATTGTGTTGAACAGAGTCAAGTCTTTCAAAGTTGCTTGTCCTTAAAATGTTATTGTCATCATATAAACTGTTCTTGTTCTACTCACTTCATTCTGCATACATGAAGACTTAGTTCATACATGAACTTAGAGTACAGATTGAAACATCATTCTTTGGACATGACCAATGTGATCGTTCCTTTTGTTTGACTATAAACCAGCGGTTCTCAACCTGTGGGTTGCGACCCCTTTGGGGGTTGAATGACCCTTTCACAGGGGTCACAGGGGTTGCCTAAGACCATCTGAAAACACATATTTCTGATGGTCTTAGGAACCGAGACACTGAGACACCTAGACACCGAGACACGCTCCTCTATCCGTCTCCAGGCGGGTCTGCCCACATGCAGATACGCCCACATACAAGTATTAAAAGGTTGAGGCATTAGGAAAGGTGAGAACCACTGTTATAAATATTTATAAACAGGGGTTTTGTTCTTCTTGCTTTCTCAATTGCTATATGTTGGGGGCAGGGAAGAGAATGCAGATCTAAAAGTAAAATGAAATGTAATTCAAAAAAAGATAAGTTTTGGTGTCAAAAAGCAACTCAGTTTCATTGTAACAGCTGCGGAATAAAAGGACTCAGAAAAGGGGATAAATCATGTGACTGGATTGATTGAAGATCAGATTATCAGTTAACCAGATTAGACCTTCTGGGTACAAAATTGACTTGTCCTGTCAAGGAGGGAAAGCACTATCCAATGGCTTTCTGATCTGCCATGTAATTTAGGCTAGAGACAGTACATTTTTTGCCTCCAACCCAATAGGAGTGCTATGGAACAATCTGTAAGGACAAAGGGAAAGACAATTGCCCATGACCTGAATTGACTGTAAATAGTGGCAAATACAGGGCAGGTAGGTGACGTTACAGTAAGTAGAGCACCGGGCCTAGAGTTAGGAAGTTCAAATCAGTCTCAGATGCTTACTAACTGTGTGGCCCTGGGCACATCACTTCACCCTGTTTGCCTCTGTTTCCTCATCTGTAAAATGAACTGGAGAAGGAAATGGCAAATACTCCCATATCTTTGCCATGAAAACTCCAAATAGAGTCATGCAGACTGAAATGACTGAATAACAAATAACAGCGGTAAATCTTTGAGGACACATATTGTTCGCCTGACCCTCTCTCCCCTCTTTTTCTCTCTCTTCTGATGGGCAGGACAACAGCAGGTGACAATACTCTTTTTCTCTCCCCTTCACCTCTTCTTGGAAATTTGCATGGGAAGCTGTCTGGACAGGTGTTAAGCAGCAGTCCAATTTCATCCTATTTGCAGGAATATTCAGTATGCCTTTGTTTTTAGTATTACATTCAAGATTTACAGCCTCAATTTTTAGAAAGGTTTTAAGAATTTTTTTCATTGATACATTTTGTTTTGACACATCAATCACATCCCAATAAACAACTCAACCTTCCCACAGGACCTTCCCCTGAAAAAAAACCAGTTAAGCAAAACTATTTAATATAGAGATTGTATTTGACAGCTCTGGTACCGTTCCACTCTTATAGTTTACCATTTCTTAACAGAAAAGAAGAAAGAGTGTTTTAACCTCAACCATCTGGAACCACTGAACCATTGGCCATTCCATTCAACCCAATTTTTGTTGTCTTTTACTGCTGTCTTTATTTAAATTACTGTAGTCATTTTTATATTGTTCTTTTGAGAAAGCAAAGCCTTTTATGGAAGGCATTTTTAATAGACTTACATCTTTATAATGCTAAAAGCCTACTTGATGGCCCAGAAAGGTAGTACAATTGCCCTAGAGGTTCTGGAAGGTTGTTCCCCTGGCAGGCAGTACCGTGCTAGAAAGGGTTTGAGTCTGGACCAGGCAATGGACTGTACGTCTGCCTGGCTGAACTCTGAGAGGCTAATCACCAGGTTAGTTGTAGCACAATGATTTTTTTTTTAGCCATATTAACTGTCAAAGACCATGTTGGAAGGTTGAGATCTGTGTTGGGGGAAAGAGCAAATACGAACAAAATAACAGATCACTGAAATAATAAAGTGCTACGTTTTTGTACTGAATTAGAAAATTTGCTAACGTCAGTAGAATTGAATCTCCTTGAGGGCAGACACTAGAGTTGTGGTCTTGATAAATGTGTCCTGGAAAAATTATCTCCTTATTCAACGAAATCCAGCTGAATTAGTATCCTATGATAAATTTAAAAGATCATGAGAAGACTTAGGAAATCTGATCAGTGTAATAACCAATCACTGCTCTGGAAGACCGATGATGAAGAATGCATGCCTCCCACTTCTTCGTAGGGAAGTAACGGACTGCAGGCACAGAATGAGACAGACATTGCCAGATGTGACCAATAGAATATAGATTTGTTTTGTTTGACTACACTTTTTTGTTTCAAGGGAGGGCTTTTATTTTAGTGGGAAGGGAAGAGGAATGATAGCAATGCCCTTTGAAGAACCATCAATGAAACATTTTAAAATACACGAATAAGATCAGAAGGAAGTAAAAATGCAGATGGTGATAAAGAGAAGCACAGCAATATTGGCACTACAACACTAAATTATGTATCATGCATACATATGTATATATACATACACAAATACATATATACCCATGTACATCTGTGCATATATTGTATATACATGCATATATGTATGTCCTATCTGCATATATTTGTATGCATGTAAATATATATTTAAAATAAGCTGATTAAGAGATTCATGATATTATGTACAATCTTCTTTTTTTGGCTTTATTTGTACATGGAAATGTTTGTGTTTCCTGTTGATTTTCTAGCTCATAATAATTTTGTTTAAAGATCATGATACTTGCTGGCTGGGAAGGAAGAATCACTCATAATTCAAATCCCTTCCCACAACAGTGTAATTAGTTCTCTCTCCCAGTCACCTAATTGTCTGGCTGGGAGGTCTTGTATTCAAGTCCCACCACACAAATAAATCAGGTAACACTTAGACTACGTTCAAAATGGAATAAAGCCAAAACTTGAAAAGTGAAAAATTCAGGAGAACCCTAGAAGCACAGGATGATAAATTTAGAGCTGGAAAGACCCTCAGAGACCACTGAGTACAACCCTCTCCATTTGACAGAGGCAGAAACTGCGGCCCAGAGAAGTGACTCAACTGAAGTCATAAGTCATAGATTGAGAGATAGAAGGAACCTCAGAGGTCGTCTAGTCCAACCCCCACATTTGACACAAGAGGAAACTAAGGCCTAGAGGGGCAATATAGTGAGTAGAGTGTTGGGTGTGGAGTGACATTTACTAGCTCTATTAATCTGGCAAGTCACTTAACCCATATCAAGTCCAGTTTACTCATTTATAAAATGGGGATTACAATAGAGCCTGACAGAGATACTGCTTTGCAAACCATAAAGTGCTAAATAGATCATCATTATTGTCATTGACTGCCAAGGACACACAAGTGAAGGGCTAAAATCCAGTTGTTTGTGGGCAAAAAGATTCAAACAGCCAGCTGTCTGGTTGAATTTATACTCCTTTCTTTTAAAAATTTCCTGTCTCTCTCAATGTAATCAGAAAGGTCACAAGAAGTTGTGACTGATTGTGTAAACCAGTGGTGTCAAACTGACATAGTAACACGGGCCACTAAACCATACATAAGGATCCCTGCAGACTGTATATTGACTGAGGTTTTTGTTTTGTTTTGCTTTGTTTTTAGGTAATTGGGGTTAAGTGACTTGCCCAGGGTCTCATAGCTAGTAAGTGTCTAAGGTTGGATTTTAACTCAGGTCCTCCTGACTCCAGGACTGGTTCTCTATCTGCTGTGCCACCTTTCTGCCACTTAGTTTTGAAATATAATATTCTCTATGTTTTATTGGCTAATTTACTTTGTTAAGTATATTTCCCAATCGCATTTTAATCTGGTTTGGATCACACTCAGGAGTGTTGTAGCCACATGTGGCTGCATGTTGGATAGCTCTGGTATAGACTTATCCTTAGCTTCCTGGTACTGAGTGCAAAGTCACTCTTCAAATTCAAAATCACTTGGGAAATGTCTCTCCAACCACAGCTAAGCTCACTTGAATGCTTAAGAGAAAAGTTGGAAAGCTTAGAAATACCTCAAATCCTTTGTAGGTCACACTTACAGGTTGACATACAAGATGTCTTCTATTCTCTCCCCATTCACCACCCACCCCAGGCAAACGTACTATTGTTAGAATAAAGTGGACCACAGGACTGTGGTAACCAACATGCTCCTCCAATGGCCTGAAAGGGTTGATGAGTCCACTAAAACTTCTTGGAATAACCAACTACTTAAAATATCCAAGTCTAACTTGGCTGCATAAGAGGGCCTAGAGGAGTGGACCAAGGCATTATCACATTCTCTCCAGACCTTCAGCAGGTAGGAGAAGGAGTCTTGTGTTCATGGACCAGAATTAGTGTTAATGGAATCCAAATGTAAGGTTTTTATTATGAAGTTTAAGGAAAAGTACAGGTAGCCTTTAATAGTAAGTGCCTCTTCCTTCTTCAGTCAGTCAGATACTATATGTTTATTAAGTGCACCTAGTATGTATCAGGCACTGTGTTAAGCATTGAAGATACAAAGAAAAGCAAAAGACCATCTCTGCTCTCAAGAAGCTCACAGCCTAATGGGGGAGGTAACACACAAACCACTAAATTCATGATAAATTGGAGATGATCTACAGAGGGAAGACGATAGTATTAAAGGAGACCAGGAAAGACTTCCTACTGAAGGTGGGATTTTAGGTGGGACTTGAAGGAAGCCAAGGAAGCAAGAGGCAGAGGTGAGGAGAGAGAGTATTCCAGGCATGGAGGACAGCCAGTGAAAATTCCCAGAGTTGGAAGATGGGAATGTCTTCTGTGAGGAACAGCCAAGAGATCAAGGTCACAGGATCAAAGAGTATGTGGTGGGGGGTATGGAAAAGTAGGAGTTGGGTAAGTTGTAAAGGGCTTTGAATGCCAAACAAAGACTTTTGCATTTGATCCTGGTGATAATAGGGAGCCGCTGGAGTTTCTCCCCATCTTTATATTAGGTGTCTCTTAATTGCAAAGTAGAGACATAGTCCCTGAAGTCCCAGATGTGGCAACATTTCTCCTAGGTTGAAATTAGGAAGCCCCACACCTATTCTAGACTTCCCAATTGTCTTCTCCTGTGAACTCTGAGTGATTTTTCAGGCAAGTGTAAGCTGGATGCTGGCAATAGATTATCTCAATCTAGAAGCTGCCAGACCTCTTGCCATCTCATCATAGAATCAATTTTTTAAAATTTTTTTCAAATCAAATTTGATTTTTGTCAGCAAAAATCTGCCTTCTCTCCCTCCTACCCCAACCGAAATTGAGAATAAAAGAAAAATAAAACCCCTGTTGCAAACACTCATACTCAAGCAAAATAAATTGGCATATCGGCCCTCTATATACGCACATCTACTTGTACATGTCTCATTCCACGCTCATGGTCTTTCACATTCTCTACCAGGAGGTGGGTAGAAGGTTTCATCATTAGTCTTCTGGAATGGTGGTTTCCAATTCTTTCAAAATTATTTGTCTTTATCATATTGTTGTCATTAGGGTGTATAGGCTATTCAAGGAGTACTAGTACCTCTGGTATGAGGTCTTGCTGAGTCCTTTTCAAGGCTGCTCATCCACCTTTGATGTCCACCTATCACCCAACTCCCAACTGTGGCTCAAGAAACTGTAGCATGCTCAGCAGCCACACCCTGGTAAAACCATTTCATCAGGAGAGGTTAAACCATGTCGAGGGTACCAACAGGCCTCAAACTTGTCAATGAATTAGGGTGATGTCCACTCCAAGCATGTGAAGACTTCCCCTGGTGGAATGGGCAGATGAGAAAAATTTATTACAATAGCCACGAAGGTGGCTAAAGCAGGTGCTGTGGAGTGCTTAGAACTTGGTCAGACATCAAAGACACCAAGGTCATCCTTGCAGCTGGGGCCATCATCAGTCATCATCTTGACTTTTGTCTTGCTACTGGACTTCAATGCCTCTGGAAGAGAGAGTGAAGCTGACAACTTTGTACAACTCTGCCTCATTTAAATCCAATTCGCACATAAGTTAAGACAGCATTCCATGTTGTCACCAGGCCTCTTCAAAAACAAAAGATAAACAACAACATTGTTGTCATTATGTAAATTGTTCTCCTTTTTCTGTTCACTTTATGCTACATCAGTTCATACAAGTCTTCTCAGGTTTCTCTGAAATTATCCCTTTCATGATTTCTTACAGTACAACAGTATTAAATCACATTTATAGACTACAACTTTTCAGCCATTTTCCAATTGGCAGTCACCCACCTCAGATTCCAATTCTTTACCACCTCAAAAAGAGCTGGTATAAATATTTTTTGTTTCCATCCTCAGTTAAACTTTGTTCCACTTAGCACTAAGTTCTCCCTTAATTTACCCTTGAATCCCCCTTCTCACCTTTCCCTCCTATGCCCCAGTTGAGTGAAATGTATTTCTATATCCAACTCTTTGTGTGTGTATTCTTTCCTTTTACCAATTCAAATGAGAATGAGGTTCAAGGGCCAGCCTCTCTCCCTCTTCCTTCTTATATTGCCTTCTACTTTTGTATCCTGATTATGTGAGATAATTTTCTATATCCTTCCTTTCCCTTCACCCGTAGTGTATTCTTCTCTGTCTCTCTTTCTGTTTTTCTTTTAAGATCAGTACAATATAACAGAACCACTATAAGGTCTTAGAAACTTCTAGCTGTGTAGCCTGGGCAAATCATTTCAATCTCTATCAGTCTCAGTTTCCTCATCTATAAAATGATAGGGCTGAACTATATGATCCTTAAGGTGACTTCTAAATCTATGATCCTAAAGGTGCTACTTTGCTCCTTGGTGGTGGCCCACACACAAGTTTCGTAAGGTAGATGGGATTGTCATAATGGAGCCCAGAGAGGATGAGAAACTTTCCCAGCACAGCACAGACCATCAGTAGCCCAGCCAGAGATAAGTATGCAGATAGCCACAGCTCATACCTGTTCAGGACTTTTCCCATTCTTTGTGTCCCCAAGCCCTCACACATTTTGCCCCATGAGGGGTGTCAGAAAAAGAGGAGTCTTCCCATTACCAAACCCAGTAAACCGATGCCTGACTCCCCCCCAAGTCACACAGTGAGTTTGGGACAGAATGGAGCCCAGCACCCCTGTCTCCTGGCCCCTGGCCTAGGCCTTTCTCCATTTCTGGAGTTTTGAGGGTAACATAAGGAAGACTACTCAGACCAGTTCCAGGGATTTCACAGCTGTGAATGCAATAGAACCATAGTCAGGGCTCCAAGGCATTTCCAAGCTCATGGCATGTCTAATCACTGTCTTTTGCTGTATGGATTTCACAGGTCAGGGAACTGAAAGTTTCCATCCCACATAGGCTGAAGGTCTCCCTGGATGTTGGCCTTTCTCCAGAGTCTCTGATTGGGAAGTGTCCACGAGATTGATCCAAGAGGAGAAATATATTCCACGTCTGTGCATTGGCCTGATCAGGAGACCTCAGTAAGTACCTCTTTTTTCCTTTGTCCTTCATATCACCAACTCTATAAAGCATTTTGATTCCCTTTTGTTTTATTTTAATTTTCCTATTGTACTCCATAAATCTCATCCTTAGAGAGGCAGTACAACAGAAAAAACAGTTGTAGGCATGGGCTCTGTAAATCTAGGATAAAAATCCTTTGTGCCATTGGACTAGTCCCTGCATATCTGTGGGCCTCCAGGTATGACCTCTGTTAATTGAGAGGTGTGGACTAGATGGTCTCTGAGGTCCCTTCCATATTCTGTGACCTTCTGTTCTCTTATCTGGCATTTCCATTACCATCTGTTACCTCCAAGCCTCCAATTCTCCTGATGCAGGTGTGAAGAAATGCTTCCCTCACCTCTCTGGGGTCCCATCTCCTCCTCTTTAGTTCATTCGGGGAACAGGTGAGAATTCCTCAAAAGGTGCTTTCCTAGGTCCTCATTCAAGTCCTAATCCAATGCCTCCTCCTATCTTGGACTCTTGGAGACTCTGCCAGGTCCAGCCTAGCCAGAAAGGCTGAGTGTGGCCCCAGCAATGGACTCTCCAGTCTGTAATACCAAATTCATCATCAGGTCACCCACCGGATACACACACATACACACCCACCAAAGAAGGCTTTGCTTTAATCCCAGAAGCTCAGGCAGGCCTGAGCTAGTGGCCTGAGCCATTAAGACAACTCGGAATCTGTGTTCCTGTTGTGTTCCCATCCCAAGGAAATCCTGGTTTCTTGAAATGTGGCAAGTTTACTCTGTAACTAAGGGAAAAAGAAATCAAAATATCACAAGATAAATTGTCAACACTCAGAAAATGGGGAGACAGGTTCCTAAGTGAACAGAGGAGCATCATAGGGAGACCATAGTCCAGACAAAGATTTCCCTGAACCCCATACCCATCCCAGGGATGTGCTGGAGCCAGCTGGAACTATCTCACAAGAGCTGATTGTTAAATTTTAGCATGTGCATTTAAACCTTAGAAATTTACACATACAACAAATCAAGGCTCAATTTATTGTTTTGATTCTCTAGACTTAATAAACTGATGGCAAAAATGTTACTAATGTAGATTAAACTTGGAAGTGTGTCCTGCACTTTGATTAAAGAGAGCTGCTTGTTAAATATTTACCAGCCTACCTCTGCCCCTCTCATATTCCTTCACCCCATCCATTTGCTGGGCCCTCCCAAACCTTTCCCCCTTCCCCCCCACCATGTCCTCCAGGGCAGGAGCATGAACAAAGTGTCTAAGAACCCTTCTGGCTCTATATTCTGATTATGAATTCTAGTCATGTCCACTTCTCAAGGAGAACAGGAGAAGACCTTAACACGTCTCTAGGGATTTAATTAATGCATGACCCACACATAAACAAGCAGACACACACACACACACACACACACACACACACACACACACACACTAGTGGAACAGGCTAAAGAAAATGAAAGGCTTAAGAAGAGTTTAGATTAAAGGAATGAGAAAGGGAGGAACAGGAGAGAAGGAATGAATAGGGAGGGGGAAAGAAAGGGGCCAATGAGAAATTGGGAATGATTTGGAGAGAAAGGCAAGACAGAGATCTGGAGATTCAGACAGAGAGATTAAGGAACCCGCTGGTCAGAAGGAAAAGTTCCCAAATCCCTGCTTCTCTACCTTTTCCAATATCCTTTTTACCACGCAGCCTCAAACTGACTCTCTCTCCACTGTACAAATGGCCAATAGTTACCACAAGTCCACAAATTCTGTGTGTGAAACAGCAACGCCCATACTCCTTTTCGGTTCCAACCTTTCCAGACTACCCAGCTTCTAGCACTAGACAGAAGCCACGTCTCCACTAATGCTGCTACTTCTGCCTCATAGTCAGAGGTCAGAGGTCAGACCACTCATGATTGTGTTCACTGGCCTTAACTTGGTGGTGCAAGAGTTCTGACAGTCACGCACTTAAAATCGTGGAAACTCCATTCAAAGCAACTCGAGGGCAATCAATCAATCAATCAGTAAACATTTATTAAGCACCCACTATGTGTTGGGCACCATGCTAAGCACTGGTAGTTTTAGCATTAAGTACCTTAGAAAGAGGCAAAAGGCAATCCCAGCCATCTAAGAGCTTACAATCTAATGGGGGGGGACAACATACAAACATACATACATATATGTGTGTATGTACATATATATATACATTTATATGTACATACACACACAGGATAGATAGGAAATAATTAACAGAGAGAAAGCACTAGAATTAAGAGGTCATCCACTCTAAGCATAAATACTCTCTACATTAGGGGTTCTCAATTTTTTTTTTCCACATCCGAGATCCTGGTGGTGGTCTGGTAAAGCTTATGGCTCCATCTCAGAATAATATTTGGCACCTACATTCAAATATAAAAAGTTAAATTTCAGTTAGAAGTTTGTGGAAATAAGGATGTGACACGCTCTCCATTTAAGGTGCCTGGTCTCATTTCCCTTCAGGCTATACTCCTCTGAACTTCTATACCCTTGGTCCCTAGAGCCCTTCCCTCTGATTAGAAGGTGGGAGGGCTCCTCCCAGAGCCTTCAAGAACCCATATCTACTCTGCAGCAAGAAGTGGCATGGGATTATATTCAAGCCACCTGAAAAAACAATTACTAAACATGAAAGGCAATGTGTTTGATACTGGAGAGTTTGCAAACCAACAAAACAGAAAAGATTCTGTCATCAAGGAGCTCAGACCTTCATTAAAGTCCTCCTTGGATACCTTGGTTTGGTATAGGGAATTCTAGATCCCAAAGACCAGCAATATAGAATGCAAACAGATCATACCAAGCTAGAAGGTCTTCAAGTCTAGATTCAGTACTAGACTATGTATCCATTGCCTGAGGTCCAGTCAAAAAGAGACTCATCATCAGGGGATTGTCCAACAAGTGATAAAAACGTTTGGCCACAGCCATTTGTAAAACCATATGTTCAGATGTAGAGAGACAGAAATTGGCATTGATGGAGAAAATACCCACATTGATAAAATCAGAACCCTTTGGAAATATTGAAGATAAGGTTTGGTAGAATTTCAACACAAGTCAGATTCCACCATTACTCTCTACAAAAGCTCAAAAATATAGTTGGAAGCACCAGTTGGATATGTGACCTTGTGCTATTTAAGGTCACACATCTTGTGAATTGATCCAGTGATTCCAGAGCATAATTTGGAATTAGGTTAAGAAAGTGAAAGGCCTTTGAGTCAGAGAACCCACTATGGGATCTATACCCCAAGGAGATCAACAATAAAAAGAAAGGTTGCAGGTATACCAAAAAATTCATTGCATCCCTTTTTGTAGAAGCAAAGGACTGGAAATGATGTAGATGGGGATGTGGCTAACAAAGTGTGTAGTGTGTGGATATAACGGAATATTGCCGCACCATAAAAATGATGAGTGTGAAGAAGGGAGATAGGAGATAATGAATGTGGAATATTGCACAGACTGTCAGATTTGCTCAGTGTTTTTGTTAGTTTTTGATGAACTGGGCTTTTTATCGCTTTCTTTTTTATTCTTTTTACAAGTGGATAGTTCTCTGGGCAGGAGAAGATTATATTTAGAAATGAAGGTGATGTTTTTTAATTTAATTTAATCAAAGATATTAATAAACATTGAAGACTTTTAAATCACATCATTTAAGAATTAGAGGGGAATTCACAAATAGCATTGGGGTAAATTTCTTAACAAAACATGGATAGAGATGATCATGAAAGAGAAAAAGAAATGAATTTAATTATATAAAATTAGAAAACTTTTTCACAAACAAAATCAATGTAGCTAGAATAAGAGAAACTGGGAAATCATCATTGCAGTCAAAGTCTCTAATAAAAGTCTGCTATCCAAGCTGAAAATGACAAAAATATGCAAGAAGAAAAGATATACTTAATGGATAAATGGTTAAGGGGTGTAAATAAACAGTTTTTATTATTGACAACCATCTGAAAGACTGCTGAAAACTATTAATAATAATGAGGCAGCTAGATGACACAGATGGTACATCGCTGGATCTGTAGTCAAGGAGGCCTGAGGTCACATCCTGCCTCAGACACTTACTAGCTATGTGATCCTGGGCAAGTCACTTAACCTCTATCTGCCTCAGTTTTCTTAACTGTCAAATGGGGATAATAATATCACTTACTTCTAGGGTTGTGAAGATGAAATGAGATAATACTTGTAAAGTGCCTAGCACTTAGTAAGCATTTAATAAATGCTTGTCTTTCCCCCTCCCCATTAGAGAATTTCATATTTTAAAACCTCTGAAGTTGTTATGTAACTTTCCCAGCCAAAAGTACCCCTGTTGTAATAAAGTGGACCTCAAGACTGATCTAATGGCCTGAAAGGGTTGTTGAACCTACTGAAATTTGGACTACTCAAGCCTAACTGGGCAACGCAAAGGAGTTGGGGGTGCAAACCAAAGAAATATCCCGCTCATTCTCTTCAGACCTCCTGCAAGCAGGAGAAAGTATTACATGTTTACTTATCAGAAATTGATGCTAATGGAACCTATGTCTGAAGCTCTCATTACAAAGTTCAGGGGAAAGTGCATGTAACTTTTAATGAGCTCACTCTACCAGGTGTCCCCTCCTCCTCCTCTCTCTCTCTCCCCCTCTTTCTATTAGGTGCCTCCTAATTGCATAGCAGGGACATGGTCCCTGAAGTCCCAGAAGTGGCAACATTTCTCTAAGGTTGAAGTTAGGAAGCCCCAGACTTGCTCCAGACTTCCCAGAGATCTTTGTATAATTGAAAACAAATATCCTTAATTGGGGCTATTTTATACTGCCAGAAAAAAAGGTACCAGGACATTGAGCGTGGGTTATAAATAAGAAGACCTTGTCTTGAGTTCAGTCTCACCACTTACAAGCTGTCTCACTGGCCACAGTCATTTCATTTCTCTGAGACTCAGTTTCTTCATCTGCAAAATATGAAAGAGTTTGATGCATTCTAAAGTTCCTTCTGGCTTTAATGTTCTCTAATTCACTGTAATACCTGCATACGAGGACAAAAATGCATGCTACAAATTAATTTAGTATGTATACCATGATTGTACTGCCCAATTCCTCTTCATTGATGGCTTCCAGATACCAAAAGTGAATGGTGCCTTTCCTAGAATCAATCGTTATAGCACTGATGGGACAAGCAGAATATTCAAATAAGATCAGTTCTGCCTATATAAGCTAATAGCCAAATCCTTAGGATGTTCCAAAATTATACCTACACTTTGTAGGAAGATCATATTTCCTCAGCTGTTTCTGTGAGACTTCTATTGAAGGTAAAGGAATCAAGCTTATTCATTTGGGAGTGGAGGGGCCATTGATGACAAAATTTCTCTATTATGAGGGAAACACCCTCTGGTGCTATCTTCCTGCCACCATGCAGTGAGTAATGTTTATTTGTTTGTCTATCACTCTCTTTCCCACAAGCAATGCCTCTTTTCTGTGACTTCTTTAGCTAAACTGCTTCTTTAAGTTTCCCAGATATAACACTAAGGCCTCTAGTTGTTTGGTAATTGGACAGTTGCACAAGGCCATAGTGGAAGAGATGAGATGGGAGGTGGGGAAAAAGGACAGTGGATCCTAGTGCAAAGAGGGAAAGGTTCCTCAGGGAAAGAAAGGAAAACCAGGGGACTCAGGACATTGAAGTATGAAGAGCTAGGTTGGAATCCTGGTTCTGCTCATTCCTAGCTATGTGACTTTACACAAGACCCTTAGCCTCTGAGTTTGTTATTTTCCAAATTCCCTTCCAGCTTGAAATCCAATGATCCTCAAGTGAGATTAGCCGTGGCCGTTTGGTCTGCTTTTATGATGGGCAGAGATTAGAGGTCATGGAGCAGTATTCTAGTCCAGGAGATGTAAAAATTCTCAACAGGTCATCTGCTCTAATCCCTACTGCCAGGAAAACAAATATCATCCTGGAGGCATAAGGAATGTGCACTGCTCACTGAGGCAGAAGACTTCAGTTCAAGTCCCAGCCCTGACATTGATTAGCTGTGTTTAGGATCACAAAGTCCCTTCCTCTCTCTGGTTCCAACGTCTTTCTCTGAAAGCGTAAGGATGGGATTAGCAAATCTCTAAGCTCTCTTCCACCTACCAATTTTATTATTCAATGACCCCAGAAATGCCTGTATGGGGAGTATGAAAGTAACATAAATGATCATTTATATCAACTTCTTAAGTTGTTTTACCATAGAACCCCCCTCCATGCTTATCTAGGTCATCAATGTCAATTACATTTGTTGATTGGAATCAATTTGGTTAAGTTGGTGTCATGTTAACTTTACAATAAATTTTATTTTGTCCCAACACTTTATTGATATATAGAAAGACTTCCTAAGTCAGTTACTCACATTGCATGGTTGTCACAAAGCTTTTAAGAGATTATCTTCTTTCTATGGGAAGTCTTTGTTTTTCTTATCCACCTAAATCTCAAGTCCAACAAAATCAGATTCAGAATCCTTCCCCCTAGAGTGGTTCAACTTCCAGTGTGTCCCATGTTGGCCAATTACAATATTCTTCTCCTAGTCTCCCCAAGTAGAAACTTCAGGCTAATCTTTGATTCCTTCCTTGCCTTTCTTGCTCCTATTCGGTCTAAATTGACCGGTTGTTTCTCCTGAATAGCTAATTAGAAATAAAAACTTCAGTCAAATCAGCTTCTTGGTATCACGGAAGAAAAAATAATGACCAGTTGTTTGAATGAAAGTAACCTTTGGAATTGACCAGCCAATTTATTCAAAAAGGTCAAGCTGTTGTGCATCATGACGAGACCAAAACAACTGCCTGATTCAGTTAATCACCCCCATGTTTCCTGTGCGTGACAACCAAAAATCTGATTGATCAAATCTGTGCCTCATAGGATAACAAGTGTTTAAAGCTGGAAGATTTCATAGACAACATCTAGTTCAATATCCTTACTTTACAGAGTAGGAAACTGAGTCATTGAACATGAAAGGATTTCCCAAGGTCACACAGTGAGAAAATAGTTAAGTCAGGGTCAGAATCCTGAGTTTCTGACTCCAAATGTGCTATTCTGGCCACTGGGTCACACAATAGACTAAATGTTTTGGCATCGAGGAAGGAGGGCTTATATCCCTTTCTCCAGGCAAAAGAAACAGCAGACCCTTCAACGTTTGCTCATAAGAAAACAATTTTCCAAATCCCCAGACCTTTTTTCCATCTTCCATCAACATGTGCAGCGTGAGCCTGACCTTCTGGCAAGAGCCCAGCACAGTTTTGACTTAAAGCTGAGAATGTTCGTTCCAGAAGCCGCCGAAAAGTTCTTCCTGTTCCCCAGCTCCCATGTAGAAGATGCTCTGTTTTGTCTCTTTCCCTTGCAGCTGAGGGGGCCCAATGGATGGGCTACAGAGAACTAACTACTCTGAGGTCACAGAATTCATCCTGGTGGGATTTTCCCAGAAGCCCCATGTGCAGGCTACCTTTTTCGCTGGGCTCTTGTGCCTCTACCTGGTCACATTTTTAGGGAACAGCCTCATCGTCACTGTGATCCCAAGGGACGTTCAGCTTCATACCCCCATGTACTTTTTCCTCAGCAATCTGTCCTTCCTTGACATCTGCTATTCCACCAACTGGGAGCCCTACGTGTTGGCCCAGTGTTTCAAAGACTTCCCCACCATCTCCTATACCAATTGCTATGCCCAGATGACCACTTCCCTGTTCCTGGGGATGACTAGTGTCTCCTCCTTGCTGTCATGGCCTATGACCGCTTTATCGCCATCTCCAACCCTCTGCGCTACACTGTCATCATGAGCAACCAGGTCTGCTTGCAGATGGCTGTGGGCACCTGGGTCAGTGCCTTTCTCTTGTCTGTAATGCCAATCATTGCTATTCCTGCTCATTACTGTGGGCACAACATCATCAACCATTTCACCTGTGAGATCCAGGCCTT